>JAPSGF010000007.1:11253498-11291361 GCA_035772895.1 Perdix hodgsoniae
ATAAAATAAAATAAAATAAAATAAAATAAAATAAAATAAAATAAAATGGGGAAAAAAAGAAAAGAAACAAAAAAGAAACAAAAGAGAAAAGAAGTTGACTTTGGATATTGTATTGACCTAGTTCTGCCACGGCTTTGTAGCATCCACAACGGGAAATCTTCGATGGCAGAGACAGGTTGTGTAGCACTCATTTCAACCCCTGATTGTAGTCAGATACAAATTTTGTAAGTTTAATTTGCTCAGATCAGTATTTTCTTTACCTTTCTTACCTTGGGATTTCTTGAGAATTTAAATGGCTTTACAGCCATTTTCAGGGTGGAAATTAATTTACAATCTACCATTCTGTCAGTGCTAAAAATACTCCTTCTATGCATTCCTTCAAATCACCTACTGTTTCTATGGTTTGGGAGGGGAACCTGTGGAAGTGTAAAGGTGGAGTCTAGAGCTTCTTTAACTTCTATAAACATACTGAGTTCTATTATGACATCCTGACATCATCACTTAAACTGTTAAATATTTGCTTTCTAAGCTTCCAGATTACTCACTGATACTGTGCATTTACTGAAGCCTCTTTGTCAGGATACTGTACATCCTTTTCTTCTGCAGCTCTCACCAGAATGAATAGCCTTGGAGAAAAAACCACCTAGGATTCTAGAAACCACTAATTGAAGTTCCACCTCTTCCAGTGGCTCCAACTTAACCAGTTCCCACTCTTAAGCAAACCCATACATCCTGACCTAGGAGACCATCTCCTGGCAGCTGAGTAAAATTCTGTAGTCTATTCCCCAGAATAGGAACTTGTTCTTCAATTTAAATATTTGTTCATTCAACTGTGCCACTTTCCAAAGGAAACTGTCTGCAGGCCTCGTTCTGATACCTGTAATTACTATTCTAAAAATGGTACTTAATTTGCTCCTCTGGGTTTGGCATCAGTGTCATTACAGGCAAAAATGGTGAAAGTTTATTTTGCTTTCAAAAATTGCCTAGGCATCAAGATTAAGCTGCCGCTGTTTGTTATTCCTTCAGGTAAGCGAACACCAGATGTCTGGAAATGCCACAGTCGGTATCATAACCAACAGCTGCCACACAGTCGTAGGATAATCCTCAGATTACAGTTATTTTTAGGGTTAGGATTCAGGTTTGGGTGAAGTAAAGGCCTAGAGCTAGAGCAGTGCTGTGGGACTGTGGGCAGCAAAAAGAAGGGCTCTGAGAAGGTTTTGCGATGAGTATGCATGCCAAAGGCTCAGCCTGGTGAGGGGCTGATCCCTGAAGGGCTTTGGGTCCTGCTGAGGGACAGAGGCAGCCCTCAGCTGCTTTTGCCAGGAGGCTGGGAGGGAAGAGAGCTGCCTTTGGGAGAACTGGTCTTGGGGGCAGTGGTTCAGGGCATGCATGGTGATCATCATGACAATACATAATTATGCATAACAATCCTGAACATTGGCTAGAATGTAAATAACTGGTTAGGAAAAAAAATGATCCAGTGTGGACATCATATTTTAAAATGTATCTGCAAGAGGCAGCTTCCTGGGCCTTTATTCTACCTGCTTAAAGGAATTATTCATTTCTGCATTAAGTATCTGACCTGTGACAATTTATGAAATTATTTCTTTTTCTCCATTCTTAAAACTTTAAAGTCCTCTTCTTTTCTAACCCACTTTTTTTTTTTCTTTTTTCTTTTTTTAATTCAGAGGTGTAATTATGAAGGTCAGTGCCAGCAATGTCTGAACTGTATTTCTGATATGTATTTAGTTTGATGAAATAAATGAGTTAATTGATGACTATGCAAACAGCTGTTAGTACCAGGAGTAATTTGCTTCAGCTGAAAGTGGAGAATGTCACTATACTTTTTATTTATTTATTTTTAATCTGAACAACAACATAGCTCTAGAAATAAATGTACAGTCAGAGGCTGTCTTGGAATGATTCTCCCACATCTTGCAGAGGTCAGCCTGCAGGTGGGGAGCAAACAACACTCCATCCTCAAATGAAAGCTTCGGTCTGCAATCCTGACATAAAAATAACCCTGATTTTTGTGGTATTTAGAGCTGTGCCCAAATCTGAATATCGCTTATTCCCTGTATAAATAAATACAAACCTGAAATCTGAATATGCTAGATAGCAACAGGTTTTATGCTTTTTATCCAGTGGATGTCTCCATAGGAGGCTTTAAAGACATGTCTATGTGCACTTGTAGAATGCAACAGTCCTCAGGACAATGGTATCATGCAAAACAAGAACAGTGTAAGTTATTCATTGTCAGAATGAGAATACTGAATTATTAAACATCAGAAAAGAGAAAGGAATGCCCATTATGTGGTCCAAGACTCTGGCACTTTCTCCGGTGCTCCAAGAGGCCACACACTTGCCTCTGCAAAGCTTTGGAAGGCTGCAGCAAATACAGAAAGGATTTTTCCCCTAGTGCTGCTTTCTATGACCGTGCATCAATGAGAGCCAGAACATCACACTGCTTGTGACAGAAGAGGGAGCATGTTGGTTTAAGGCCAGGATGGTGGGGAAGAGCTGCTGTCTTCTGGCCTGACCTGCTGTACCTCCAGCTACATGTTGTGCTCAGTTCATTTCTGAAAAAAAATCCGTAAGGAAAAAAAAAAAAAAAGATATAAAAGCAGTCTGCCATGAGGTGCTGCTCTTCCACCAGACCAGTATGTTTAGGCTTACATATTACTCTTGTCAGGATACTCTGACCTAGCTGAATGTAAGAAAGTACTTTGAGCAGACAGTCAAAATACCCACTAATTAACTTCTTCCAATGCCACCCTCAAAACAGGCTGTAGCCGGAAATAATTAGCTATAGCAGAGCTCTCAAACTTTGTGAACTGTCTCATTTTTAGCAGCTTTGTGCTGGCTGAACAAGTTTTGCAGCAAGGAGGACAGGCCTGCTGGCAATCAGCTGCTGCCCTGGCCCTCACTGCAGAGCTGCTCCATTGTTGCATGGCTGCAGACAGCAGGGATCCAAGCTGAACTCAGAGTAGTCTGGACAGACCAAAGACAGGGATACTGCATTTTTGCAGACCATCAGCAGGATAAAAGCCCTTAGTGCACTGACAGGTAGATCCCCCAGGGATCCCCCAGGGAGCACGGGCTGAGCTTTTGCAAGCAAAGGCTGAAAAGTGCTTTTTGTCTGAAGTTGGAGTAGGAGCGCAGCCAGCAGTGCTCTACATGTCCCTGCCAGTTGTTACTCTGTAACCCCTCAGATGTAAAGGACAATGTTACTCATTATCTTTATAGGGGGCAGGTTGGAATTCATGTTTTCTTGGGGGTGATAAAAATGTATTTAAATGTATTTAAATTTTTATGGTTCAGTGAGCTTTTCTATTTGCTTTGTGACTTAAAACACTTCGCAGTCTCCACTGACATCGCATCACGTGTCCGCGTGTTTTACTTCAGAGCTCTGTTTCCTGATTTGCTGTAAAAAGAAAGAGCTGCAGTAACTGCATACAGTTTAACAGCAAGGTGCAGCCTTGTCTCACTTCAATATCAAGGAAACTGATATCTGAACTGAGTATCGAGTGCATCTGAGATTCAATATCTATTAACTTTGCTTTTTCCAGGCAATATCTTTTTCTATTTCTTCAACACGCGCTTTCATCCTAAAATACTTATTTTTAAAAATAATTACTTGTTCCTCAACCTGAATCAAAAAGTGTAGAGTTGAAGTGTGAGCAGGAATCCAAAACCATACAGAAATTATGAGAGACTTATTCTGAGGAATGAACGTAACAGGGTTCATTCTATGCATGCCTCGCTGAAGCAAGGGTAAAAGGTGGCATAGAGTGTCTTTGCCACTCCCAGTCATAGGACCAGCAGATGTCATCCCTGGAAAAGCTAAGAGCATAGACAGGCTGCCCAAGGAGGCTGTGGATGCCCCATCCCTGAAGGCATTCAAGGCCAGGCTGGATGTGGCTCTGGACAGCCTTGACTAGTGGTTGGCAACCCTACACATAGGAGGGAGTTGAAACTAGATGATCATTATCGTGCTTTTCAACCCAGGCCATTCTATGATTCCGTGCTTCTTTGAGATGCACACTGTACATAGGCAAAGCCTGCAGCAGTGCTGCAAACACTGCAAAGAAATGCAGCCAGATCCTCAGGAGACATTATGTCTGTAGAGCAGCACCAGTTTACAGTTAGCGGTAGGTGGAGGCCACAGAATCCAGTGATTTCTGAAATGAATTTGGTAATGATAATACAACTTCTGCTGCAACAAATAATACTAAAAATGAACAAACAACCATTCTGCCAGGTGCTGTTTAAAGTTGGAATGTTTTGTCAGTTTCAGAGGCCAAAGACTTAGTGAACTAAAATATTATCCATAAATGCAGACTTTTAATTTCAAGGCTGGGAAGCACTAGGATACAAGAGGCAGAGCAGTTTCAGCTTTCATGACCCAAGAAGCAAAGATGGGGTGGGCTTATGGAGTTTGACCTGCATCATTTTTGTGAGTGAAAACATGTTTTAGCCTTCACTTCTGTGAACGAAACACCTCACAGTGGATTTTAATTCATGCATCCATGCAGAGAAGATAAAGCAGATGGGCAGTTCTGTTGTTTGAAAAAGTAAGGCTAAGAAGCAACGGTCCAGAGAGTATTGAAAGCTCATAAATGACTCCATTCTTTTGCCCAGTTCAACTCTGGTCTGAATCTGTGGAGCTGCATGAGAGCATTTTATAAACTTAGATGAGAGCACAATGTGGTTTTATATACAAATTTATATGGAGTATCTTGCAGAGTGCTGCGCAAACAAGAACTTAGACACTGGTAATGCATCAGCTATGTAAGCAAATGTGGCAGCAGCTCTATTTCAGTGATAGCTGGAGCAAAGCAGATCCTGTCCGACTGAGGAAGGCATTGTTGGCCAGGCCATCAGAGAAGGAACTGCTCTTCAGCCTCTTTCTAAAGGAAATGCTGGATGCTTAGTGTCCTCCTGGGTGCCAGCAGCACAAAGAACACGGGGCGCAGCTCATTCACCAGCCTTACACACCAGCACAGTTTCACACACGATATAGTTGTTCTTGCTCTTTGCCCCATCGTGCTTTGGGTATATGTAATGTTACCTAACTCAGTTCCTGCCTAACAGCATTTTAATAAACAGCCATTAATTTTAGGTTTAAAGTTCTTTTTGAGTAATAACAGCAAGTGTTGAAGTGTTTGTGTTTCTCTCTGAAATGGAGGAGCACATCCTATCTTTAACAACACTGCTAATCCTAAGCCCTTTCTTTTTGGCAGCAGATTTGTAGCAGCGCTCCTGCTTTATAACAATACATCCCTCGTCGGTGGGGGGGGGGGGGGGGGGGGAACAGCAAGAGTCGCAGATTTACCAAAGCAGAAAGTGAGACAGGCTGAGTGGTTGAATTAATGATAGCACCACAAGATGGTGCTGGATGTTTCACTGTCTCAGGTTCCTGAAACTTTTTAGCTTGTTGCTTAAAAATTGTTAGATTTGTGCTTCCTCTGACTACACTTCTCCCCAGTTGAAGAACTGAGAGAGTCTACACTGAGCTCTGCTGGCTCACTGCAAAGGGATATGCAAGTGAGTTGGCATTGTACCCAGGCTGGAAAATAAGTTTTCTGGTGTATGTTATCCTGAGAACATAATTGGTGGTGATCTATAGTTGTGCATCCTAAGATGATTTCATGGCAGGTCAGCACAGGTTTAGTCCTACTGTGATGAAACCCCCCAGATTAATATTGTTTTCCAATCCTCCTGCTCACAGCAATGTGGGATGGTGACAGAACAATCTTCGTGGCATTTCTGATGGAGTTTTTTGTTCAAAAGGGAGAAAAATCCTTACAAGAAGGAACTATATAAATTCATTCAATTCCATTTTTGTAGAGTTTTTATTCTAGAAAGAAAAAAAAAATCTAAGAATATAGATCACCTTCCTCAATTGCTTGTAATTCACTCTTGAACAAAGAGATCTGATCAGTAGTTTTTTTCCTCTCTCTCTCTAAAATTAAATTTTCAGTATTGCGAGGTTTAGCAAACCATTTCTGACACTGTCAGCCCGTGACTGGTAATGCTGTTAACATTTCCTAAGCACGTCTTTAGGAAAACAATATGGAGATCAGTAAAACTTTCACTTCAGATTCTCAGTGAGATCAATGGACGTACAATGATTTGTGACCACTGCAGATGAGACCTTTAAGGGGAAAAGGGTTCATGCTTTTATAACATTAATGGAGTTCAAACCTGGATCTGACATAACTGGCCAGTATAATATAGAGAAAAGCATTCAGATCTGGAATGCAAATACACTGAAGTCTGAAAGTGTTTATGTTCCCATCTGAATTCGGGGAGTGCATCTCAGCTTTAATTTGTGGTGTATCTGCTCCTCAGGATTTGTGGTCTCTTTTCCCACAGACAACACCTCCTACAGTCTCTTTTACAGCTGCTCTCCTGATTTTATAACCAGTCGGCCCAGAACGACACAGCAGATGCGGACTTCTAATATACAGCATCAGCTGCATCTCTCCTCTTGTTTGTTTTTCTTACTGATAGAGATGAGTGGTTTCAGTGGCAACAAAAGAAACGTGTCCAGCTCCCCTTTTATCTTCAGTCTGGAATACATTAGTCATCTCTTGTCCTACTTCAGTCTTATGCGCCTTCACTGTAATAGAGTCTTTTCCAAATTGCATGACACCCACTAAGGCATATGATGAAAGCAGAAGGAATGTGATTTTTGTTTATAGTCAGCATCACTCCAAGGCTTGTGTTAGTGATATTGCTACAGAGGAAAGGTTAAAAACCACTTGTAGGTTTTCAGTGAGAACATGAAAAGTATTTTCTAGATGAGAAATTGGAATAGTTTGCATTTATGAAAAAAACTGCATATGGCAGATCTCACTGTGCTTTTATTAAGGAAAGAATTCATTCTTACGTTAAAAGATAGAGAAATTAGGACATGGAAAGCTTAAGAGAATTATAGAGAAATGAACTGGGGACTTCTAATTGCCTGCCCATTCCAAGGTGTGAACACTTTGTACACACTCTTTGTATGGAATGGGAAGTACTTTGTGTTTACCAGGCCATTTCAAGCAATGCAACCAGCTGAAAAGTCAGCAGCTCAAAAAGTAGTCGTTCTGGATCTGTTTTCAGACACAGTCAAGCAAGTACTTTGCCATATCTTCTCATTGTAGGAAGATGGATTTAGAATGACTTTGTCATTTTATGGTAGTAAATGTGACATTTTTGTTTTTGAAAATATTATGTAAATGTAGTATTAGTCAGATATATTGCAACAGCAGATATTCTTAGGAATACAGTTGTTCCTGAAATGGTGCTGTGGAACTTGGGTTTTCCTAGGCACTCTTCTGTGCATCTGTTGAATGGTGTGAACTTGCCTTTCTTCCCCTCAGGGTGGCTAGCAGAATGCAGTATCTGGTCTGTTGTTATCCTAAATGAAAATGGAGATCTAGGGATGTGGCAGATTATTGCATAAGTAAAACTAGAATTGTTATCTAAAGAATTCTGCATTTTCCTAACCAGACTCAAATTTGAAACATCACTTGGATTACAACAGATTCTTCATGGGAGCAAGAAAGTTGGTGTTTACATAAAGTCTTCTGTAGTGACTGTCTGGTTTCTGGAACATGTGGTAGCATATTCATACTCCACACCCTGCATGAGTGATACAGTTATTGTAGCCTTCTGACAAGTGTAAATTACAGAATAAAATCTGCTTTCAATGTAAACCACAGCCCTTTCACACTGTCTGCCACTACCTGTATCCCTGCATGCTTTAGGATTCCCTTGCTCTACAGAGGCGTAAGAAAGCCTTAATGAAAATGAAACTCACGGCCCAATACTTTGATCATCTCACTAGTCTCTCCTTTACGTCACCCTTTCAACTATCTAGCCAAAGTTGAGGAGGATGGAAAAAACTGAGGGTTTTGCATTGCAAAATGCTACCTAATTTGTGATGACAGTTTTTGTAGTATTATTACGATGATACCTCCTAAATAGACCTGGCTGTAAGTAATGAAATAATGATAAGCAAACACTTTGAAATTTCTACTTCATCCTTGGGATGTTTAGAAATACAGAGAAGCCACCTTGTCTTGTGATTTCTGTGGGAATTTCCATGCTGCTTGCCCTGTCCTGTAGGATCAGGCAAGGGAGAGCAAGAATATCAGAAGAGGCTCTGCATGTAGGGCTTGGTTTTCTATTGCCCTCAAGCTTGCTGGTTGCTTATAGCTAAGCAAAGCAGGTAAAAACCCTGCACATTTTCTGCTTCCTTGCTTCCAGTCTAACTGAGATATAGTCACCTTCTGCCATTTATCTTGGTTCCCTGCTCGATCTTGTCTTGGTCAGTTGTCTTAGTGCAATTGTTGTGTACCTCTCTTGTGCAAAGCAGTCTGTGAGTTTGTTTATTATGTACCATTATACAGAGGGCTGGAACATCCCCCTGCAGGGCAGGCTGAGAAAGCTGGGGCTGTTCACCTTGGTGAAGGTTTCAGGGGGATCTGATAACGGCCTTCCAGTACCTAAAAGGGCCTACAGGAAAGCTGGAGAGGACATGTATATAAGGACATGTAGCAACAGGACAATCCCCTGGAGGAGTTCAAGGCCAGGCTGGATGGGGCTGTGAGCAACCTGGTCTACAGGGCGGTGTCCCTACCTATAGCAGGGGGTTGGAACGAGGTGGTCTTAAAGGTGGTTCCTTCCAAGCCAAACCACTCTGTGATTCTATGATTATGTACCATGATGAGTGAACATACTCTGGGAAAATCCATGCTGACGTTTAGGTTTGTAAGGCAACTTTCACAGAACTTTGAAGAGTTTTGGTTAGAAATTGTTCCAAATTATCTGGAACAACCATTGAGACTGTGTGAATTCTGATATGCAAGCATTAAAGGAATAGGGTCAATACTACATATTGCTGGGGATGTTATTGTTATTCCAGCTAATGTGCACCATCACAATACAGACTTAAAAGTTGTCTTAGCATGGAGCAATACACAACTTGGAGCAGCCATTGAAAACTCTTTGTGAATCCTGTGGCAAAAGCTAATGTAAATAAAGAAAGATCAAAGTAAACTTTGAAGTAGGAATGGAGCCTGACATAGCCTAGCAAGACATAGACCTAACCCAACAAACTGGAAATATTTCATTTTCAATTTCCTGTCCAAGATACCAGCCTTAAGCCTTACTTTATTATTATCATTATTATATTTTTTGGTTTTTACTGTCATTAAATAGAAGCTATGCTGGCAACTTATTTTAAAAGCTTTCTGTAAAGATATGGACTGTATTTTCTTTTTTTCATCAGTCTTGACTGCATTTTACTGTGTAGCAGAGCAGTGCAGCTTACCAGCTCCACTAGCACAGGACAGATGAAGTCAGTGCCATCACAAGAAAACCATGCAGAAAATGAGGAGTGTAATAAAGGCCCAGAAGAATGGGTCAGCATGTAGGTTTATCCATACATTTAGCAGTACCCTTTCATTCACCTGATTTTCATCTTCACGTAAACCTCTCACAAACATTGCAGTGCCAGAACCAGCCATGCAGAATCCTCTTTTCCAGACCCATCTCATGTACTTAATAAAGGCTTAGGTCATGGTTCCAGCCTTGTATTTCTATGCAGGCTTATAAGGGAAGCAACACCCTTCATCTGTAACCACACAAGTCTGCACAATTATCCATCTCCAATGTTGGAAGCTCTGTGGGGCAATTTTTCTGTCATAAATGACAGAACCCCTTTGCATACAGATGGGGCCTTCTCTCCACCATTTCATTCCACTGAAGACAATTTAGGAGCATCAGCTGCAAAATCACCTTCCCCCATCTACTCTAAGACATGCTGCCACACAATCTCACCCAAAGGCATCCTGCCAAAATGTCTTCTCACTGGCACGTGTAATGCAGCTAGTCGACCACTGGGCTATAGCAATGAGCTAGCAAGAAGACAGAATCATTCTTCACATGTAAAATAACAGACTGCCTGAGCTTGGCAGGACCTCTGGGTCCATCTGGTCCAACCAAGCAGGTATACTTAGAGCAGGTTGCACAGGAACGTGTCCAGGCGAGCTTTGAAGATCTCCAGAGAAGGAGTTCTTGCTGAGTTATGTCTTTTGGAAACAAGCCTGAGCAAGAAACTCCAAATTCTAACCTGGATTTCTTCAGAGCTCTTGTGCATGAACATCCTACATGTTAATAAGCATCTATTACTGCTGTATAATAGACAAAATTTAACTGACTTGTGTTTATTACTTGGCAAGCTATTAATAACGAATTCTTATAATTTGGTGGTGTGAAAGTGGTGGAGATATCCTGCCCTGTTCACTGCTGGGAGACCTGAGAGACTTGCCGCTAGAGGAGTTTCTTTGAGCAAGGCTGCAGGCAGCAATCTGGAGACCACCAGCTTTCTCCGCTGAGAGCAGAAGCCACAGGGCAGCAGAAAGCTCTCTGCATTCCCAGCAATTTTTTTTGCCAGGGTGGAAATCCTGCACTCCACCTGGAGTGCATGGATGTCAAGACCCCATTCGGAACTGTTCTGGAGCGCAAGGTGAAGGCAGTAGCCATAAGAAAAGCTCTGGATTAATGTGATGGCCAGCGGATCAGCTATAGCACAAACACTGCCATTTCCAAACAGACCTAGTCCTTCATGGAGATTAAAGTAAATCCCAGCTAGGTATAATCCTAAATAACAACAAATCAGGATGTGCTGTATATTATTAAATGACTCCTCAGTTACTTTTGGTCTTCCCTGTCTCGAAGAGCATCAAGAGCACCAACAGTCAGGACCCTTTACATGCAGTGTGCCACTCACCAGATTTGTTATACACTCTCGTCTCAAGAAAGAAACTAGAGCCAGCTGAGCAATCGGAAAGCCTGCACTCTCAATGATGATTGCTAGGTCAGTGCGTTCATTATTATGGGTTCTTGGTGGAAACATAAACCACCACAGCAGAGAGCTCTCGTGGTTTGTACAACTCAGCAGAATGCACAGGCTGTGTAGTTTAAATGTATTTTATTAACACTTGAGCAGTCACTTCATGCATAAATAGCTTTTAACACTGTTGGCACATAAATAAGAGAGCCCCTGTTATGCAGTATATTTGGAAGAAAAAAAAAAAAAAAGAAAGTATTTTCCTTTCCAGAGACATGTGCCTCTGCAATGTGAGGTGTTGCTGTATCATCTCTCTGCCTTAAGGGATGTGGTATGATTGGTATATCACTGTTTGTAGGAAGCCAGGCTCTGGGGATGCAGCTGTGTTGCCAGAAAGTCTGCACACTACAGACATTTCTTTTGTGCGTTGCCAGTAAGCTGTGGCTGTGACTGCATCCCTAAGGGTTCCCAAAATGTTTTGGATTGTAGGTGTAGCTCTCTGTTGCCAGAAAGCCTGTGGTTGCGGATGTCTTTGTCTATAAGGCTGAAGAGTTGTAGACTGTTGATGTATCAGTATGGGCTATAATAAAGCTCGAACACAAAAGGTGTATCCCCCTGTTCTGCTGAACCCTTTGGGCCATCCCAGAGCTGTTTGTGTCCATAGCACTTGGACACACGCTTCTCTATTTGCCCTAGCACATCTACAGGGTAATAAAGTTTGAGGTATGATGTTTGTGACAATTTACCCTCTGTTTTAGCATAAGCAACATCCCTCTGAGGGTCTTGAGATTGTTTTAAATTGCTTGTTAAGCTTCTGACACTGGTGGTAAGTAAGTAGTATTCTGCCCATTATTACAGATGCATGTTGTCACATTTACAGAAGACCAATGTTCAGCCTTCTGGTAAAGTGTTTTAAAACCTTTGTGCTCTTTAGGGTTCCTAACCAGCTCTTAACCAAGGAGAAGCTGAATAGCAGCTGGAATTAGCACTCTGCAGCAAGTAATAAATCTTCAGCTGGAGCTGTGGGCAAAAGGAGCTTAGCTGGCATGTGTACAGCATACACAGAAATACCACATGCATTCATTTTCATGTTTTCAGGATCTGCATCTTCTGGTTAGGACAAGTCCTAAATGCATATTCTTGCTTCAGAGCTCGGGCAGTATCAACACACTGAAATACCCCAACTTTGGCATGACTTTGTAACACAAGATAGCAGGCTGTGCTATGCCCAAAGGAATGAGTTATCCTTCGGGACATGGTGTGCAAATACATAAGAGGAATCCCGGCCAAATCTTTGTACTTCTCCCTGCTGTGTATTTCCTCCGAACAGTTAATTGGCTCTAAGGATGCAGTCTAGACAACACTTTCTCCTTCATCCTGAAGCTAAAAATAAGGAAGTGTGAAAAGGTGCTGAACTTTTGCTGATGTGGAACAGACCAAAAATTTCAGAAGACTGTGGGGATTCTGCTTTTCATGATTGCTTATTACAGTCACGCTTTATGTCTTCTGCACAGGAAGAAAGAAAGATTGCCTAATTCGGTAGTAACATAAAGCTGAATGCGTTTTTTCACTGAGTACTCAAAAGTACAGATCCTGATATGTTTTTAGCCAGTAAATGCATCTGATCATGTGCTGAGATGAAAAGTAAGGCTCCAAATACCCATCTGGATTCAGAAATAAACTCGGCACCTCAGGCTCATCCCTAATGGAAAGAATGACACGCACAAGCATGACTTCATGGTCATGAGGCCTTGAAAATGTACATCCAAAACATTTGTAACAATATATATTTTATCAGTTTTGGAAGCTGCTAAAAATAAGAGCCAAATGATGAAGCAGTGTGGAGTGTCTGCAGGGAAAGGTGCTTTGTGCCAATAAGTCAGGGATATTAGCTTTTGGCTCACAAGTCTGAATGATTTTCTGGTCATACAGTCAGACTTGGATCATGCAGATCTTGCAGAAATGTGAGAGAAACAGAAAATGCCACTTGCTTCCTTAGGCTCAAAACCAGTACTAACCCATACTTATAGAACTGCATTGAACATTTAATATAGTATATGTTTCTACCTTATCTTTCCTTGAAATACATACAGAAAAGCAGCCGTTCTTATTAGATGGACCATAAAGTGAATTTCTAGATGCTATGATTTCTACATCTTTTGTTGTCTTTCCTCCCCCAGGTAAATCTGCTCTGTTTTTCTAATGAAACACATAATACAACCTTGCTACAAATACAATTTGTTGTTATAACTGTACAAAATTGAGCTATTTTTCACCCTAGAATTGGACGAATATTGCAAGAGGTTTTTGCGTAGATACATGCCAGCTTGAGTGTTTAAATTATCATGCTTCAGGTACAGCTGTTAAGTATGCAACTGCAGTGGACTTGACAAGCTGGAGAAGCCCAGGAGGCAACTTGTGAAGAAAGAGAACGAGGAATGGGGTTTGTACTGCTCACAGCTGAGCGCAGTCTGTTTCACTTCCAACACCAAAGGTCCATATGAGCTGTGCTAGCCTCCGGCTTGCTTTCAATGGATTTCTACACATTTTCTAAGCACTCCAATAAATTAATTTACTGACAATATTGTACTATTGTAAGAAAATATAACCAAAGGATTTGTCTAAGTTCTTACTTTTGAGCCTGCAACCCTGCAGATTTACACTGCAAAGGTATTTCCAAGAGCTGCCTTCCCCTTGTCAGGATGCAGAGCAATTTCTTGTGAGCTTTGTGTCAAGACAGCTCAAGGTAGCAGGTGCAAACATCCCAGTGAGTTGTAGGTTATTTCTTCATTTTGCGTGGATCCTTCTAAGCTCATACTTTAGATACTTCAGCAAGTGGGCTACCTCTCTGACCCAACTAAGCAACACTGATGCCAGTTCCAAGCCTGGTCCACTCCTCTCCCCAGGATGCTGCAGACAATCTGCCAACTGGGCGGAAGGCCAGGAGAAATGGTAAACGCAAGACTGCAATGCTCCATCCTCAGACAAAAATCATCAGATCCCAAGGAAAGTTGGTGAGTACATCAGGCCTGGAACAGGGGTGATTTTGGGTTTCTTGACTTAGACAACAGCAAGTTTCTCCAAAAGGACTGAAGTCCTTTTACCAGGAAAGAGAGCCTTCAGCCTGTCCAGTGCACTAGGGGAGCAGTATTCCAGGTCACCTTAATGACATGGCTGGGAATAATGCAAGGAGAGGAAGGAAAGCAAATAGCTTGGAGGATCCTGAGTGGCGGGGAGCAGAATCTGGTGGCGGCTGGGGACACTTGCCCTCACTCTTCTGTTCCAAACCTGCTGCTCCATCTGCTCCAGCAGCTTCCAAGTACCATACCAGTTCTCGCAGCTGCACCACTGGTACACCTCTCTTTAGTATATTTGTAATCAGTGACAGTTTTGATGTGCTGCCAATATTTTTCTTTCAGCAGTTCCAGCAGGAGTGAGGAAATAGTAAGCTTTCAATTATTTACACTGTGGCGATACCTGAAGAGAAATTCACCAAACTAAAAAGAGCTACTTGTCTGCACCAACTGTTTTCCTCCTGACAGATTTCAAAGCATGAGACACAAAAAGATGTGAAGCTCTCCAAGTCAGAAACTTTTTTGTGAGGAAGGCTATGTCCAACAACAGCAATCTCAGTCTTCCTACTGTCCCATTCCAGGGAGATGTGTGTGGCTGGGGTCTGCCCTGCTCATGTTACCCTCCTGCCCACAGGCCTGACGGCATCAGGAGCTAAAGGCACCAGAATGCTTTTAGCAGCTTTCCATTGCATCACAGCAGGCAACCACCAACAGGAAAACTAGTGTTGGTTGAGCCAGTGCAACATTGGTTTGTTCTAACCCAAAAGTCTGTCTAAACATATTCCATCAACACTTTTTTGTCTTGGATGCAGTGATTAATGTGGAGAGGCTGCACAGAGAAGGTCCATCCCACACCCTCATCCACGTGTTATCAGCTCCCATCTACTGAAAACATGTCTGGGCAAGGCTTGGCTGCATAAGTGTGGCAAAATGTTTTCTCAGGAAAATAATGAGATTATTCATCCAGAGATTGGAGTGCTTGGTGTAATCTCTCCTCAGAAAGACAGGAGAGAAAGAGAAGGCTCTGGGAGACCTCACTGCAACATTCCAGTGCTTGAAAGGAGCTTACAAGCAGGAAGGGAACTGACTTTTTATGTGATCTGATAGTGATAGCACAAGGGGGAATGGCCTGAACTAAAAGAGAGGAGATTTAGATTAGATGTTAGGAGGAAATTGTCTACTCAGAGGGCAGTGAGGCCCTGGCACAGCTGCCCAGAGAAGCCATGGATGCCCAAGGCCAGGTTGGACGGGGCCCTGAGCTGGTGGGGCAGCTCTGCCCACGGCTGGGGTGGGGCTGGGTGGTCTTCAAGGCCCCTCCAACCCAAACCATTGTGTGATTCTTTGAAATACATGCTCCTGGGCATATTCACAAATGTTTCCTGTGCAAACCAGTTTGAGATTCCAACACATAAAGCATGGCAGAAATCCTTCATTTCAAACTGAGTCTCAGGATAGTGGTTTCTTGAAGATTGTTATTAGAGAATGACAAATGAAGAAAACACAGTGTGATTTGAAGCAGCCTGACTGCAACCTACATTAAAAAAAAAAGACTGTAATAAGTCAATGACTCAGCTGTCATTCAGAGGAAAAGTGTGGGATGTACAGTAGGAAGGGAAAGTGCACCATGAAAAGGGTTGCTGTGGCACGCCCCATTCTCGTGCCGTGCCATGCCAGCATTGCTGATGGCTGGGCTTGGGCCTTACCCAGCATGTAAGAAAGAAGCTGCTTCACCAGAATTTCAGAATAGCAAAGGGAAGTGGAAAGTTTACTTCTTGCATCAAAAGTATTGCCAGGAAAAAAAAAAGAAAAAGAAAAAAAAAAAAAGTTGGGAAAGAAAAAAAACAGTACAAATTCCCTCTAGGTATTTTTATGCACAGATCAGAAAACCTTTCAGAAAGCCACACAAAAGTCATTAGTGACTGTGACAACGGGGAGACAGTAGAGTGAAGAAAATGTCTTCGCTCTTAATTATACTGGAGACTTTTTTCCCTTGGGTTCTCACTTGGTTAGAGTATAAATGCTCCGTAGTTAATTAGCTCTTCCTTCCTTCAGAGCAATTTCATGATTTTAATTAATATAGCATCACTAACCTATTAATCCTGCCAATTGGCTGGAGGTGTTGCACAAATGGTTAAAAACAAGCAACAATTAAGGTGGACCCGTTACTTATAGAAACTCCTGAATATTGAAATAGCTCACTCAGACCAATAAACACACTGCAGGCCATCTAGGAATGTACCAGCCTGTCTCAGGTAAAATTAAGTCCTGATCCAACAAGCCTTTTAAAGTCATATATTGTTCTATGGATGTGAACTGCCTCACAGGAACTGAAAGAATCAAAGCATTTCCGAAGGCTTGGGTGGTGTGTGGCAGCCCTGGTGATGCTGACCCCAGCTGCTGAGGTCCAGGAGTTTCACATGGGTGTGGAGTACAGCATCAAGTCCACATTGGCCTTCAGATGCCAACAAGAGCTTACATTTTTGAAGCAAACCTGCAAAGGTCATTATAAATTGCTTCTGGAAAGATGTGGGAGACTAAAGCAGGAAGAAGAGTTTGTTTTGAGACAACCAGTAATTTAATGTGCTGTAGAGGGCCATCAGTAAAACAGTGGTTGAGTTTAGACAGCACTTGCACTGAACTGTACTCGTGGTACGACACATTGGCACCTTCTGTAACCTGCTATTTGTTTATCCAGAAACTCAGGCTTCTTTAAAAGAAATATAGAAAGTCAGAAGATAGAAATGTGTATATCAATAAAAAGGCACAAAGGCTGGGTGGAGAGCAGGGCTGAACCTGCACAGCACTTGGGACATTGCCACGGGGAGGTCAGAGGAGTCAGCTCTGCAGTGACAGATGAAATAGCAACATTTTAACTGCTGTATTTGCTTGTGTAATGGCTGTGCGTGTGGAGCCGGCACACCCTGCAATCACAGCCCCAGCTGACAGGGAACAAAAGAGCTCTGGCAGTTTCAGAAGGTGTGCACACAGCGGTGTGCCCTCCTTCCAAACGCACAGAACCACAGATCTACCCGTTACCATGGCCTGCCATCTCACAGATATGTTACGCCTTTTCCTCCCAGGAAGAAGGGACCAATTCTTCAACATCTATCAGAGCTCTCAGATACATTTGACGCATGAAGCAAAAGCAGATCTGTGCCAAAGCCTTCCTCCTTTCCAGGTGAAGATAATCATCCAAAAAGGTGTAGGAGTTATTTGGACGGGGCAATACCATGAGGGATTTCATTTGAAGAAAAGTATGATTCTGAAAGTATACTGGCAGCAATAACTTTTGTATTATTGGATAGTAAACTGTAATGCACTGCAGCCCAGTTTTAACAGAGAAGTTTCACAGTCATATTATAAACAGGAACATTAGCAGTTTTATCATCTTGTTCCAGGTAATCATCTTGTTCCATATAATTATTAGCTTTCGCTTCTTGGGTGAAGTAATCTTTTAAAATCTGTTCCTGTTTAATTAGTCACATTCCCCACTGACTGCCACAGGCATCTCCTGTGCAGGTGTAGTCTTGAAGCTGTGAATACATTTTCTGAAGCGATTCCAAAAAGGAGCTGCTCAGACTGGAACCAGCAGCAGAAAACCTTTTCTGCATCAGTCTTAGCATTCAAGACAAGAAGATGATCTGCTTGCAGGCTGTGTAATGAAGAAACCAATTGAGCAGAGAGATCTGGTCAGCAGTAGGTAAAGGGATTAACATTTTAAAGAGGGCATACTGCATTGCACTGTAATGCAGCCTGACTTTGCTTGCAATCTTTTTGTGCTCGGTGTTTGAAAAGCTTGATCTTAGCTCCTGTGTGTTACCTGGAGCTTTAGGTATACTCAGCATCACCTACAAGTAGATCCGAATCAGTTGATCGGAAGGCAGGGCTCCCAGGGAATAGAGGCCTGAGGGTGGGCTTTGTTTCTCTATTGATTGAGTTTTGAGTCTGTACATTTGTACTTATTCTGAAGCACCCAAATCTTGCTTAGCCAGAGCTTTAGATGATGTTTGACTTAGAGAAGGTAAACTCCATCTGCTGGGAAATATACACATTTTAAAAAATGAAAGCTGGGGCTTACCAGTGGTAAATTAATCTGTGATCTTTTTATCCCCACAAGCAACTGATTTTCTTTAGATGCTGCAACAGACTTCAGGATTCTCTGGAAGGGAGAGATTGGTAGGTCACATTCTCTTCTGTTTTCACAACTAGAATGAATAGCTTAAGGCTAGGGGAATCCTTCTCTGTTCCAGAAGGCTTATTCTCCTGAGCCAGGGTTATAGCAGTAACCAAACCCTTTGAAATTATTCCACAGTCCATGATAACCTTTGTAAATCCCACATCAGGAGGAGATCTGAGAGAGTTATAGTTACCAGAGTCACCGTTTTTCTTTCTTTGACTCTCAACCAAAGTATCTCATTGTTGCAGAAGACCAACTTCTCTATGAATGTCTCTGCACAACGTGGACAGGGAGAAAGCTATGAAAGATCTCCTCTCTCTTCACTCTCCTCCTGGCTGCTGCACTTGGCTGCAGTAAGGGTAAAAACAACCTTCATGTGGTAGTATCATTATTATTATTAGTCTTGGATGATATCCCACAGTGACATCAAGCTCACTGTAACATGTAGTAAGTCAATAAAAGGGTTAAACTGAGCTTAAGCTCTTTCCAACTGTCAGTATCTATTGCCCACGTACTTGCATCGGAAACAAAGACTATTCTCTCTTAGAGAGTCTGATTTCATTTCCACTGAAAGAATTTCATGATGGCAAGTTCATCAGTTTCAAGTTTACTCTTGGATGGAACTAATCTAAAAAGAACGAAAATCAGGTTCCTAATATTAATATATTAATCTTCTGCTTGGCTCCCTATTCACATTATGAAGCCATTGATTCAAATGTGATTTCTGGGTCTGTTTAGGTAGATATCTAATCAGTGAAATTTTCTGTGGGGAAATTGCTCACATAACACTGTATATGTTGCTGGCATAATCAAAGGATCAGCAAAACCCATTTCTGCTTTTTCTATATATTTATTTCAGTGTAAACATGAGCACTTCCAAAGCATACCAGGGTTCAACTTCATGGTGGATTCGTGTGCTGGGATGATATCCTGTTCTACAGAGATTATAAATTCACGCTGCTAACCTTTAAGCTTCTCACTTGGCCCACAGGAGCCCTAGGCTTCTTACAGCCAGTGAAGTCTCAAGGAACCTGAGTTAAATATTTTGAATAATCACAGAGAGAGTAAAACCTTGACTTTCAAACATGGCTTCTGATTTGGGGAAATTACATTTCTGATTGCTCTTAGAGCATCTTAACCTTGACTTGCGTGTAGGAAGAACTGTAGATCTCATGGACCTCAGCTGGAGCTGGAGGCATTAAATGTCTGGCCTCAGGCTGATCAAACCGGGCACATGCAATCAAGCACAGCAACATCAGAAACTGCTTTTGAAAACAAACCCTCCAGAGTTCTGTCAGAGGAGGTGTGGGATAAATACAGATTACTCCCCTCCATTTTGAACCCAGATGATGCATCTTAAACACAATACTGCCCTTTGCTTGTATTGAAAAAAGGTACATAACAGTCTGGAAGATAAAGGTGAAGCCAAAGTGTTTCATCTATTTTTCTACCCAAGAATGCAAACCTCAGAAGAAGAGTGTATGGCAGGTATGATAACACGTGTTTCTGGCTGGAATGTTACTGACCATTTTAGAATGGGCAAAAATATTTACTGAGAGGAGGGAAATATTGTTGTCTTTTTTGAACAAATACATTGCTTGTTCATCACGATGTAGTTATGAGTAAGCATGTGAGTTCTTGATGTGCAGTTATTGATTTTTTTCTTCTAAATTATCTTGTGGTTACGCTGCCTGCCTCTGAGAAGTGCAGGTTATTATTGATCATTATGAAGCTGCTAACTACATGGTAAGTTCTCCAGCACTACTTTTATCTTTTAGCTTTCCTATCCTCTTTATTCTTTTTTAGACTTTCTTTTGCTTTCCCAGAAATTCTGCCTGTCTGCATAATATTGTTCTCTGACTTTTCTACAGTGAGATATATTTCCCAAGTACCATAAGCAAAATATGGGCTCACATCTATCCAGTACATTTATTTGGTGCACTAAGCATCAGTCACTGCTGAAAACTTGCATAGTCTTAAAGCAACTTCTCATGATGAAAGAATAGGCAACAAGTTAAACTTTAAAGCTGTCATCTTCTTTATGTCCTCAGAATCCACAGAGAATGAGACAGAAAGAACAAAATGCTGCTTAACTGTAGCAGTCAGTATGGCTGGATACCTGTGTAGAACTGAGGCCTAACTGATAATGCAGGTGAAATATCACAAAATGTGAGAAAGCTAAAGCTTTGCAATGTGCTGGAATATATAAAGACTGAGAAAATAGATTTATTTTTTTCCCATTCTCTTTCAGTTACTTTATCATCAGACATTGCTACGAAGAATGGAAGAATAAAAATAGATTAAATCACGGAATTTACTTAAGACATTCAATTATTAATGGAAAGAAAAAGTTATAACACTCATGTTAGATGAAACACCTCTTTAAATAAAACAAACAAAAACAAAGTCAACAAGGAATCCTGAAGTTGCCAGCCTAAACTTGTTGATGATGTAGAAACAAAAGCACTTTGAAAAGGCTTCTACAAATCCTCAGTAAGTCCCTATATCTTAGGTAATCCTGAGCTAACTAACTGAAAGATAAAAATGGAAGCCTTCATATTTGGGGTCAAAGATAAAAAACGTCCCCAAAGTCCTCTACTTTTCTTGTGAATCTGATCTTAGTTCCTTAATCTGTAATTCCTGAGCCAGCAGAAAACTAAATGAGTTACAAGTCTATGGACAGAAAATTTCACAACCTCCAGATCTGTAGGTTTCTCTTCTCTATTTTTAAGGTTATCTGCCTTGAAAGAAATTTTAAATGGAGTTGTCCTTTATCTCTCCCTCTCTACAATGTTGAAAGGAGGCCTGAAATGGTTGAACCTCTAAATCATATTGCCTTGTTTTCCTTTCTCCTCATATTGGATTGTCAGTTCTGGGTTTTCACAAGACTTGCATGGAAATCTGCTGGAATCTGGTCAGGGTATGTGTCAATACTTCTCACACATTAGTTAAATCCACCAGGAGGATACAATGCAAAGAGAAGGATATAGTCAGTGCTGGATAGCTTCATAACAAGGATTTCCATCCTCTAATATGTTCCTTAATTCAAAACTAAGACAATAAAATGTACAGGAGAATACATGGAAAGGAAACAGAACCATCTTTCCCTCACTCCTTGTAAGCTATCATCACCATTATATGAATGCTGATGTCATGCAGCCAAATGTTGCAATGTACAGTTGCCTCATTTATTCTGCAGCTTCATTTAGGCCTGGAGTTGGACCAACGAATTAATGGTCAGAGAGAATTTTTTTTTAATCTATCTTTCAGTGCTCTTTCTTCTGTGTTGCAGGTCATTTTCAGCTCATATTCTGTGGGCAGCACAGAGATTTGTTCTGTGTTCTCACCTTCAGATGAATCTGCACATTCTGAAGAATGCTGTGCTGCTCGAGTCTGTCATCACTTTTTGACGTAACTTTTTAATTAAAACCCGACAAGATGAAGAAAACTGACTGTACAGTTGTGAGTGATTGATTTATATGAAGTTACTTGAAAGATTTCTCTATGAATGGAGATTCTTTGTTTCTCAACCAAAGGAGAACATGCAAGCCACTGGCGTGTTCTCAGAGCCTTAGAAGGCATTAGTCATGATGGAGTGTGAGGATTCATTTGAGGTGCTCGTGAAATCTGGCACAATTGGTTTTGTTTTAATATCAGTCCTGTGGATTTATGCTTTCTCTGCGCAACAAGTCAGAGTAATGTTATGTAACTATTTTGAAGGTAAAAGTACCAGGCAATAGCCATAGTTCCATCTGCTCTTCACTGCTGCAGCTAAATCTTTTTTCTCAGCCTTGGGGCACAAAATGAGACATGGAGCAGAACTTTGACATCATCCTATTGTCTGACAAATCAGATGACTCGTAGCACTGTGTCAGAACAAAGCATTGGGATGGGCAAATGATTTATGACATGATCCAGTTAACGATCTATGAGGAGTCTCTGCAAAGTGAGGTCAGTCAACGGCATTTTTAAGTAACCGTCACCTTTCTCGCCTCCAGCAGTAGCTGCTTGTATTTGCCTCCATTTCTTCTATTAAGATTGCCCACACAGTACTGTAGGAAGACATCTATAGAGGTTGTAAATTATTTTTCTACAGTATATGTTGCTGCAACTATTTGTTCAACATCCTAATGAACGCTCTTCCTTCCACCTTATTAGTCATTAGGCAAAAGAGAATATAACGTATTAAGAGAATATATAAGAATACTGGCTGCAGTATTTTTGCTCCCCAGCTCCACATATCAGTCAAATCATTTTGTCAAATGATAATCAAAGATCTTTTCTTTTTTTTTTTTTCTTTTTTTGCCAGAAGAGATGAAAATGTCCCATTTCAGAAAGCTAAAATTCAGCTCTACTAAGTACCACTACACTATCACTTCCATCTTAAAATTGCGAAATTGGTCACTGTCTTGACTGGTATTGCAGACAGAGTTAGCTGGCATGGTGGCAGAAGCCTTACTAGCAACCCACACCATTTTTCCTGTAACTTGGAGAGATTTAAAGGGAGAACTCAGTGTTGATGGGTCATTTGTGATTTTAACAAAACAGCCAAGTTCCGCCTTTTGCATCAGACCAGTAGATGCATGCATTGGTCATGCAGCTTTAGGTCTCCAGAAACATTTCACACGTGAGTAGGAGGTTACAGAACTTGTATTTTTTCTCAGAGAGGCAGGTAGCAATCTGCCATAAACATGAAAAAAAAAACAAAAACAAAAACAGTCTGAAGAATTCAGAGCTAAGTGCTCTAAAATTGCAGGGTGTGGCAAGTGACCTCCAGGAGCCCTGATATGAAATGATACACTGCTGTCCTGCAGCGGTGCTAAGGAACAAGGTTGAACTGCCATGTGATGTCTGAAAGTGGTGTGCCAAATCTCTCAAGGAACCACCAGAACGTGGAGTCGCTTGGGGAACATTTCCAAGATAAAGAGGGAGTAAGGAAGACGGTGTGCTGACCTCTGTACCAAGGCAAAGCCAGAGAGCTCCACTGACAGACAAGCTGGACCACCTTTCTTCAAGTATTGCATGCAGAGACTTTGAACATTATGTGGTGGTTATCCATTCACAAAGCACCCAAGATTGCAGCACATGCACTGAAGGCAGCAAAATAAACAGTGTAAAACCCATGGAAAGATCTTTTGATCTGGTGTATGCATTGGGATTCAGTCAGGAGACTCATTAGAGCAGCCAACACTGCACAAACCAGCAGGGCTGAACTTTGCACAAGAGCACAGTATAGAGAGGAATGCTGAAGCTGCTAGGCCACCATTGTGACAAGGCACCCCTCTTGCACAAAGCCTTTGAAAGGCTTTTCATGATTTCTGAGTCTTTCCCTCACTGAGACTGTCCTTCTATACAAAGAGAACCCGGGGCGTTACAGAGTGACTCATCTGCTGACCAGTGTCATCTATTTGCTTGGAACACCACAATGCCCCCAAATTCATTACCCCTTGTCTTGCCATGTTCCAGAGCATCTCATCTTTGTGACATGAAGCCCTGGAGCAAGCAAAAGCAATCTGTATTACATCTCACCACCTCGTCAGGACTCGAGCTCAAAATGAAGATGGGGTGGTGCTAAGAGAGCAGAAGCATTTTATTGCATTTGTCATGGGGACTGATGTTAAGACAGTATAACCTTAACCCCCTTCCTCCTTTTTTTTAGCATTCCTTTGGGCTGTTTGCTGCCATAGCTCCCACCGAGCAGTAGGCAGTGCACAGAGATTGGCCAACATGTAGTTCAAAAGAGAAAGAGGCAAGAGAAGGATCTGTTCCAGGAACTACTGGCTCTAACCCAGCAGAAGGCCCTCAAGCGTTTCCCGGAGAACCCTCAGAGGACCAAAATGGAGATCATTGCCCTGGAAAGAGCTCTGACACAGACACTGCAGAGAAAGAATGTCAGGGATTAGCTTCTTTTGTGATTGGAGTTAATGATTGCAGCTCAGACTACTGCACTCTGGGGAAGATATACCAGCCTGGGATAAATAGGATCCCTCCCACTGCAGGCAATGGGCAGTTCCACCCCTGGAAAATGGAGAACAACAAATTTATCAGTGGTTTTTAACCAGTTTGCTTTGCAGACCTCTAACACTTTTCTGTCAAAGATCTTGATTCATATACAATTAACTTGAACTCTCTGCTTACCTCATTACTTACCTACATAGCTGTCAAAATGTGAATTCATCATAGGTTTGTTGTTCAAAAAACAATGGATTGTATGGAATGTATTTTTACATATATTTTTTCTTGCTATTCAGCTTCAAGTAATCTTAGCCTGATACCCCTCAGTTGTGAAATTTCATTGCTATGCAAACTATAAATAGCACAATATCCTTCTATGCTGTTAACTCCAAATATGAGTAAATGCAAACACATATTCTTGGTTAAAAGGCATTCCTTCCAACTATTTTCTCATTGCTGAAAGTGGGCATAGGATCCTGTTTCCTTGACCACAAGAGGCAGCTTGCCAATGCAGATTTTTTGACTTACTTATGTCCAGAGGATCTCTTGACTTCTTTCAGTTCTTCACAATCTTTCTCTTCCACTGACATGTGCAATAACGAACAGTCAGTTAGCTCCCCTCAAGTACCGGAGGCCATAATGAGATCTCCCTGAAGCTTTCTCCAGGCTGAACAAGCCCAGCTCCTTCAATCTTTCTTCACAGGAGAGGTGCTCCAGCCCTTGCATCATCTTCATGGCCCACTAATATCCTCCTGTGCAATGCCTTACTAAGTTGACACAGCAACAACCTTCTCATGACACCACTGGTGTCCATATAACAACCCCCCTATTTTACAAAAGTGTATTGCAACTGCCGTTACCAATCCAGAGTGATGAATGGAGAGGAGCTTTTGTGTCCATGCTCTGCTCCACTCACTGCTGCTTGAAAAGTGGCTATGGATGAATGCTCAGCTGAAGACCAACACCTAGGGAAGAAACAGAGCCCCTCAACCCCATGCTTTGTGGTAGAGAAATGTGAGAGAAATCACTGGGTGAGGGTGAAGCAGTGCATCATCCCAACAGGAGCTGCCCTCCTAGAACATCACTCTGGTCATTACAACAAGGCTACAGCTACATCAATGGTGGTCAACAAGGAGAATACTATAAGCCAGAGTTGTGGCTTGGCTACATTTAAACTCTGCAAAGTTTTATGAGGCTTGAGCAAACAAAATCTGGCGGCACAGTATCTATGTGTAAACTCATCATCGTCACTGAAAACACCGCTCCCCAGGGAGGGCCTCTCCCTCACCCACTTCCAGAGAGGACTACAAGCACTCCAGCAGCTTTCATGCAAGCTTTCCTTCCACTAGAAGGAATTGCATGAATGCAGCAGGCGATATATGTTCGGCTGTAACCCATGGAAAGCGTTTGAGGAGCCATTTGGCCTCAGTCCAGGCTCAGGCCAGCTGAGCTCCTGTGGGAGCACAGGGCTCCTCACTGCCAGCATTGTCCTGGGGCTGACAGCTAAGGAGGAGCGCACCGAGGAGGCTTGGCAGAACATTTCACATTACTCAACTTGTGCAAAATATTGGTGTAACATATGATGTTTAGGAGCAACTAGCTGAGTTATCGTTAAAACTCTCCGAGCGGGGTGATATTCCTGCGCTGCCCAAGGCGTGCTCAGCCATCTGTTTGTCGGATGGGGATGCGAGGGGCTGCATCACGCTCCAGATGTTTTCCGTGTCATCCGAGCACAGGCTGTCTTCAGAAAAAGAGAAATTGAAAAGGAAATTCCTGAATAAAGGCAAAAAGATCATACCATTTATGGTCATGAATATTTGAGGATGACATGATGATAAAAAAATTGAAGATAATAGCTGCTCAGAATTATTGCCGATTTGTTCTGACAAACACTTCTGGCTTATCTCATATGATGGCGTCCAGTGCTTCTAGAGCTTTAAAAAAAAGAACTGATCTAGAGACAATTAAAGTAAGTGGGATCTGCCCTGTGACTCCGTTGGGATTTTGACTGTAAGCGCCAAAATGCTGTCAGAGCTTTATCTCAAGCTGCGGTACTTCCTAGCAAATATTTTGTCTCCTGGATCTGAAGATTGCAAATTTTGAGACAAGAGTTCCAGCACAAGAGAGGCAGGGAAGTCTTGATAAGTATAAGGGGAGGGAAACATAGATCCAGCATACTACAGGTATGACTGATATGGGTATGAACAAAGGTGCCCTAATGACTGGTCAAAATCAGTTTTTATTTCTCTTGGTAACTGACTGCTAAACTGCCAGTGACGACATTCTTGCCCCACTGAAACAAATGGGATTTGTGTCACTGACTTGAGATGACCAGGATTTTACCCTATGCAATTAGCTGTGAAACCAAGCCAAAACCCCAAGGCTGCCTTGAACTCTGACTGACTTGAAATCCAGTTTTGAACTTTAGAGCTCATATTCAGTTTTGTAGGACAGATGCAAAGCAGAGGCTGTCATCTTGAGAAATGCATCCATAGGGGACTTTGTCTCAGAGACAACTTTAGGAAAAAAAGAAAACCACAATAAAAAAATGGTTTTTCATCTTGATCTCATTATTGCCACTAACTGTATTGGAGTTAAGTGTTTGTCTCCTCTCCAATCTAGATGTGTTTCCCCCTTTTTCTTGATGGAAACCATGTAAAGCATGAAAAGCTATTGTCAAAAATCCACCTGTTAACATCTCAGACTAGCAGGAGAGATTTTTGCTAAAAGAAACAGTAAAATGACTTACAACCATAATTGGAAGACAGCCAGGTTCATAATTTTCTCATGGTAGATGGGAGTTCCCCTTGGAGAATCTTCCCATGTCCAAGTTCTCATCTAATAAATGAAAAAAAATTCCTCTGTTGATGATTCTGTAACACAGAGGAGCTTGGGTTTTAGAGATTATATATACTTATAATATACATGCATGAATTTATTTGTGAGTATAATAGCTAGTTACACATAAAGGAAGGGCTGTATCACCTCATTGGCAGAAAGCAATAACTTATTTACACTAAGAATATGTGCCCCATGGCTGAGATTCCTTTCTAGAAGGAACTGAGAGGAACCTGGAGGAGCTCCTCGGGTGCAATAATCAGAAGGGTCTTTTCTCTGTCCCCAGTCTATCCTGTCATGAATCTGTCTTCACATGGCAAGACTCACTGTACACTGATCTTGGTGGAGTTTAATCTCAAGAGAAGGGCAGAGTAATGAATGACACTTTGCTATGGGGGACTGAGAAAAATACATTACAATCAGAATGTAATGATGGATTTGGGGTCTCATCACGACACGGAATTGTCCATCTCTCCAAGCTGCTCATTGCAGCAGAGGAAGCACAAGGAGCCAGCCGGGAAGCTGGGATGCATCCTGGGCTCGTTCATGACTGAGAATAGTGATAAGTGAGAGCAGCCTGGGAGAAGAGCACGTGCAGAAGGCTGCTCATATGATTTGCTGATGGAAGAGGTAAAAGCTTGGAACAGTCAGAACCTGACAGTAGCACCATGATATTGTTTAGTGATAATACATGTCCTTTATGTTAGCAATATCCTTTAAGAAAGCTGTCCTCATACTGTTGCTTGTCAGTCACACGGGATTATCAATATCCTTTCCTATGCACACAGGAGTAAAGAAAGCAGCTTTCTCCCAAACATTGTCTATGCAGCTTTTCAGCAGTGGTATGTTTCTGCTTAGTCCTTTTCAGGATTTTATTAAAATCTCAGTGGCAAAAGCACTCCACAATTTTTTTATTCTGTGCTCTACAGCTTGATGGATTATTCTGCAACCAGGGAAATGCAAGTGTGGTTTTAATGGAATTGCAAAGCTGTATCTGAAATATAGCATTAGCCAATTTACCTGTATCAGGAAGAAATGTCACACCATGCTGTCTGTGTGTGTCACCATGAGATAACACAAGCCTTCTGGGAATTAGGAAACACTCTGGTTTACTTGTGCCTTCAGCACACAAGGAGTAATTACCGCATGGTAATAAGAAACACAAAATGTCTAATTCCTGCCACAAAATGGCAAGGAAACAATAAACAATTTCTTCCTTGTTATGAAAGATCGTGTTTTTTCCCACTGACAGAAACATCCGTGGTGGAAGATGTCTCTGGAGTGTGCCTGAACTGTCCGTGTGCCTGTACATGGCGTACTTATGTGTGTGTGGTTTACTATGCATACAGATACCCACATATACGGTAGGTACCACTTTCAGATGTGTGCAGACATTTGAAAGAAACCATTTCAGCTTATATCTTATAAATCATGCACAGATCTCTAACACTGAAACTGTTCAACATAATGTTACCCTTTAATTGGAATTTGGAATTGCTTTGAACATGTGGCAATACTGCTTCTTTAAAAATGCTCTAAATGCTAATGCTGCAGTAAAAGGACAGGACTTTCCACTGGAAGTTTTTATGTTCAGATTTATAACAATTTTGGAAACAATATTTAATTTTGCAAATAATTAGGCATATTTTAATGAATTCTATCAATGCTGTTGTTTCTATAAATGGATTTTTTTACAGACTTGTAGAAAGAAAATTAAATCCACCTCCCCAAAAAGAGGAAGAAAAAGAAAAAGAAAAGAAAAGGTAAGGAAGGATGCTAGGACTCGGCTCTAGGACTTGGAGAGTTTTATGTTAATTATTGATATTGTCATTTGATGTATATGACATGCCCACTCAGACTGACAGGGCAGCTGTAGAATATTGTTGTCCTTTATCTCAACATTGAGCAAAATATTAAAAACAACACTGCATTCCTTAAGCCTTCTTCCGTTGGTAAGAGATCAATGAACAAATATGTAGTACCATAAACACAAGCCTCAGGACACATTACTCTTCCTTGGTGTGAGAATCAACCATGTTCATCCAGGACACAGCCTTCAGTGCTAATAAATGTTTAACAAATGACTGACAAGCCAATTTCAGCCAATGGCTTTCTCATGAGCTATACATTAGGACTATTGCTTAGCACATCAGCTGCCTGTCCTTTGGCTTGATTTGTCACATGGCACTGTTTGTAACCCCTGTCTGCACTACTGGCCAATCCATAGGAAGATTTTCAGGTGATCGTGTCATGCAGCTTATGAATGGTATGAACACTGGCACAGGTATTTGCAAAGCTCTTTGGCTATTAAGAAATGCAGACCTCAAAAATGTGTGAAAAAAAAAATGTAGAAGACTACATATAGAAAATACTGCTCAGAAAAAAAGAATGTTTGGTAGATGGGGTAACACCCTGTGTGTGAAAAGATGTGTTTATTTGTATATTTGTTTATTTATTTGGTTCTCTCTCTTCCATAGACTCTCTGGACTTCATTGGTGTTTTTCATACTTCCGTTTCCATTAAAACAAAGGGCGTAAGATCTCCCACGAATTCTAAGTAAATTTTGTAGTTGCACTAGGCAGGTCTGAAGGGAGGAGGACTGTTACTGTCAGTGAAATGTGGATGGGGACAAGAAGGGTAAGAGTTCACTTCCTTTTCCATCACTTCTAAAGCAGAAGCTTTCTCCCTTCCCCTGACAACCAGCAATACAAAAAAAAAAGGTGTGGTGAGCAGGGCTAGGGAAGTCATCCTGCCCCTGTACTCAGCATTGGTGAGGCCTCACTTCGAGTACTGTCTTCAGTTTTGGGCACCTCAGTACAGAAAGGACATGGAGGTACTGGAGCAGGTCCAGAGAAGGGCAACAAGGCTTGTGAAGGGCTTGGAAATTAGCCCTATGAGGAGAGACTGAGGGAGCTGGGGCTGTTTAGTCTGGGGAAGAGGCGGCTGAGAGGAGACCTTATTACTCACTTCCAGTACCTGAAAGGTGCTTACAGTGAGAGCAGGGCAGGTCTCTTCTCAGTGGTGACAGGTGACAAGACGAGGGGAAATGGCCTCAAGTTGCGCCAAGGTAAGTTTAGGTTGGACATTTGGAAACACTTCTTTACAGAAAGGGTTGTTAAACACTGGAATAGGCTCCCCAGGGAGGTGGTTGAGTCACCGTCCCTGGATGTGTTTAAGAACCGTTTGGATGTGGTGATTGGAGATATGATTTAGCGAAGGGTTGTTAGAATTAGGGCACTATGGTTAGGCTGCGGTTGGACTTGATGATCCTTGAGGTCCCTTCCAACCTGAGTAATTCTATGATTCTATGATCCTTACCTATGCCTACTATGCTACCAGTAATAGGGGGAACAAGGCTGAGATCAGGCCTTCATCTTGCTGCAGGGAAAACAAGCACAAAGATTAAGAGAAGTTTGGGATGGGATGGGATGGGATGGGATGGGATGGGAATGATATGGAAGGGCAGGGGAAAGAAGGAGAGAAAAGGGAATGAAAGGGGTCAGTCATTAATGTTTTCTTCATTGCTGGCCACAGTAAAAGACTCTACTATGAGTACGTGACTGTTAAATATTAGTCAGTTTTGTTGGACTGCTCTTCCTAAATTGAATAACCATTTTCTTGGCCTTGTCCCTTTGGATTACATTCTCTCCCTGATATTTTCTGTGCCCATTTATTGCATTATTTGCATTTTAGACTGTCCTTTCATTTGTCCTTCATATCTTGGCATGCTGTGTACTGGTAATAATAATAACGAAGATCCAGATTCTGAGCCTGTTAACAGAAAAATAAATCTGAAGCATCTGTGTTGGGGTCAGCTGAGGTCTACAGAGCTCGATGTTGACACTGAAGCTGTGAATACACATGGGCTCCCAGCATAGAGCGTGCTGTAACATCAAGGCCTTGTTTGTATCTACCTAAAAACACTGGGCTCCTCACCTCTTGAAGAGTATTAAAACAATTGAGTGTTATAAGAAGTAAGCAGTACTCTTAACACATTTACAAGGAGAGTGGAACCTATCTCCATGGACTACTTGGGTATTATTACTCAGCACTAATGTTTGCCTTGGACTGACAAATGAATCACAGTAAAGGCTGTCTGGATTGGACATGACAGAGAGCAGTTTGTCTGCTGGTGTGTAATGGGGCAGCCCCAGCAGGGTCAACAGAGCAGAGTTGTCTCAGCCCCGGGGTGATAGTGGCCCTAGGGACTCCGCCGTCGGCCTTCCTGAGGCTGGGATCCAGCATGCAGCATGCCTTCTCCAGGAACAAAAGATAATGAATAGCTAACCAGGAATGAGAAGTAGGGAGGAAAAAAAAAAAAAAGAAAAAAAAAGACAAGACAAAAAGAGATACTTGCACAACTGTGTGGTTCACTGTTCACTTTCGGCAATTCCAGTTTATTGTACATGCTACATCAAAACAAACCTTTGCAATTAATTTTTTTCTTGTGGGAAGGGAGGTATTTTTATTTTTTCTGAACTCCTACACCCTTGTTAAAAGCTTAAAGCAGGCTGAGTTGTGCAAGGATCCTCAGAGGCTGCTGTGGCAGGGAAGCTCCATGACCACTCCCATGCGTGTGATAGGAAAGGGATCCGCTCCCAGAGCCTGTCCATCCTCCTGCACCTTCATCTTCCTCCCACATGGCCCTGTCAGCAACCCAGCCAGCTCTTACTCAGCAACATCTGCCATGGAAATCAGAGGGAAGGGCGCATGCTCAGCTGTTTTTTATCCATGGGGTTGGAACAACTACAATCTTTGTTCCCTGAAAGAGCTCCATAAAAACGGACCGGAAGGCCTTCAGATTTGGTTGGGTAGATTTTTAATGCGCTTCTGCGGGGCAAGTATCAGCAGCGCAGGAACAATGCCAAACATAAGGCATGAGACACAAATTTAACCCTAAAAAAACTGAATACATGTTTCTGCAGCTGGAATGAACTACGGTGCTCTTGAAGTTGGGCTTGTATCTTTTACTAGGACTTTTGTTCCATGCTTCGTGGCAAGCATGTTGGATCTTTGCAAAAAAGAAACTATTAACTTAAGATAACCATTGGCTTATTAAACATACTCTCTCCTATTTTAGTTAGCTTTTCAGTGCTTGTGATGATATTTCAGCTGTATGTCCTTAATTCATTTTACACCCCTGTCACCAGCACTGCTCAGCTGTGCTTTGAACAGGATATTCCGGAACAAAGAATGGCATTTTCCTCCTGCCACGTGATCACCACAAAGCATTTTCCCTGGATCTGACCAGAGCTGATGAGTTACAGAGGGAACAAGTTCTGCTGCAGCAGAAGCACACAGGGTGTAAGGCAGCAATGAGTAGCCATGCTTAACCCTGGCAGATCCGAGTAGTGACCTAGATGTAAGAAGCAGTGGATCACCTAACAACTCGATATACAAACATGATCCATTACTTTTGTTAAATGCAACGTTGCATTTCAGCCTACTACAGATATGTAATGACTGTGCTGTGGGCAAGAATGAAAATAGCATGTTTGGCATTATGCATTTACATAATATGTCTCAGTGCTTAGCATACATATAGCAGTGTTCATTTTCAGGACACGTAATATAATCTGAACATCAAAAAGCTGTGAGATCGGTACTCTGCTCTTTGAAAGATTACTTTTTTACAAAAGCTCATGTGTAAGTGAATCACATGAAGAACAAACGCATCTATGGCCAGATTCTGATCAAATTACTCTGGTGAAAATATTAAGTGTCTTTGAAGTCAATGGAGAACTTCCAGCTATACAACCAAAATCAGAATCTGGATCCTATTTCTACATGCCATAAAGCTGAACTGTTATTGGATAGCATGGCACATCTAAAAATAAACCAAGAGATATATTTTTAGCTCATTCTGGAAATTGTGTTGACATTGTTTCTTTCTTCTCTGGCTAACTTAGAACATTAAATCCAACGCTGTGCTTCTTTTTTTGCCTTCCGTACCTGTGTACCAGTTTCCATGCTGCCTCCTTTCCTGGGCTGGGCAAGAAAGGTGATTTGTTTGTGCAAACAGATGTATTTGTGCAAGACAATGTGTTTGTGCAAGGTGATGTGTTTGTGCAGGACGATGGCACTGGTTCCAGACAAAGGCCCTTCAGGGTCACTTGTCACAGCTCAGGACGAGATTTGAATTTAACGTGAAACTTAGGTGCCATTAAAATGTCCACGATCAGATCTTATTGACAACAAGGCTCAGGGCAGAAATGTTGTAAGCTTTTAGAAGGAGACCTCTAGAACCTTTCCCCCTTTGCATCCATCACTGAAGTCGTGACAGGCAAGGTTATTGCCAGCTCTGGCTCAGCTGCCACTACAGGATGTCTGATGGCTTTTCTCTGCTCCTGATAACCTCTGAGCAGGCTGCACGAATTTCAGCCTAGCCTTTATCCTGCTGTGAGACACAGACCATACAATTCATTGCTGTAAGCAGTTCTTTGCCATTTTGTTCCGTATACAAGTTCTGGGAGGGATAAAATTTACTTTCTTTCGCGGGAGTAACTCATTCATTTCAACAGGCCATTGTGGTTTAACTGTTAGAAACTCCAAGAATGCCTGTGTCAGACATTTCCTTCCAACATTTTATCCTATACTGTCATTTTGTCAATTATCTTTAAAGCTCTTCTGCCAATTTAATGCTGTCAGCAGAAAACAATGCTGGGATACTGCAGTTTTTTCAGGGGGAAGTGGAAAATAAAGTACCCAAAATCTCAAGATGTTTGGAAATGGCTAAATGACTCAGTAAAAAAGGAAACCCAGTCCACTCAGCAAGGTATCTCATCCAAATAAGCTAATAAAATCTTAACCAAACAAGATATTGTCTGAATAAGAAATAATAGTAAAATAAAAGTTGTCCTAAATAAGCAAATAAATTCACTCACACAGACACGGACATACACTTAAATCTTTCAGTAAGAAGTTTAGCTAAAACCTTAAAGCGAAAAATAATCTTTACATCTTCTTCCATCTTCATTTCCACCTTCTTTGGTCTGCTTAAAGAGAGGGAGAGAAAGAACTGCTGGAAATGACCCCAGATTCACTGAGGATTACACAGGGCCTTTGCAACTGATAAAGACCTCCCCATTTTTAGAACAATTTATTGGATTAATTTATATCAAAACCTTAAATTATTCCTCAGACAAAGCAGGTTCTAATTTAGATCTGAATATACAGCTCTGCTGCATGATTGTTTCACGTTTCTGCATTTAAAATTTCCTGTTGCATGGCTGCAGCACAGACCTTTGGAAAAAAATTAGTTCCTGTGAGGGACAGCAACTCCATTTAGGACCCACAGTTTGTCGTTGCACAAAAACTACAGCACTGAACTCCGCAGAGGGCAGACACAGAGTAAGAACATCTGTGACCACTTAGGTTAATTGCCTTTCCCAATTCTTCCCCCACTTCTGGGCTCTGATGGCCCCCTGAAGATCAATGGCAGGTCACCAGGCATCTTGTTGCAGGCATTCTGCCATCCTGCCCCATCTCCTGGGGTTATCTAAATCTGGTTTCAAGTCTGCCTTCAGAGGGTCCCACAGGGCTACTTACAGAGTCTGCTGTCTCCTTTGTCCCTGGCTTCCTCCAGAGAGCAACAGCTAGGGAAGCTTCTCTGCTTCACAGCACTAATGCCATGGCACATTATGTCTCCTGCAGTAGGCTCAGACACAGCTCTGAGAGGAGTCGTGCAAGTACCTGCTCTAAATAGTTACTTTACTCTTTACTTTCATAGCAAAAGAATATTTTCTGGTAAATGGTGTTGCAGATGATAATTCAAATGCACTGTTATCTAAATATCCATTTACACTGTTATCTTTTGCTGAAATATATTGTAGTTTTTCAGAAGAAAGTCAATTTTTCCAAAAAATGCTTATAAAAAAGGATGGTGACAGCGCTGATGCGTGGAAATGATTTGAGCCTTACCTCCTCTTCCATTACACTGAATCTAAACTCAAGCTACACAGAAGAAAGAAAATGAACTTTAAAAAAAAACAAGTTTGAAATCACTATTGAAACCCACAGTTATTTAAAAAAATGCCTTCTTTTTTGAAAGCAAGCACTGAAATTCATGCAATGACCGCTGCCCCAGGTCTCCCTGCGGTTCTACCTCAGCGCTACGGTGGCTTGCTAGCTTCCCTTCTGAAACTCTTCAGATGTGGCAAGTTGGCTGCAGCTGTAAAGATCGGGGGCGTCATAGAAAGATGAGATATCAAAGCTGCAGGAAACAATTGAAACTAGTTATTTTTAGTAATGGTTATTAAAGGCCGGCACAGAGATCTTTAGCGATGTACAACCCATTTATATCCTCTGTCTGTTTTTCAGCCTACCAAGGTGTGCCCAGGGACAGGGAGAACCTCCCTGCCAACTGTGTCACACCACTGACAACCAAGCAAGCTGTCCTGGCAGCTCACTCCTGAGGGGTGCAGCTCTTTTTCAGGTAGTCTTCCTTCTGAAAAATCAATTCGTTAATACTGTTGTAGACTCCTTGGAGACTTACAGGAATAAGAAAGCACTGGGGATAAGTTATACTTCAGCTTTTCACCAAAATGTGCTTCCTCATGATTCTTAGGGCAAAATCAAAATCTTGACAGCAACTAATAATGCATTTAAAAAGTCGACATGCACGTAATTTCACCTTCTTGTGTGAAAGTAAATAATCCACGGAGTCTCGTACCCGTAGTTTGTAATGACCTCGGGAGTCAGAAATGAGCACAGAAATGAGAACTCTTTTGCCTTTTGAAAAGTGAGGGTTATGTTTGCCCTTTTCCAGTCACTGGGAAATTCACTGGACTGCCATGACTTCTCAAGCTGTGTCTTAGCAACTTCATCCATCAGTCCCTCAGCACCTTCCTTTTTTCAGGTCTTTCATTTCATTTTTCACAATGTAGTAAATATGCTGGCATAATAAAAGGCAAAAAATTAGGTCTGTTTTGTTTACATTTAAATGGCCAATTTTTCCTGTGTTATTTCTGAGACTCCTTTTGCTGCTGAGAATCAAATGAAAAAAATGTGGGGAAAATTTCATTTGACTTGTATCTGAAATCGCTCATAAAGTTGTGGATGGAATTCTGTTAGGATGGTGGAACATCAACCCTTCCAGCTGTGAATTTCAACCCATTCACTCAATGCACACCAGAAAGCTCCCACGTGGGAGCTGAGGAGGCAGCAGTTTCTGTGCTCACCTGAGTGCACAGCTCCCATCCAGCACAACCCTATGAACACAAAGAGAAGTGACAGTAGGCATCCAGAAGGAGAAGGCACCTGGACTTGGTTTCCAAGAGGCAGAAGGCAATGAGTCCACATTGTCTGCGTGCCAAGAAGCTGGGGCTGACTCATGCTGGAGTTCCCCTTGGGAGGGACAAGTGCCTAGAGAATGGACAGACACCTTCATTTCTTCACTAAGCAGAGTTGTCTGGTCATAAATGAAAATGACGTTTCTGGGAAAAATACAGAGAACAAGCAATGGCAGAACAAGAGCAGTGCAGAAGACTCTGCCAGGCTGCGTGACCTCATTACTGTGAAAGCTACAGACGATGACAGTAACAACTCCAGCCACAATCACTGCAGAGCAGATCTGCAGATCACAAGAATTATTACATACTTTTAATATCTGCTGAACCAACATGCTCATACAACTTACTGACCAAAACATACTCAAATGGCAAGGCAGGAAGTTTTTCTAAGCCTTCTCTCAGCCAGCGGTGCCACTGACTGCATTAAGAAGATGTTTGAGTGTACTGCTCTCCTCCCTGACCACAAGTGCACAGACAGATCCATACTGTGGCGGGCTGGCAGCGGGGAGAGGTGACCAAGGCAGACTGCTGAGCCAGGCCCCACGCACAGCCCTAGACACAGCCTTGTACTTATTTGGAATAAAAGTGAGCGCATTTTGATGAGCTAAGCAACCAAACTGGGTTAATAGCCAGTTTGTCAACAACTTGTTTTGGCTTGCTGACGAGAACACGGTTGTTTATCCTAAGTAAACTCAATCTTGGCTGATTTTGTTCCCAGGAAGATGAAGAACCCCAAAGGCCCCTTACAGTGCCAGTAGTGAGCAAGGATTTGGGAGGCTCTGGGCTGAGGACTGGCTGGGAACCTCTACTGCTCCACACAGACACATCATGCATGCTCAGAGCAAGGTGATGCTAAGTGCTCAGACAGCCCGGCCACACTGCCCTGCTAATGCAGCAATGCTCTGTGTGTGTGTCAGTGGCCAAGATGCTTTCCCAGACATCTGGAAAGCTCTGGCGTCCTCTGAGCTGTTGCGGGGGGCACTCTCTGAATGACACCAAAACTAAACCAGCCAGACCTAAGCACGTTTATAGGTAATAAATAATCAAGCACTTCCTTTCACAAGTGCACCAGGGCATCCTGATGATAGGTGTGCAACACAAGAGCAGAATATTCCAAAATATTTTTCTGAAAAAACATTTCTGAGATCAAGGACTGTTTGCTGAATTTATTAACGTGCTTACAAACCCAGTTTCAAAAGCCTTGACATCCCACAGGGGAAATACAGGCACGTTGGTCTTTAGGCTCACCACCACCCAACCCTTTCTTCTTCTCCAGATTAAGAGTTGGGTGAAGGTTGGTTGGTTTTATAGCGGAAGCCGCTGTCACGCAAACACTAGCGACTCCTCAAAGACAAAAAACGTGTGCGTGATTCTAATTTTAAGCACACGAGGTCATCAGCGGAGTGCTCGAGGACTGCGCGGCCCGGGCGGAGGGATGCGCTGCCCGGTCTTGCCGATCGCATCGCAGCTCCGCTCGGGCTGACTCAGAGGCACTCGCACTCCACTTGCTTCACCCAGATGCTGACGCAGGCTTCTGCAAGTCTCCACAAAGTCTGAGCGTCGACCTTGCCTAGGAATAAGCAAGGCACGGACGGGCATCACACCCCTCGCCGGCCGGCCCGACCCGCCTCCCTCGGGCCTCAGCCACCGCCCCGGCGCCGGCAGCCCGACGGGCCCCTC
>JAPSGF010000007.1:11292247-11395441 GCA_035772895.1 Perdix hodgsoniae
CCCCCCGCCTCCGCCTTCCCCCTTCCCGGCGCCGCCGCCTCGGGCCGCTCGGCGCGGGGCTGCTGGGACGCATTGTTCGGCCGGGCCGGGCCGCCCTGCCCTTATATGTACTGAGCGCAGCCCGCCGCCCCGCGCGCACACGGGCGCTCGGCTTCGGCGCTCCGCCGGGAGCGGCCCCCGGCCCGGCCTGCCCGCCGCTCGCGGGCTCCTCCGGCGCTGCGTGCTCGTTAGGCTGCCGGCCGGCCGGCCGGCCGTCCTGTTCTTTGTTTGGTCCGCACCTTGGAGATGGGCTCCTGCTTTCCTGTTGCCGTATTCCTTCCTCTGGTTTGCTTTGTGTTTTGTCTGCGTTCTCGGCCTCGGTACCTCCCGAGTTGATTGTTTGGATCTTCCTTTGTGTTCTGCTCAAACATCTTTGCGCTCTTCCTCTGCTCCGCCCGGGCTCCATGCAGCCGAAGCGCCGTGTTGTTCTCCATTGTCATGACCTTCCCGTGGAAAATAACCCGTCTCTCGTGGTGGTAGGCAGCGTACACAGCCAATTCTAAAGGCCTGGACTTTGTCTGGTCCTTTCCGCTGGTGGGAATTAGTCAAGTGGGCGCAGCATGGGAGGTGTGAAGGTGAGAGAACCAAGATTAGAAGAGTTATGTTTGGAATGTGTGCTCGATATCATTGGTTGCCTTTGGGAAGGCGAAGGTGCGGGAGCGGTCCTATGAAATGTCTCACATGTGGTTCTACCCACTTGCTAGTTGGGTAGAAGGCACTCAGTAGGAAAAGAAGGGAGATGGTGAGGTGAGTTAGAACAGGAGAAGGTGTTTGGGGGTTATGGCCAGCATTAGGCCTTGCCTGTACGAGCCAAAGAAGCCGTGTCTGTTTGATGGGTTATTGAATTATGCGAAGAGGCTTTAGTGGGTGAAGGTAGCAGAAATGTGATAATGTAGTTAAAGAGCTGAAGGCTTTAATCTCAGTCGCTAAGTGGAAATTTAATTGACAAGGCAACATCAGCGTAGTTGAAACTTAAAGCAAGTAGATGCACTTGGCCTGTCCTCATTGTTTGTTCATGGGCTGCCTCTGCTCTGTTGGTGTCAGAATGGAAGCGTGCAAGTCCTTGAGATGAAATGAATGTTTAGATTTAATTAAATGACAAGATCCCAATTTGAGTGATATGTGTTACTTATAGTTTCTGTTTCAAATGTACATAGGAATGTAGAGGAGGGGTAGATGACAGAAGGAGATAAGAAATATTTATGTGTAAACCCAGGAGTGCAGTACATAAGACTTGCAAAGTGCATTTACACAAGGCAAATGGAAATATTTTCAAACATCATCAACTTCTGTGAAATGAGAACTTCAAGTGTTAGTAGTTCATTTAGTAAATATGATAATTTTGAATGGTCTGTTTTGACAGCTAGATATAGCTAAGGATATATTCTCTTCTTTCAGAGAGGGCATTGGGCTTCTAAAATTGGGTTTGTACAGGATATCAGAGTCTTCGGAATTGCACATTTGCTACTGCAAATCTCGGTATAAATCTGTAACCTAATACTAATGAATATAATCCTCTAGTCAGATGAACAGTAAAGAGCTGTTCAGCAGCGAGTTCCCAAATCTGCCCCACGTAGTTCTGGTGCTGTTATGAGTGGGGCTCTGGAGCAGGGATCCAGGGAAGCCCTTTGGGTGTTGCTGGGCTCCCCAGCCTCAGAGCTAAAGTGAGGAATGTGGAGTGAAGGAGCTGGCCTGCTGGTGGCTTCAGAGCAGCAAAATCCCTTGGTTTAAAATGGACCCTGTCAGGGTGAGGTGAGACGCTTAATTTACTCTTAATGTGCTTCCTCCTACTAATAAGCACTAATGGACTGGCAGAGCCTTTGTGCTGTCTGGATGCACGGAGGTTAGCTAGTAAGCACTGGTAACTGGGTGGTGAGACCTTGCAACTAAAGGGAGAAGTTATTAGAAAGGGAGGGCTGGGAAAGCAGGAGCTGAAGAGCATCATGAGTGTTTTTGGCCTGGTGAATTAAATCCCTCTTTGTAGTGCACGCTTTCAATTCCCAAACACTTTTATTAGTGAAGCTCTCAGAAGACATGCAGTTAACAGTGATCTTCCTTTCCCTCCGCCACGGCTGCCTGTCAGAAGTGTTGCTCCATTGTGCAGCTCTCAAGGGACAGATTGTAGCTCTGCATCCCGGAGAGAGCTGATTGATGGCGCTGAGTACAAACCTACGGACGCGTCCAGCTGTGCTCTGCACATGGCGTGAGTTCGTTGCATGAAGTCATCGGGACCTGCGCAACCACTGCCACCCCTGCTCCCTTGGCAGCTGCCAGCAACGTCCTTTTTGAGAAAAAAAAATACATATATTTGTGTATATATTTCCAGTGTACCCTTTTCTCAGTGAGTATGCAAGCATATGTTCTGACGTGAGAAAAACAAAACCAGATATAGCACTTGTCATAAGAATATACACGCCTTGAAGATTCATGGGAGCTCCTGGCTGGATGTGTGAAAACCGTGCAGGTTTCCACAGTTGTTTGTGCCTTGTATGCCGCAGTGCCCTCAGAAGGTAGTCCAGACGGAATAGGGTCGTGCAGCAGATTAGCTGATAAGCTCTTATCAGCAAGATGGAGTGAAAGGTAAGAGGGCTGATGACAGTGGGCAAACAACAGGTGGAGGGGAACGGTCGTTGTGGAACAGTCAGTATGTGTGTAACTGATAGGGCCGTGCTATATAAGCTCACACCCATTTTTTCCTCTTCCTGCTCTCCCTTTTATCTCCCAGTGTGACATTTTAATTTTTCTAATGCGTATGTCTCTAAGTGTTTTTCACTGGAAATTCTATTTCTCTTTCACCAAAATTATGTTTAAAGAAACAAAATATAGTTGTCAAACATTTTTCTTACTGAGGGGTCAGTTGGGAAAGTTGAGGGAAGTTGATGGGTGGAGGCAGCGCAGTAAAGATTATTTTTATGCCTATTATCAGCTTTTTGTTTTGTTTAAAGTGAGGGGTAATAGTAACATTAAAAATAAATGTTCGTCTATGTTTTGATTTTGTATATGTAGCTATTTGCAGCTTGCTCTTGGTAGCGCTGTGTAGGCTGCTGTAGGTAGTGTGCCTGCATTCAGACAGTTGCAGTTGGGGTTAGTTTGGGTGAACGGAGCTTCCCATCACTGCTGAGGCTGCAGGAGGAGAGGGATGGGAATCTGAGTCTGCGAGCTTGCAGCTCTTTTGTTTCAATGAGTTGGGATTAATTGAGGAAAGAGGGGCTTTTGTGTTTTCCCCTTTCTATTGTACTGTACAGTGATTAAATTTGGGAATGGTCTTCTTGAATTAAAGCAAAAGAAAAGAAATGTGTTGGTAATATATTCTGTTCAGTATGTTTTGAGAGTTCTTTATGAGAAAAGACACATGGAGATGTGGCAGTGGGCCGCATGGCGCTTGTTCCAGTGGTACAAGTGGTACAGGGAATGCTGTATCTTGCTTCTTCTGGCATAAACGTCTCCTGGTTTGGCATAAGAGTTTTGCTGAATTTGATAGTGAAAGTCATTTGATCTTTTGAAGATAGTACTGTGACTGTGATGTGGCATCACCTCCTCTGAGAAGGTTTAAGCCCCTGTTGTGTGCCATGGTTGCGTGCTGGCTGCAGAAGAAGCAACAACTGAGGCAGGAGTGCTGGATGGTGATGCTGGCCGAGGACGAATGCAGGAACTGTCTGTCATTTGGCTTACTTAGCCACTGCCTTGTGAGTGTTATTCGATGTCATGACAGAGGGGAGTCTTGGGGCAGGATAGTATGGTGAGATGATGTGATGAGATCTGCATCGTCCTGTGGGTAATTGCAGCAACCTGCACACCCCAGCTCAGGCTTGACAGGGAAGAGGATGTCTCAAGTGGCAACAAAAGCAGATGTGGCAAAGGGTGCTGTCTGATAGCAGAGCCTAGAGGGCAGCTGCATTTCTGAGGGAAGCTAGTTGAACAGGGCAAGAGAGAAGAGGATGGAATGAAGTGATAAGGTCCAGATAATAATAATTATACTGTGTTTTATTTATTTCCTTTTTTTTTTTTCTTTGCCTGGATTTGCTTTTGCACAATAAGAACACATGGCTTTGATTTGGACAGAGGGGGCGTGGGAGAAAGTATCTGACAAGAATTCTTTCTTTCAGTGCCTTAAGCAGAAGGATGGCCTACTTTCCAGGCCTTGTGGGTTCAAGAGTACAGCTGTATCTTTCTTATCCACAAGAGAAGGGCTTTCGCAAACTGGAGAATGCCTGTATTTTTTTTCTGTGTACAATGAATTTCCTTGATCATAAGAACTCCATTAGGCTGTATGTTTGTTCAAATGGTAAAAACAGGGTATGTTCCCCCAGTTTGAATGTTTCTGTTTCCTTTGTGCAGATATTTTTTTTAGGTTTTGGCTCAAGTCTTGAGCAAGCTCCTAAGTTGGGGGAAACACGTTTAGCTACAGCATAAAGCACAAAGGAGGGAGCAAGGTCCATTTTTATTATGGAATGCATTAACAGTTTGGATTTACCCTTCTGGGTGAGTCACAGGTGGGACAGGCATGCACATTTCGTTTCTTTTTCTTTCCCCTTTCTGTAAAGAGAAATATTTTAGAGCAAATGAGCGCACTATCTAGCTTCAGGCCTCTCTGTTTTTTTTCTAGGTGTTGTAAAAGAACCCAAGTTGCCAGAGTTTAGAAAGAGTTAATGTGGTTTGATTGTACTGCTTGTGTCATTCCACACTTTGTGGGTTTTTGGAGGTTCACAGGTACACGTAGCAGTGCATTGTTTGTGGCTGCTGTTCTGAAAACTGTACGTGGTCAGTGGACTTAAATGCGTGATGAGAACAATGAGATTAAGTTGCAGCCAGCATCGGGTGGGGGATCTCTACATCATCCTGTCCTGAGCCCGCAGAATTGCTGTTCGTGTTAGTATGGCTTTTTGTTTTCTCACTCTGCACTTAGAATGTTTCGATCTTCTGTAAAGGTAAGGTTTGTTTTTTTCCATGCTACCTCATTATAATTGGAAATGAATGTTTGCACCGTAAATGTGGTAAGCTACTGCTGTGACAGTTGCTGCTCTTGAGCAGAGGGAACTCCTGTTGATTTCTGCTACCAACAGCTCCAACAGTAAGCAAAGTAATATTTCATTTTTATTTTAAGTGCAAATCTCTAAAATTATGTTTTTGGTCAGCAATTTGTATTTTTACATGCGGGTTTATTTTCTTGTTCTCAGAATGTAGTGGAGACCTATTCTTGAGCTCTTACTGTTTTTAAGAGAACTTCAAAGTTCCATGCAGATTCATTGAGGAATTGCTGTATAATTAGGACAGAGATGGTCTTACTGTTAATATGGAGCTGAGAATCTGTGGTGCAAACAGAGCCCTCAAACAGAGTTGTTACAAACTGCCCTGCTAACAACTGGAGTGAACCTTTCAAGTGTTAACATTGCAGAGCTAGCATTTTATCCATGGTGTTCAGATATTATCTTTCAGTAGCTTCAACTTTTGTTTCCTTTTTCTTCTTTTTCCCTTTTTTTTTTTTTTTTTTGGTGGTTGTTCATATACATGTATGTTTATGCCCCGTGCTGCCCTCTGGGTTAAGTATATTACATCTAATTTGCTGCAGACAATGGTGTGTTTCAAACTTCGCTTATTTGTGTTGTGGCCGTGACATGATCTATTATTTTGTTGTTGTTGGAAGCACAATGCTTGCTTTTTGTGTTTTGTTTGTTTTTCTATCTTTCTGGAATTTCAGAATCACCGTTGTTTTTTTGTTGTTTTTTTTTTTTCTTTTTATGACTTCAGTAATTCTTCTGGATCTTCATTCTTGAACGTTCGCTCCCCTCTAGGTAGTGGGATTCTAAGAACGAATGGTCTTCAGTTGAATATTTCTTGAAAACAACTAAGCAAGAAGGAAAGTTCCATAGAAATGTTCATATCCTTCAGTATAATGAATATAGTACAACTGAAATCTGAGGCAGTTTAACATTCAGTAATAATAATGTAGCTCGGTGGAATTTTGATGGGCATTCTAGCAAAGCTGAGGTTAAAAATTCCAAGTGGCTCTGATGATCTAGTTTGATCTTACTTTACCCAAGTAGTAACTGAACATGCTTTAACTAAAAACACCAACTTATGCTGAAAGCCATATGTTCCTGTTTGTAGTAAGGCATCTGCACAGTTGCATTCAGCTGGGCTGCAATTAACCTTTCAGGCAGTGAAGTGGATGAGCCTGTGGAGCAGTGCCATGGCTTAGACTCTAATGCTCAATCAATAGAGTGATATAAAATCTGAAAGCATAGGCTTTTGGTGTGTCTGTGTAGAAAGTAGGATTGCTGTGCTATTCTAATGTTCTCCGCCTTATTGGGACTGCTACTTTTAGGTTCTTGTAAATCATTATGGAAGGCAGGCTTTCTGTTTTGCTAGAATTAATGTCTTGTCTGTGTGCCTTCAAATTTTCCTAATTCTGTTTTTTTTTGTATATGGATCCAGCAAGAGCTATTTGCTTCTGTTCTTCTGCTGTTCCTATATTTGTGGGATATGTCAGGTGCAGACTGTGGGTGAAGCAGTGAGAAGTGCCTGCAGTTCGCTGCCTTTTTAACATCAGTGCTGCTATGATGAAAATGACTCTGTAAAGGCTCCTGCTGAGCTGCTAGAGATTTAAGTGCTTAATACCTGTGGCTCCTGGCTCTTTGTGTACAAACTGTTTCAAGTTTGGGATATCTTATAGTAGTACAGTAAATTGTTACAGAAACCTATGTTCATAATAGAATAATCCAATGTGTTGTGGGGCAAAAAAAAAAAAAAAAAGGCTATTTTTTCATATCTGAATGTTTCTTAGCACTGTCTGGAAGAATATGGAATCATAGAATCACAGAATGGTTTGTGTGGGAAGGGACCTTTAAGACCACCCCGTTCCAACCCTCTGCTATATCTAGACCAGGCTGCTCACAGCCCCATCCAGCCTGGCCTTGAACGCCTCCAGGGAGGGGCGTCCACAGCCTCTGGGCAACCTGTGCCTGTATCTCACCACCCTCACAGTAAAGAATGTCTTCCTAACATCTAGTCTAAATCTGCCCTCTTGCAGTTTAAAGCCGTTTCCCTTCGCCCTGTCTCTATTTGCCCTTATAAAAGTCCCTCCCCAGCTTTCCTTTGGGCCCCTTCAGGTACCGGAAGGCTGCTACCAGTTCTTCTCGGAGCCTTCTCCAGTCCTCAGAAAGAGGACTTCTGATTACAGTAAGCCTTATCAGTTTCTCTGTTTTCATTTCCAAAATGTATACCTAATCAAGAAGCACTTTCAAAAAGTGAGCAGTAAAACATTCTTGAAATTGTTCTGTCTTTTGTAGTGTCCAGCTAAGGGCTGGCTACGTGTAGTCAGTCTTAGGGAAGATGGATAGGCATCGCCCTGTTGTACTGAAACATCTTCTTAACTGTAGAGCAGTGTCTGCCTTGTTTGATGTCACTCTAGGGTGGGTCAGCAGTATGTAGAACAGCAATCCTGTTTTATGTTTAAACATGGAGCCCGTGGAATTCACGAAATTAGCAAATAAGACAAGCTAATCAGAGCAGAAGATGATATCCAGAATGTGATAAATGTTAATAGATTCAACAACACTGTATTTTAAGCAAATGCAGCTGTGACGCGGATAGCGTGGACTGAACAGAGCAACTGTACTTTTCACCCCTGATGGAAAGCGCTGCTGTAGTGCATCCACGATGGCACAGCCCAACGGATGCACAGAGCTGCTGGATAGCCCGTGGCACTCTTTGGCAAGAGCGGGTAATGGAAATGATACCGGTGACAAAGTCTAATCGTTCTTCTATTATAAAGCAATAGTGGTGCACGATAACTTTAAAATCTCAAGCGGAGACAAAATTAGACAAAGTTGTTATGTGCTATCTTCTATTAGATGGATGTGGTTGGAAAAAATAGCCGAGCTTCTGGATGGAGCAGGCTCCAGCAGGGCTGGCTGGCTGGGCTGTGCCCCAGGCTCACCTTGTAGTAAAACCTGCAGCGCCTCTGCTCTGCTACCAAGGGAGGGCCCAGCCTGGCTGCTGGTGCAGCAGGGCACACACCTCGAGGTGAACCAGCCTGAGTCACCCCGAGCCGCTGCTATTTTCAGCCCAGCGGAGGCTTGCCTCCTGCCCGCCTTCCTGCACTGCTGGTGGATCTCATCTTTTCCATCTTATGCAAATACTTGAGAAAAAATAGAAATAAAAGTAAGGAAAATGATTATTTTTTTTTGCTTGTCTTCAAGCAGCCGCCTTTTTCTGTGTGGAAAAGGCCTCGACTGCAACCTTAATCTTAATGGTTATTACCTGCATGCTTGGTCAGATTCATTTTAAATCTAATGATAATCTCAAACCTGCTACCACAACAGCTTTCTTACACGCTTCCAAATATCCATCTGTCTGAGATGCCATTAAGCCATATTTGTTAAGTAGCTGGACACTCAGTACCTGTAATTTCCTACTTTATCACCTTCCTCCCCTCCCCCTTTGTTTTTCCCACATTTCGCTTACTGAAGTGCTTTTGTACTGGGGTTTGCGTAGTCACTGCCAACTTCCTTATGCTTCTCACCCTTTCTGGGACCACTTCCAGCTTTGCTCATGACATAACCCAAATCAATACAAAGCTTTAGTAAGGCTACGTACTTGTATCTCCTGTTTATCCTTCAAGTAATATCCTTTTGTTTGGATCCCAGGGTGCGTGTTAGTATAGGAATGGTCTGAATTGTCCAGTTAAAGGGAGTGAAAGAATGCTTTGCTCTGGGTGGGCTGAGGGGAGTTGGTTTGTTCTGAGGATTCTTTTTGTAACTACAAGCAGAAAGGATTGTTACCACTGGAAGTTTTTGCCAGTTGCAGACTTGACTGTCCCCACTCTGCATTTCCTTCCTCCCCCCCAACCCCCAGTAACATTGCTGTGCTTTCTTCTCTCAGATGTCATCTGAAAGTAACCAAAATTGTGTTATGATTAGTCAGAACGGATGAACGATTTTATAATACTCTCTGTAGAGGGTTATTTTGTGATCTCCAGTAACACGTGAGGAATTTATTGTGATAGAACTGCAGAGCTGGGGGAGCTGAGTGTAGGAAATAGCACAGTATGCATAGCAGCAGTGTAAATTACTTGTGCTTAAACAGTAAATATCTGAAATTCCTTTTGAGAGTGCCTGCTTGACTGCAGTTGTATACAAGTATCTAATTCTTAGATATTGCTGTCATTACTTAAAATAAGCACAAGCATAGCTCAGAAATTCGGAGAATCTTGTACAATTAAGATGAGTCTGAGTTTTGCCATGGAAATTACTTTATTCTGTTAAATGCTATAGTGAGCTTTTACAAAGGATATAGTAGTTTCTCACAAATGGATTGTACGTGTAATGTATTTATTCATTTCTATTCCAGATAGTATTATTGATTGAAGGTAATAGAATTCTTTAAAGCATTCCGGCTTTTATTTAGTAAATTTCTTCCAACAAGAGTCAGATTTTCTTGCCTTTGCAGTTATCATAGGAGGGACTCTGTACTGTCAGCTGCAAAAAAAGAATCAGAAAAATATTGTTTAGAGTAGAGTTACAATAGCATTTTCTCCTTAAGGTCAGACTCCAGAAGGAGCAACAATTGTAGTCATTTCACACAATGAGATGTATACAGAAAATATTAATAATACTGTCTCTGAGCAGTCTGTGCCAGGCATGCGTGTGCGTAACAGCTTTTCAAATCTTCGTCTCTGAATTGGGTATGAAACAAACAAGGCTGGCTGCTTTTTACAGATCTTTCTTCCAGCGATGGACAGATGATGCACACGAACAAAGAAAATGTATGAGAGTGCTTCACAATGCAACTCTTGCTCCATCTACTGCATAGCGCAGAGAAATCTTATCTGCAGAAAGTCAGTGTGGGCAATTTGAGTTGATCTAATAAAGGCACTGGGATTAGTTGATGCAGGGCATTGTTACTGGAGAATGTATGGCTTATTGTGGTGTTTGTGAGCGGGCTGACAGAAATCTGATAACTCAACCCGTGCAAAGAAGAATAAACTGATGAAATGAACTGCATTTAAAGGTCCTTTCTAGCAAAGCTATTCTTCTCTGATGAGAACCGTGGTGATATTCATATGAAAATCAAAATATTTTCAAAGTATTACAGGATACGTGTTCTGTTGTTGTTTGTGTGTTTGTGTTTTGTTGGTTGATTGTGTGACCTTTTGAGGAACTTCATGCTTTGGTGTTGCTGTCAGCTTTTTCACTATTGCTCATTAAATTCATTTCCAGTAGTGTATAATATTTTACTTACATAGAATTATTTTCAAATTGGGTGGTGTCAGGACTTCTGCAGTAGCAAAGAAGATGCAAACTAGGCTCATATGCATCTTTTTGTTCTATTTCCCTTCATATGATAGTTATTAATCCAAAGAAGCTAACCTAAATACAGCAGTTGACTCTTGGACTAGAGCTAGTCATGATAAAAAGAAATATCAATAGTACATAATCTGTTTTCCTGATATTAGCATGATTTAATTGAAGATATTTCCAAGACTGGCTCAGTGGGACATCAGCAGAAGAAAGCAGCTAGTGAACTGCGAGACAGAAAGATATGTTGACAGGTTGTACAGTCACCATATGAGTAACTGAACTGTGGAGCTAAGTTTTTACTCTGAGATAATTTTGGGGAAAGGGTAGAAGGCTTTCCAAATTCATGTCGGTTGTTGGATAGTAGAAGGATGGTAGGAAATGAATGGATTCAAATTAATTCCTGTTTTAATGTGAGCATCTAATCATGTAAGCCACTTAAACTGGACAGCTACAGACTGTAAGGTGCCTTACTTTACTGCTAGCCAGTCTGATTTGAAGTATGACCACCACAGGAGAGAGCGAACAGTTGCCACTAATGGTGAGCCAGAGGTCACCACTGCTGCCAGTGGTTACTTGCTGTCCCTCACCATCTAGATAGAGAAGTCTGGAAGTGCCTGGCTTTGACAGCTTGCAGGCTGGGAGGAGGTTGGAGGACCATAGGCTGGGGATTTGTGATTCCTCACCCACTGACTGGCAAGGTCTGGAGAGAGAAAGCCCTGGTTATTTTTTGTATTTTTTGTCTTATTGTTGGATTGGCTGTTTGTTTCAATGTCTGTATTTATTTTGAATGCCCATTAGCTTTTGTTCAACTCTTTAGTCATAAATTCCTTGTATTCTTAAGTTTCATCTGTATATATATGCATACACAAATAACATTTCTTCCAGTTTTTCATATCTCTGTATTTCAGTGGACAGTAAATTCAGTGTCTGTTGCTTTTGCAATGTTTTTCCCTTCACTTCTTTTGCTGACGTGCACATCACAAACTTCTATTAGTTATTTTACTTCTTTTTCTAGAGTTTGGCTTTTGCATTGTTTTTTCTATGCTCGCATATGACTTCTGTTTATGGCTTGAATTCAGTACATTGACAGATGTCTGCAGTATGTGTCAGCCTGTTAATATTCATAATCAACTGTATCAGCCTGTTTAAAACTGTAAGGAAATATTTTTAGCTGTGTTACATCCTTTGCAAAATCTTTGAGGAGCATTGCTCTTGGTTGCTTTTCTTTCTTCCTGCCCCCCACCCCCAGATTTTGGTAGTTTGTGATGCTAAATAACTGAAGGCCAAAGTTCATAACTAGTGGTTGCCTGAGTGTGGAAGAAGGGGGCTCCAAGGAGATGGTAGTCTGAGTACAGCTCAGCTCATGCACTGATTTGAGACGGAAGCTGATCAAAGCGGCAGTGTTTGGACTGCCTCAAGTTAAGCATAAATGCGTGCAAGTTTGGGAATATATTTGCCAAGCTGAAGTGTGTTGTAGCATTGCCCACATAGGGGTAAATAGTTACTGCTGCCCAACAGGTTATATGCTTTTTGATCTGATAGTTTACACTGCCATTGGAAACAAGGCAGAGTGCACTCAGCAGCAGATTGGCTTCATTTTGCTTTGGCTTTTCTTTCAGCTCTCAGTGTACCACTACACCTGCTGCTTCAATTGCATCATGATAATCTTGCTGTAAAGAACACAGTATACCCTTCGAGAAGACCAGTGACTTTAGCAGTGCTCTTACAGCATTCCTTAATGTAATGGGCAATAACTCCATCTTCAGCCATCAGATTAGGCTCATCTAGACTGCAAGTGGGTCAAAGCTGTTGTGATTTTCTAGAAGAAGGGGTCTTTGTCCATGGCAGAGGGTTGGAACTAGAAGATCTTTAAGGTCCCTCCCAGCCCAAACCATTCTTCCATTCTCTGATAATGGAGTGCTCTGGAGGTGCAGATTCATTGGTAGGAGTTCCTGCACCATCTGGCGTGCTTCCTCCTTTTAGGCTGGTTTTTCTGTGCTGGATTGCATATTCTTCTCTCTTCTTACAAATTCAAACTTTGTATCAGTGCTTGTGGAAACAGTGTCTGCAGTATGCAGAGCCTGATTGAATCCTGGCTGAACTGTTAGAGCTGCAACTCCTTGGCTGTAGGCTTCCAGAGTCCTCTGTTGACATCAGGAGGAGGAAGGAAGGCCAGGAGATACTAATGTGCCTAACATGAAGAAGCTGAGCTGGTGTCCTCTAGCACAGGGGTCTGTGAACGTGCTCACCTGACCAGGAGGGATTCATTGCCTCTGCCCTGAATGCTGAAGCTCCCAAGAACAGGCAGAAAATACGCCCTATTCATCTGCTGTATGTCCATGCAAGTTTTTCCTCTTTAATTCTCAAGATTAACAGGTTGCCCAACTACTTTTAGATATGTCTGTGTTATATGAAAGGGAATTAGATGAGTGTCCATATCCTTTAAATTAGAATTTCAAGAATTTGGAATGGAATATTGCAAAATCCTTCTCAGTACTGCCGATCTTCAATTGAAACACGATTTAATGGAAATCACAGCGCCCTGTGCTGCCCTATGATTTCTTTTGTAGGATGTTGTATAGCTATCAGGTCAGATATTATAATTGGCCATCTCATCACTTTTCAGCAGGAGACTGTACTTCAAAAAGTTAATAAAACCTTGAGGTGAAATGTTTTTATCAGAATGAGACAGCAGTCTGTCTTGATGGATTCATCATTGGACTAATACACTCATGGGAATGTAAAGACTCAGGCATACTGTCTAGCTTGCGAGGAATAACTTCATTTTCTGTTTCATGTGATAGAAATTTTAAGTGATTTACCCATGCATGTCATTCCTAAAGGATAGCTTCTTAAGCAGGTGTTGTATCCTCTTCTATCTCACCAAGCCTGTGTTCATAAACAAAACAAATCGGCAAGTCTCCTTCTTTCTTTGTGGGGCTTTTAATCTGCTTTAGTTCATTTTTTTCCCCCCAGTCCTTCTGACTTTTTGCTTTGGCTTAGTTGCTAACTCGTTGCTGCTCTTCTCATCATCTGGATGCAAGCCTCAGGCTTGCAGATTGTAGTTTGCAGAAACAGCCCTTTCCCCTCTGTTTTGAAGTTGGGTATTAAAGCATCTTCCATTTCTTGTACTCCTGCAATCACTTTGAGAAGCTCCATGTGCCTGATATGATCCTGTGCCTTAGGTTGTTTCATGTCTCTCTCCTCCTGCCTTTCATCAGGCCAGCTGAAAAATGGCCTGGCTGCGTCGTTTATAAGTGCAATAAAAGCTCCTGCCAGCTTCCCGTGCCAGAAGTTTCACTTTCTGGTTGTTTTCCTGTTTGCGTTTAGTTGGTTCCAATTAGCTATCAGCATTAGCTTTTCATTTCATTTTGTACTGTGGAATACTTTGGAGCTAACTGTGGGTGCCCGGTGCCTGTGGGTGCTGGCAGGGGAGCTGAGAATGCTGTCTGCAGCTCGGTGCTGGCAGGAGATCTCCCAGAAGAAGGCAGAAGGGGCTGGCAGAACTGAACGATGATCTCCTGAGAAAAGAGCAGCAGCTGGCAGGAAGCGTTGGATGGTTTAAACGTGCCTGTGAGGCTGCAGCAGGAATGACTTGTCTCCTTCCTTCCCCCTTCTGCTTCTCTGCTAAAAGGATTCATGTTAGGTTTCGCATGTGAGGTATGTTAACCATTTCGTTTTGGGGAAAAAAAAGGAGACTCTTTTGCTTGGTACAGTTTGACTGGAGCTTCTAGGAGTACAGTGAATGATAAATAATTAAAAATTAGTAAACCTAACAAGATGATGTTAGGAGAATTCTTTTTCCTTCCCTTGGCTGCACCTGTGGCTTACTGCAGCAGATTTTAGCAGTCCTGCCTTAACTTTTGTTGGGTTTGAGACAGCGGACTCAGTTGTTTTGCAGTAGCAATTAATGGAGAAGATAAGGGCTGGCTGTCCTGAATTAGCCCTGGAAAATGTTGTTTGTGTGTTTGAGATGAGTCAGGAGCGAAAGCGCCAGGTTGCAATAACGGTGCCAATTTTGAGCACAATAAAACAAGCACAGGAAGGTGCTGCTCTCTGCACCTGCTGCCAGCCTGCCTGCCTGGGGAAGCTTCCTGAAGGGGGGTGAGAAGCAGAGGCAACGTAGTGCCTGTTGGTGGGCTGCAAGGCCTGCAGTGCTGCTATGAAGGTAGTGGGTTTTGTGAAGTGCTTTGATGGACTATTCTAGTCTGGGGTTGACCAGTCCGTTTTTTGTAACTTTTGTATAGGAAGTAGCTGTGATTCTATTTGATGATAAGCTTCACTCTTCCACGTAACATAAATGCCTGATATGCTGTGGGAAGGGTTTGTTGGGTTAGTGTCATATTGGACACATTGGAACAGGTTGCCCAGGGGCTGTGGATGCCCCTCCCTGGAGGCATTCAAGACCAGGCTGGATGGGGCTGTGAGCAACCTGGTCTAGAGGGAGATGTCCTTGCTTACAGCTGGGGGTTGGAACTAGATGGTCTTAAAGGTCCCTTCCAACACAAACCATTCTATGATTCTGTATGGAATTATATGTATTCTGGAAAACTGTGGAAATGCATTGGATTGCTGTGCAGCAATAGGGTACACCCTCTGTTTTCTGTCCTAGATTGCTTGAAGTGCAGACCCATAAATATTGCAGCCTCTGTATTTTGTGATTAGAGAAATGATTCTGTCTTCGAGTTGGCAAACTGACTTATGTCATGGAACTGTGTTGAGCACTTCAGGCTAAAAAAAGCTTTTACATGGCTTAGGAACCATAATAATAAGCAAGTTTGAAGATTTACTCTGTGGTCTGTGTAAGCAAACCTATCGCCAGTATAGATGAAGATTCAGAAATGCATCTTTTTATTTTCTTTTGATTGTACTGTCTCTTGCAGCAGAAATAAGTTTGTTTCTTTTCTTTGAAGCTTTTATTGAAATAGAGAAAGTTGCAGTTGGGGAGAAGAGGAAAGATACAAAAAAAAAAAAGATGAAAGTTATCCTGTTTAGTATCATACTTAATACTGTTTATTGAGCTCCATGTGTATAGGCTGAACATTATATATATATTTATGTATGTGCATGAAATCCTTTTCAGAGCTACGGTTTCAGTTAATAAAATGCTTGCACGTGCTTGACTGCAACCAGTTTTATTCAAACTCATTGTTTCTTACTGCTGATAGCTTCAAGCTCTTCCAGAAGTTCATGCCTGGAATTCCTGCATGTTATGTAAATCAGATATAAACAGAGAGATGCGCATGCGTGTGGTTGATTAATTTCAGTGAGCAGTGCTGGAAAGCCTGTATGAGCAGGCTTAACATATGGGCACAAGTCAAAGACAAGCTCCTCACAGTTTTGTCTCATTTTCTTCTCTCTCCACCATGCGTTGATATCCAATTAAAATGTTCTGTGCGTTCTGTTTCCCTTACAGTATTTTTGTGGGGCTCTTTCTGCTGTGCTTTTGAGTTGCGTCCTGTACATTGTCCTGTTCCAGTGGAATAGGTTGGTTGTTTCATTTCTTTTAGTAACAAAGTTCCTGTCACGCATTCATAGTCTAGTTTAGTTGCTGATAAGGGATTAAGAAAAGAATTCTGTGCATACACACACATTTTTGTCTTTTTAATTATCGTTTTCAGAGTACTTTCTTATGTGTACTGTATGGAACATTAGGGTGGATAGTCCTCTGCAGATCTTTTGATTAAGATCAGAAGTGCTTTAGAAATTGTTGTATGGCACGATGGGTGCTTGTGGCAAGAGTAAGCAGTGGCTTTGTGCAGGTGTGAGGTTTACCTGGAATAACAGTGAATCCTCTTCTGGCAGTAGCTGAGAGATCAGATGCTGTCACCTGCAGCCTGGAGCTGCACCACACCTCCCACTGTACCTGAAGCTCTCCACGGAAGATGCTGAAGAAGCAGATCTAAACATCTGTGTTGGTTTCATGCTGAGGTTTGCCATGACTTTCCAAAAAAAGATTTCAACTCGTCTAGTTTGGTTTGGTTGTTACTTAAGCAAAAGGGAAAAGAGGTGTTCTGTGAGAATCTCTTAGGGAATGAATCAGTAGTTACAGACAGCAAGCAGTTAAAGTACAAAAACAAGCAGACATCCAGGACGTGACATCTCATCCTTCTCTTCTTTTTGTCCATGGCCCTGTATTGTGCATCAAAGCTGTTACAAGTCAGAGCTATAGAGAAGAAAGTTTCTGAGCCACATAGATTCCTCTCTCTGCAGTGGTTATTTGGATAATCTTGCAAAATATGACCACTCTTACAAATGCCTGTGTGTGTGACACATGCTTAAAAATGCCTGGGGTTTTGAGCATGAAAATTGGCTGCAAGAAAGTGAAGTTCAGAGCAGGAGATAATATTGAGATCAGAAATGTGATGCTGTGCCTTATCTAGAACTGTGTGTTCTTTCTTCAGTTCTGTGGGTGACTGCACTGAGGAATTTGACTTGGGTAATTCAAGAAGGAGAAAATTCAGGACTAAGAAGTTTGCTTAATCTGATGCTGATAGGCATATTGATGTGTGGAAGTTAGGTGCAGTTCCAAAGGGCTCTCAAGGCTTTATGTATTTAATTGAAATAGAATGTGGTTTGGTGGCCAGAATAGTTTTGGGGACTTCTTAAGACTATAAGAATGGGTATCATATTTGATGATGTGGTAGCTAAACAACGGAAGGATGCTGAATAAGTGCAGTAGAGAAGCACAGGCTTTGTATCTATCATGACAGCTATTTCCCGTTACATAAATATCAAGGTAAATTAAGGTATGTGGAGAAATATCAGAATCCCTAACTAAAAAACTCTCTAGGAATTGCAGGCTGTTAGCTAGAATTGTTATTAGATGGTAGGGATTTTTATTTTTTTATTAACAGCCCACTTGTTTCCAGCATCATGACAAATTTCTCAGAGCTTAGAGGTGGTGGTTCTGAAATGGCATTTTAAAATAGCCTCACAGTAGCTGATGCATAAAGAATGAATGAATTGTGATGGACCAGAAATGTCTTAAAACTACTTTGTGGATATTGTATGATTCTGTTGAATTCAGCGTTAGTGGTGTTTGGAAGAAATCTCTGATACGCTACTGTGTAAACTAAGTTTTGTTGTGGGTTTTTGTTTCTGTTGTCTTTTTGATATCTCAACTTTGTCATATTTGCATTTCATTTTATACTGATTTGCAGAAGCTGATTAGTTTCATCTGTACATTCCCCCATATTTCCTAACAACAGTGAGCTGTTTGTGTGAAAGAGAGGTTTATTTCAAAGCTTCAGAAAAGTAATTAGAAATACATTCACTGCTCCTTCAGAAACAATATGCGTGTGTCTCACAAGCTAAGAAACTTAACTTTTTTTTTTATGCATGCATTCTGACATCTGGAGCCATAGCTGTGGAGAAGGCTTTACGAAGAAGATAAGCTGTCTAAGGGGGAAGAGTTATGGAACTAGAAATGGACATTTTCTGTCACAGACCAAAATCCAGAGTTATCATGACCGTGAACCTCATTTGCTTTTTTTCCTCTTCAGTTCTGTGTTATCTTGTCTGATAACTGATTTCCCTCTTAAATCTGCATAAAGATGATCTCTTGAGTGAGGCTCTTTCCCATTGCCAGTGGCATTGGTTTTCGATAATGCTTATCTAAAAGATCCTTTCAAGTACCTACTGGAAGGAGGCTAATCCTATGATGTGTATGATATTGGCAATTAATATTAGGATTGCTAATGCTTCTGATAGGCATCATATTTCACAACAAGGTTTAATTGTGTGCATAAAGAAGCTCAGAGACTCAAAACTGGTTTGTGTAACACAGTGCTGGAGCTCTGGATGGGGTTCGAGGTCTGACCGGAATGTTCCTGGTCAGTGCAGTACGAATAATGATTTGGAGGAAGTTTTCTTAAATAAGATTTTCATTTGGGCTCTGTCTGTCACATGCAAGGCTGGAGTCCTATGTTGAAGGAATGTTTCACAGCCTGTTAGCCTGGGGCTGTCCTTCTGATCCTCTGAGTCCATGAAGTATTTAATTTTGCGCTTCTGAAGGATAAATACTATTGCTAGTGTGTTGTTTTATGGCTGAATAAATTTGACTGATATACAGAATCCAAACATGCCTGACTTGCTTGGTTCTGAAATAATTTGGAAAATGTTCTAGCTCTAAATTAAGCAGTGGGGGTAAAGCAGTGTTTTGCAGAGATGTTCAGATAATAAAAAGCTGAACAGAAAATTATATTTAGGACTGTTGTCCTGGCTGTGATGAATAATGATAGAGGTGATGTAAAGAGAGCTGTGCTACATTTGGTAGGTACATTTTGGCTGCGGTGTACTCCTTGGTTTTTTTCCAGTTTCATCGCAGCTGTTTGCTAGTTTTTCCAGTTCTAGTCCTACTAGTGCTCATAGACTGAAATAACCCGCTGTTTACAGGAGCGGGCTGACATCAGTCTGTAATAACCACACGCTAAAGTTGGAAGCATTGCCTCAAATTCTATCTTGTACAAGAAAATAAGGACTTGCCTAGCAAATGACTGGGTGGGGGAGCTTACAGGACAACTCAGTGCTGCCTTCTGGCTCTTCTCTCAGCTGAAGAGATGAAAGATCCAGAAACCTTTGGTTTGTAAACAGGCACAGTGCTCTGTACCAAGGGACCGAGGTAGCCACTTGAGTGAAGCAATGAATAAAGAAATAATTACTACTGTATCTTGAGTTTTGTGACTGATGCTTACCAGGAGCTGAGAGAGCTGGGATGAGTAGTTCTGCCTTTCTGCTACAAAATGTAAACCTTTACTGTTTTTCCCTATAGCATTTGCCTGCCTTAAAATCTGTAGCGGAGAAGATGGGAGGCTAAATTTTACACATAAAACATTTCATAAAGTCACAGAATCACCAAGGTGGGAAAAGACCTCTAAGATCATTTAATTTGCCACTGATACAAGAATGTACTCGATATACAGAAACACTCTCTTTTTAACATCCCCTAGTACTTTGGTTTCTGCTTGGAATGTTTCCAAGACCCATTTGTATCTTAATAGAGTCACCAAGGTTGGAAAATTTCTCCAAGATCATCTAGTCCAACCTTTACCTACCACCAGAGTTTCCCACTGAACCATATTCCCTCAAAGCAACATCCAGATGTTTCTTGAACACCTCCAGGGATGATGACTCCACCACCTGTCTCAGCAGCTCGTTCCAGCGCCTGACCACTCTTTCAGAGAAATTTTTCCTAACATCCAACCTGAATCTCCTCTGGTGCAGCTTGGGGACATTCCCTCTATTCCTATCCCTTGTTACCAGGAGAAGAGGCTGACCCCCTCTCACAGTGACCTCCTGTCTGGCAGTTGTAGAGATTGATAAGGTCTTCCCCCTGAGCCTCCTCCAGACTACACGATCCCAGCTCCCTCAGCAGCTCCCCATAAGACTTGTGCTCCAACCCCTCACTAGCTTTGCCCTTTCATGGACATGCTCCAGGGCCTCAATGTCTTCCTTGTAGTGGGGGGCCCAGAACAGAACACAGCGCTCAAGATGTGGCCTCACCAGAGCTGAGTACAGATGAATAGTCACCTCCCTGCTCCTGCTGGCAGCGCTATTTCTGATACAAGCCAAGGATGCTATGGACCTTCTTGGCTACCTGGGCACGCTGCTGGCTCATGTTTGGCCTAGTGTTGATCAGCACCCCAAGGTTCATGTCTTTCACACGTCTTGCCTATTATGTGCTGGGAAAGTGGGTAGTACAGAAGCACTGCAAGTTTTAGTTACTGATGTTTAACGTGAGATAATGTACTGACTTGTGTTTAAAAATTGCATTCTTGTTCTTAAGGCTTTTGAGTTTTGAGGTTTGAAATACATTTATGTGCCCTCATGGTATTTTTCTTTCTCCTGACTTTTTAACTAAAGATGTAGGTTGTTCATTACTTCATTACTACTTCAAGAACTTCTGTGGCTTACAGAAAGATGCAAGCATGTTTGGGGAATACATCTTATGTAAAAAATACAATTTTATTGTAACATCACTTGAGTTGAAGAAAGTTGGGGAAAAAAATTGAGCAACATTTTGTTATCACGTGCCAAAAAAGCAAATACTTTTTGTGCTGTTTTTTTTAAGACTAAATTTGATTGAGATTGTGTATTAGAAACATGGTTTATCATTTGACCTAGTGTTGTATTAGAGGAGGTCTGTAATAGCTTATTGATTCCTGTTTCTGTGTCTCTAGCCTTATTTTTGGAGTTGATTTAAAAAAAAAAAAAACTATCTTCAGATCATTTTCTTGAGTCATGCATCAAACTGTATACAAAAGCAGTGTGCTCTGCTTAGGCTACAATCTGGTTATCAGACATACTTGCAAAAAGTAAATTCATGCCTTTCCCTCCTCACTTTTTTTGGCTTTTAATTTATTTAACTGCAACAGTCTGGAATCCAAGTAGGTAAATTTTCAAGTATTTTATCTTCTTCCAGCATACCTCTGTGGATGGATACACTGAACCCCATGTCCAGCCTATCAAGTCCAGTAGCAGACAGAACATCCCCCGATGTAGGAACTCAATTACGTCTACAAATGAGGAGCATCCTCACATTGGAAATTATCGCTTACTGAAAACAATAGGAAAAGGAAATTTTGCCAAAGTGAAGCTGGCAAGACATGTTCTTACTGGAAGGGAGGTAAGCCTTTTCAAAAAAAAAAAAAAACAACACAAAAAGCTGTCATTTCATATAGTATTTCATGTACTCTATGTCTGTCTTTATAACGAGTATTTCCACTTTTCTTTTACCTTTCTCTTCTAAATAAAAGACCCTCACTTTTGTATGAGTGGTTATTTGATGTTCATGAGTTTGCTTTCCCTACTGACTTGCCTCTTTTGAAAATATAACTTTTTGGAGAAAAGGCCAGGAAGTTTGTTGCCCATCAGAAGGCATTTTGGGTTTTTGGGAGGGCTCCATTCATCCTCTCATTTCCCAAACCAAGAAAACCTTACTGATGGAGTATGTTTTGGTATGCTTTGGGAGGGGTGGTTTTCCAGCATACACAATAACATTGTTCTGTCCAAATGGTATCACCCAGTGGCAAAGTCCTAAACTCCTGCTTGTAGAGCTTGATTGTTGAGAAATTTTGCCTGCTGGAATGCATAAAAGCATACATATGCATATCTTTAAGGCACATGTATGTTGTTGCTCATAGATATGCAATATATTGACATTCACACATTTCTCTGAGTTTAATCTGAGTTTCGTTTCTTTTTCTTCCCCAAGGTTGCTGTGAAAATAATAGATAAAACCCAGCTAAATCCTACTAGTCTGCAAAAGGTAAGAGCATATCCTGGTATCTGAAACTGTAATGAGTTGAACTTTCACCTTTTATTTCCTTTGTAAAAATATTTGGTCTTTTTATCTGGTTAAATAAACATCTCTGTGTATTTGTGACCTTTGGAGACACTGGTATCCTACAGCCTTCACTACAATGTGCATGTGCAATTTGTTTGCTACAGTTCCTAACTAAGCACTACCATTTTGCTCTTCCTTCTTCCCCTGGCTTCAGTTTTTGCTGACAATAAAATGTGTGTCTAATTAGTAACACAAATAACTTGTCTGCACACTAAATCAAGATGAAATGCTATAAAAGACAGTGTTTTTCTTGGATTTTTCTTTAATGGAGTAATTGTTTTTTTTTTGTGGAGTTGCAAGAGGGCCAGTTTCTATGGCTTTAATATTTTGATTTTTTTTTTTTACCTTTGTTCTTGCAACTTCAATAAAACATTTATTAAACTCAAGTGACCCTTGGCAATTACTTTTGTGTACAGAATTGAGTGGAGGTAATTGGAACATTCTGGTTGGTTTGTTGCACTGTCAGTACCTGCAGATAGACATTCAGAAGCCCTGTGTAGGCATTGTCATGCTGTAATAAGTGTTTTACTAAAACCTTGGATTGTTGTGTTGGTTTTTTTTCTTCTTGTTCTTTGTCTTGTGTTTGTTTGTGCCATTTAACTGTGCATGTATTTGTGTTTTGACTGAAGAACATAAAGGTTTTGGCTGACTGGAGGTTACCCATTAAAAGGAAGAAGGATGCTTTTTTGTTTATAGATACTTGGCTGCTGTTGTAACTGTAGAATGAGAAAGAAGCTGAAACTTATTGCTGTTCCTTTATCTCTGGCTGTCATTGTTTTTGTGTTTTTTTTTTTTTTTGTGTGTGTAACTTTGTATATGGAGAGTTGTGAATAACTTAGCTTTGATTTCTTTTAGTTCTATTTGTTTAATTTCTGTTCTATGGTATTTTTGTGACGTGTAGGTTCTTCAGGATTTTCTTTAATTCAACCTGTTGAGCAGAGTCCACGCAAAAGCATTGCTGTCCTTAAGGCTTGTGCTGTGTGAAGCAAATCTCTTTGCAAGTTGGTGAAGAAGGATCCATCAGAGCAGTACTTGACAGAGTATATAAAGGAAATCCTGTCCTGCTTGTGTAGCTTGTCATGCAGCTTGTTTCCTACCTAGCTTGGTAATTACTCTGGGACAGTTAGATGAGCAGGGCTGAGCAATAAGAAGGTGAAAGATATGTTTTGCCAATGTATTTCAATCGAGTGGCCTTTTAGTTCCAGCCTCCAAATGAATTGTTCCATTTTCTACACTACTTTAGAAGAAAACAAATTAATATCCAAATCTACAGAAAACATTTTTTTTCTTAAGTTTTGACAGTTTGGGATAAATTAATGAGAAGCTGTTGGTGGAGATGTAAAGCTCAATATGTTTCTGTCATAAGTGAGGAGTATTTTTGCGGAAATAATCAACATATCCTTCAGAAGTATTGGATTTCTGATTTTCAAATTGATACATTCTCTTTTACTTACAAGGCAAAAATTGCAAACGAAAACAGGATGAATGAGTGTTCAATGAACTTTGTGCTCTGAACACTTAGGTTGTGAGATAAGAAATGCTTCAGTCTGTGGATTATGGCATACAATAGAGTTTAACTACCTTTGAGCTCTGTGTGCATGTTAGTATAGGGAACATGAAAGATTTGTTCTCACTGAAAGAAAGATTTAGATGCTCTTGTAAAAACAAAGTCTTTTAAACATCTGCTTAGATTGAAGTATACTGTCAGAGGAATTAAAAATAAACCATTAATTAGATGTGATGCTACTTGGGTTGCTTCAATTTTTTAACTTCTAAATTTACATGTAATTATTTAAAAAGTTCTTGGTTTTTTGTTTGGTAAAATTTTAAAAGTCTAAGTCTTATTTATTTTAACTCCCTAATTTCTGTAGAAACAGTGTACTTTTGTAGCTTTAGAGACTTCATGCTTAAGTTTTCCAGGAAGTTTTATTTCAGCAGTAATTGCTTTATTGATGTATTGATTGTATTGATATAATAAGTTATAATTCATACAAATAATTGGGGTTAGAATTAGTAACTGTTAGTATTTGATGTCATCTCCATTAAAAATAATATCTAGAAGTTACTCTGTGAAATCTCCAAGCTTCACTGTGATCTTTTATAATGTTCAGTACAGAAAGAAAAAAAGAAACATTTGGTTCCTTATGTTTTATTGAATCTCAGCGTGACCAAAATTTTTATTATTTCATCCATTGAAGTTGTGCATAGGAATGTTAAGCAGTCAACTTTTCTTTAAGATGTAACATTGGAAGTGGGGAATGGTGATAGTACCACGATTTAAATGGGAACAGATACTTTCCTAGTGAGTATTTGTAGCAGAATGCTAAAGCAAGTTACTACCACAAAAATGCCATTCTTGAGTTTGAGGTCATCAGAAGCAGCGTAGCTGAGAAAACTGTCACTTAACAGAAGCAGGAAGTTGTGTGCAGATCAGCAATACGTGTAGGCCTTCAGTAACTTTTGGATGTGTGTTATTAATCGGACATGACAGATGCGTAGTGATCTTGGATTTTGTGAATGAGCTCTGTGCCTTCTCTCTCTGTTACTGCCATATAAAGGATACAAAGGGCAATTAGGTTTTGCTTTAGTACTTGCTGCTGACCTAATTGGGTAGAATGAGCTGAAGCATCCTCGTTCCACATGTACTCTTCCAACTTGTAAACAAATATTTGAGAATGTACTCAGTTGCTGCTGGGGTCATGCAAGCACTGAAAGTTTAGTTTGACCGTAGCTGCAATTTATTCCGTGTTGAATGGTCAAGCAGTTTTGCAGGTATAGTCAAATAAAAACATCAGGTGTTAAGCAACGACAGAAATAAGCTGTCCTTGTGAATTTTCCATTTGGGCCCTCTGGCATGCAGTGTGGTAAGTTGTCTTAAGCTCTAATATTCTTCTTGCTTTAGGAACCTCTATTTAAATAGGTCAGCAGCATTGAATTAAGAATTGTTTGCCTTTCTAATTTTTCACAGTGTGGTTCTCGTTCTATGAGCACCTGCATAAGAGGCAAAACTGGCTTTTATTTTGGACTTTTGTCCAGATAATAGTGCATTGTTCTGATCTGGCTTTTTCCGCTGTCATGATAGTAACGTTTTCCCAAATGTAAGCATTTGGGTTTCATAATAACTTAAATTTATGTCAATACCTGTTCTATTTTCTGCGTGTCAGTTACATGAAAGCATCTTCTTGTATTGGCTTGCTGGTGATGTTTCTGAAATAGCATTCTGATCCTCCTACATAAAACACTTGGAGAGCAGAAGGTGCTTTTGTTCTGAGCAGGTTTCATTAGTGAGTGACATTTTCAGGTTTCTCCATTTTGGCAGTTCACTGGGCCTTGTACTCATTAACCGTATCTTAGGCTACAACTTAGTTTCTTTTGAGTTTTCTTCATAATACAAGAAAAATAAGTGGTTGAAGTTGTTCCACATCTTCTGTGTGTTATCTGTTTTGTAGCTATTTTCTTTTTATTTTTTTAGCATTCCTTCTCATAATGATTTAGAAACTAGATTGACTTTGCTAAGAATTTTAGTTTGATTTTTAGTGACTTAAAACAGTAAATCCTGATTGTAGATGTCAACCTGACAGCAAGCAGATCTCTTTATTTTCTTCACTATGTGCCCTGAAAAAATGAAAATGCGAAAGCCGGAATTGAATTTTCAGGCCGTCTTCCTTTTCCACAGGTAGAAGCTCTACAAATTGAGTATGGTTTTTGCTGTCCTGTACTGTAAATGAAACTATTGAGGCTGTTGCCCATTTGCAAAATAAAATGCTTGTTTGAGAACTTTCTGAATGGAAATGCGTTTAGGACTGAAGAACAGTCTTAGAAATTTGTGGTAGGTAGGGGAAAGGGAAAACAGAGTGCTTTCATTTTTTGAGTGAGCAATATTCTGGTGCTACCTGCATTTGTAGAGAGGCAGACACCATCCCACTGGTAAAATAGCAAGTTTCCATTCAGCTTCTGCCTGACATAATCTGTTCAGATGAGTATCACCCAAGATAATTTCCGCTGCTTCAGCCTTGTCCAGTTCCTGCTTTAAGCATGAACATGTAATCAACCAACTCTGGAGTAAACAACAAACAAAACAACCGCCCAAAACAAACACAACAAAACACCAGCATCACAGAATTGCTATTTCTGCCAACAAGCACCTCAGAACTGTTCTCCAAAAGAAAATACCCTATTCCACCTTGTGAGTTGATTTGGTTCTTTCAACTTCTCAAACGGTTGAGACTTGCAAAAGGTTGAGGCCATTAATACATCTTCATGTATTCTTGATTACTTCTAGCACTGTGTATGTGCTTGGATGTGAGAACATATGTTTCAGTTTTTGGAAAAATTTCAAGAGGATATGTAATATGAGGTGTTGGGATGGGCTGGAGAAATCTATTGGCATTTGTATGGAATAAACCTAGGCCCCAACCTTGGATCATAATGATGTATTCCGTTCAGAGCCCGAGCAAGGAAATGTTTCATAGAACAAAGTATGCGCATGAGGCTAATGGTCAGCTCTTTTGTCCTCAATACAGAACTTATTTTTATGTCCATTTTGTTTCTGGAAGAAAAATTACAAACGTAGAATGAAAGTTCTTGTTGCTAGGAAGACAATTTTGAATCTTAAACCAATTAGTAAGCTTCCAAATCCTTTGAGAATATTGAATAGAATAATGCACGTGTATTTTGACAGTGGTGTGCTTCATGTTACATATAAAACTATGTTCCTTGATAATGTTTTTTCTAAATTTGAAATTGTTTATAGAAATCTAATATTAAATACTGGTTATGAAGGCCTGTGTTCATGGCCATGACTTTTATACCAATGTTAATGCTGTTAAGTTGTGAAGGTCCATTCTGGTCTTTTGGCGGGAATAGCAGTTTTGCATGCATATCTGCTTAGCAGCCTTTCTCAAGTAGTCCTATTATGCAATCCACTGGTTTTGATTTGTTAGCTTCTGATGAATTAGTTTACAACTTGGTGTGATGGTTTTTAGCTGGCTTTGTGAACAAACAAGAAAATTTTGGAAAAGTTCATTCTGGTGCGCTGTATTACGCACCCATGTGTTCCATTCTGAGCACAAATGAGCTGCATCGTGTAGCTCATGTTTTCCCAGAGAAATATTTCTGTTGTCTCAAGCATCGTATATTAACTGAAGTGCTGCTCCACTTTCAGGAGGTGCTCAGTCTCCAGCTTGCATCATTGTACCTTTTTGTAGCCTTTTGCGTCGAGACTAATTTTGAAAATGGTGAGATGTCCTCTGAGACATCAGATGAACAAAGCAGCCACAATCATTGAGCCAGACTTTTATGTAAGGAGGGCTGTAGTGAATGTTTCCAAAATAGCTAAGTGCTGTACTGAAGACAGTGAGCTTTTCCCTGCATTTCAACGACCTACTGGGACTTGGAGTGTGTGTAGCACAGTGAATAGGTTGGAGAGTGGGGATATGCTGCTCAGTGAAGTAAAACGGTGCAAAGTCACATGGTTCTAAAAGCTGTAAATACTGCTAAACAAAACTCTGTAATCTCTTTGGATTCCTTCTGTTTGTCTTCTTCCCTTTCAACCCCTAGGTCAGTCTTGCAACATCTCTTCTTTAATTGGTAAAACCAAAAATACTTGAAATGCAAAAGCAAAAACCTCTTAAAGCTCTATCTTCTTTCTGGTTTAAACAGCAAGAACAAAAAAAAGAACAGTTTTGTTTTACATGTATTCTTAGGAGCAAGTTTGTTTTTGATTACTTGACTCAGGATCATCAAGCAGACTTCAGTAACAAACTTTCCAGCCTTGATGGGAAAGCAAAAGGACATTGTGATCAGTAACCCATCTATGAAAAAAGGGAGCTTTCACAGTTCACCTCTGTGGAGCATGAAGTCTGGGATGTCAGGATTCCTGATCTCTGATTCTGTTTTAACAGTGTCTTAATACATATATATATGTATATATTGTATATATATATAAATATATATATTTGTGATAGTACACCTTACACGTACCCTCTTACTTAAAGGTAGTTCAAGGTAGTTAACAGAGCTTGCAAGCAACCAAAGCAGTCAGCTCACAGAGGGATAACAGCAGCTTGTGTTTGCTTAGAGAGGCTGTGGATGCCCCATCCCTGGAGGCATTCAAGGCCAGGCTGGATGTGGCTCTGGGCAGCCTGGTGTGGTGGTTGGTGACCCTGCACATAGCAGGGGGGTTGAAACTAGATGAGCTTTAAGGTCCTTTTCAACCCAGGCCATTCTGTGAATATTTTCTATGAAATTTTCTATGAAAATATTCCATTCTTTTTGGTCAGTGGAAACCCTAAAAGTTGGTATTGCAGAAGGAGCTATAAAATTAGTTTGTGCTTGTATAAAGCTTGAAAATAGTTGTCTTTTTTGTAAATGGTTGGTAGTAATTTATGCTCTTCACTGTTAAATTGGTGATTATTACATTAGATAATATTCAAGATGTGGGTTTCATTCACTGGAGTTCACTGGGCTATTTTTTATGTATACATAACAAATGTTTTCTGCTGATGTTAATTCATATGGCTTACACTGTTCCTTTTCACCTTATAAAATGTTTTATCTGAAGTAACATACTCTAAGAATGTTTTCTTACTTCCCAACAGTTGTTTCGAGAAGTACGAATAATGAAGATACTGAATCATCCCAATATTGGTACGAGTCCTGCATTTCTGCAAACCTCTTTCTTTTTATTATGCTGTTTACTCTCTGGGTTTTATTTTGAATGTTCTTCACTGTTAAGCTTTTGGTCCTTAAACTTCTGAGATAGTAGGACAGTAGGCATTGGGTAAATATATTTCTGTCTCACTTTATTGACCCCGCTTGAAACATTATTGACATCAGGAGATAAAATGTATAGTCATGAAAAACATCAACATTGAGCACTCTGGTGAGCAAAGAGACCAAATTTCCCTCTTTACACTGAAATTTCTTAGTTACTTAGGTGAAATGAACAAAACTCAATTGTTTCAGTGTAGGAAAGACTCCTGCCACCTGATATTTCCAGAAAATTAGATTTGCCAAGCGTATAATTTTCCCTTTCTGCTTTAGTTCTTTCACCTACCCCACAGCTTCAGGGCCCTACTTTGTGATGACAATTCTTCTGGCTGAGGAGGGCTGGACAGTCTTGTTCCAGAGACACTTAATGTTCCTGAATCGGCCAGAGGGCTTGTTGCATACAAGGTATGGACAAGGCATACAAGTTACTACATGCTAGGCACTCCCTTTTCACCCCTTGAATCATTTCTTGCTTTTCCAATATTCTTAGCTTCTGCTGGCTTTTGGGTTTTATTTTTTTTTGGGGGGGGGGGGGGGGGGGGGGGGGGGGGGGGGAGAGGGAAGGGGAGGATGGGTTGTGGTGGTGGTGTGTTTGTTTTAGATGTGTGATGACTATTGGTGTCTGAGGGAAGTCTGTCAGACTTAACAGTTCTGGTAGCTATTCAGTTTTCAGTTGGTCAGCGTATCAGTTTTCTAACTGAGAACAATTTACTGGTGAAACAGGGAAGGTTTGTATGGTCTTACAGAAGTCTGTCAAATTAAACACTAAGTCTAGCATATACCTGTTTGTATAGTATGCATAAACTTGTGAGGAAACTGTGAATTAATGTGCTTTGTTATCAACCCTGAAAGTAATTTTGCTTTCTCCCCCACCCACAAAAGAGTGCTAACCTAAAGGAGATAAAATTTCCTTGCAGTGTAATGTCCTCATTGGCAATAAATTATACTCAGTTCATGAAATAAGGTTGTTTTTCTGTTTGTTTGTTTGCATTGTGCTTTTGTTCCCCACTGCAATCTCTTATTCATTTTTCTTGCAGTGAAATTATTTGAAGTCATTGAAACTGAAAAGACATTATATTTGGTAATGGAATATGCCAGCGGGGGTAAGTGAATTCTTAATTCTGCTTTAAGGATGAACTGAAATGCAGAAAGGCATGCCGCTTGCTTGCCTTGGAACAACTTAAGGATTTTATGCTTAGTGGGTTATTCCAGTCTACTCTTCAGAACCATCCTAGTAGACATCCCGGGTCATACTCTTTTTTGCTTGCATAATGCTCTGTAAAATAACCTATTAGATTTGTGCTTAAGGGTAGGTACTGATCTGAAGTTTTATGCTGAAAACCTTGTGCCAATTCAGGGTGAAAACTTGACTCAGTATCTGCCATATTTAAGCAAGCACCAGTCCTCATTTTACCTCAAAAATGTGTGCTAGGCACTTGGAGAGGCAGGTCCAGGGGATGTGAATAAGGAATGAGAAAAAGTGGCATCAGCAGATCATGAAGAACATAATGGACAGTGAGTGCATGTATGGGAAGCTGCTTATCAACTGAAACAAACTGCTTGAAGGTGGGAAGGGAACCCAGGACAAGGCTGGTGACCAGTTAGAAAGGGCTGTTTGTCAGACAGTGCACGGATCAAAGTCTGCACAGAATTTTAGCAGCTTTATCTTAGAGACCAACTGGGAAGAAAGAAAAGTAAGTAGTGCATACACTCCTTAGTGAAGTGCCTAGAGATGAGCAGAACAGATCTGACACAGTAGTCCTCTGATTCCCAGCGTATTTTATATGCAACTTAACTTTTTTAAGATGACAAGTCATTTCGTACTGTCTCGTAGTGTTTTTTAGATTTGTGTTGGATAACAGGCGAAATCTTAGTGCAAAGATTTTTAATGTTTGTATTTGTTGACTGTTACATGTCTAGAAAAGAAAATGAATGCAAGCAGTAAAATGCAATTTTTCCTGTCTGCTTCTATTTCTCTCTGCTCTGAAAAGGGGAGGGTTTGTTTTCAAGCACTGCCTGATTGTGCTTTACAGTCAAAAATATAACCATGGTTGATAGGACTGATGTTTTCTCCTATTTGTGTTTAGGAGAAGTGTTTGACTACTTAGTTGCACATGGAAGAATGAAAGAAAAAGAAGCTCGTGCAAAATTCAGGCAGGTATGAAATTAACATTTAATCTTTCGACTCTATGTATGGTATTTTCAAATAGACTTGAGTGTATGCATACTTTTTTTTTGCTTTTTAAAAAAAAAGTTCATTGTTGTGGTAATGTTTATTAAAGCTGGAGTGGAAAATATTGCTGTAGAAGAAATATCTGCTTCCTACGTACCAACTAAAAATAGTAATAGGCTGCTTTACATTCTTTTTCGTGGATGCTCCCAAGGGCCACATGTTTTTTTATTGTGACTCTCTTGAAGTTTTCATCGTTTTCTGAATACTTTGGAGTTTAACAGACATTCTATCTAGAGATGTTGATATTATTGCATATCTCTTGCTGTATCTTGTCACATCGTTTTCTACAAGGGACATTATTAAAAGGGTTTCATATCTTATTTACAAACCCTTCCATCCTAATTTTTTCTTGTACTGTTTTTGTGAAAAGCTTTAATAGATTGATGAGCAAAATTTGGAATTAAAGTGTATGCTTAACATGTAAAGAAACTACTTCTAACTTTTTCGGACTTGTCTTTTTGTTGTGCAAATGAAAAAGATGCATACGAAAATGTGTAATGAACTATTGTTGATGATGAAATGTGCAGGTATGCTACTGGTATTTTAGATAATAAAATCTGAAGTGGAATATTCAGCTACTGATTTTTCAAAAAAGACTTATTTCCCTTTACAGCTATTGTGCAATCAGTATTTAAAACAGATGCTTCTCTGCATCTGTTACTGTAGGAGTATGTATTAAACTTTTTAATAAGAAAATGAGTTGTCCTTGTGGATTTTAGAGTTTTGGTATTTGAGACTTTATGAAACATACGTGACTATTTTCTAAAAGGAAAATTTATGTATTAACTTTTCTGTTTTGCTGAATCATAACAGGAGCTAAAATTAATAATATGCAAAAATTTGTATTGAATTTAAGCTAAAATATATCTCTTGGTGTTTCAGATTGTATCTGCAGTGCAGTACTGTCATCAGAAATGCATAGTTCATCGTGATCTTAAGGTAAACTTATTCATTCTTCACTGTAATGATTGACAGTGTAGGCTTAATTTCATTGTATAAATTTGTCCTTGCTGTAGACTCCAAACTGATGAATGTGGGAACTCTCTCTTTGTGTTCTATTCTCTATTTTCTGAAGCACTGAAACAATGTAAGTTGCCTGTTGCAACAGGTGTAAGACCATAACAGAACGTGTGCTGCTTTCATCTCAGTTTTGGCTCTGAGAGAAAGATGTGCTCTCTGAAGAACTATACCTACTGGCATGCAGATATCTACATACTGAAGCTGTGGAAGTTCAATGACAGCAGTCAACACCACTTAATTAAACTACTTTCAGTTAAAAAATGTATATATTGCAGGATGTAGAAAACATTCACTTCTTAGTGATTCATTTAAAAAAATGTAAGATTTTTAATCCATCTGAATTTCTGGTTTATACTTTAATTCAGGCCAAAAAATACATTGAAGATAAACATAAATTACTCCAGTTTCCTTTTATTTATTTTTTTTTATGCTTTCTGGTGCTTTTTTTCTGTGCACAAATACCAGGCCCTGTTAAAGAATTCTGCAATTGCAGGCGCAACCTAAGCCTTTAGTCTGAAGTTGTCTTCATGCCAAGTTTAGATATCATAGGACTTGGACACAAGATCTTCACCCATTTAAAAGCTGGCTTGTACTCTTGCTTTCATGTCTGCGTTTACAAAGTAAACACTGGTGCAGATTCTTTTTTGCTAGTGTATATAAATACCTGTGAAAAGATTAATTTGAATAATTCCAGCAGAATGACTTCAACCTGTTTCTTACAAACCTGTTCCCTAATAATTGTTGATATGCCAGCTCCTGGCGTATGTATGGTACCACATAATCCATCCTTTACTGTTGAGTCCTTCTTTCCCAGGATTGTTGTCATTGGATGCTGGAGGTGCTACTGCTTGGCCAGTTCTCTTAAGTTAGAATGGAAGGAAAAAACTGATCTTACAAAATCTTGATTTAAAAATAAATAAAATCTTGTTATGTGGTGGTTTGGCACTTCTAATGTTTTGTCAAGCTCCCTGGAGTAGCTTGCTCCTGCCACTGTTTTGGGCTTTCTGGAAGGCTGGATCTACGGAGCCTGCTGGCTCAACTGAAGAGCTCCCTTTGTTGGTCCCCTTATAGGTACATGAGGCTGAGAGTGGGAGAGAAGAGCTGGCCATCTCCTTACCCTTATCTGGCACTTGCTTGATCTGCCCAGCTACATAATTGACTCTTCCTGTATTTATTTAGTATTCTGCTTCTTACTCTTTCTCCTAGAGCCCTTTGCAGCCTCTACCCTTAATTCCCTTAGCTGCTTAGCATGCATATGCTTCTTTAGCCATGAAGTGTGCCCAGAAAAGGGCAGTGAAATTGATGACAGGTCTGAAACACAAGTCTTATGGGGGATGGCTGGTGGAACTGGGATAGTTCATTCTGGAGAAAAGGAGGCTCAGGAGAGACCTTATTGCTGTATGCAGCTGTCTGAAAGGAGAAGCGGCAAGGTGGGGGTTGGCTTCTTTTGGGTAACAGCAGTAGAACAAGAGGTAGTGGCCTTAAGTTGTACCAAGGGGAGGTTCAGATTGGGTATTAAGAAAAAATTCTTAGAGTGGCAAGGCATTGGCACAGGCTGCCTAGTGAGGTGGTAGAGTCACCATCCCTGGAGGTGTTCATGAAACATGTGGATGTGGTACTGAGGGATGTGGTTAATGAACATGGGTTAACAGCTGGACATGATGAACCTAGGGATCTTTTCCAACCTTAATGAATTTTTGATTCTTTGTGTAACTTAGAGGACTATGGAAAACTGCTCTGTGGCATTTGCATGGTATCCCTTTTAACACCTGTTGTAAGTGCTTTGCTGCTATTCTTCTTTCTTGTTTCAAGATAGACAGACAGGCTCTGAAATCATGTGTTAGTTTACTTTTCTCTCTACATTTTCTCTTATATAGAGTTATGCTAGGCTCATTTGAAATGTTCAGCATTAAGTGTGATTGAGAACCAGTCAGCCTAGCCAATGGAAAATGCATAACCTAGAGTGAAAAGGACTAAATGTATGGTTATGAGGAAGTGTTCTCACTTCCTCTCTCCTTTCCAAACATTGTCTGTCATCTCTCCAGCTCTTAAGTGAGAAAAAGGAGGAAGAGACAACTTGTAAAGTTGTCTGTGTTCACATCTGCTTGTTTTTCTCCAGGTTATGGGAATGGCTGACCAATTTACTTCATTAGCACCTTAAAACAGAGGTCTAGTATCACAATGGAGATTTGATGAGCTTTTTTATTCCTTTAAGAGGAATAAGGGTAAACTATGATAGATAAGTTATTTCAGATTCAAGTAGGAAGAGGCGTGTAAGGTGCAAGTATGTCTAGTCCATTCTGGAAAAAGAGAGAGAGTGTGTGTAAGACCCATTGCTACTTAAACTGTCTCCCATTGATTTGCTTCTGTGAAACTAAAAAGCTTGAGTAGAAAGGGTTATAACTGAATCCAGCTTTGTGCTCGCAATATGATGCACAAGTCTTATCATACCCTTCCAGTGACTGTTAATGCTTTTTGGTCTGAATATGTAGCCAAAAAGAGTATAGTCTTGTTATTTGGCATCTTAAAAGTGTGTATGTGTGTGTGGAGGGGGGGGGGGGGGGGAGGGGGGGGGGGAGAAAGAGAAAGGGGGGGGTGTTGTTTTTAATGGTTTTGTCTGAATAAGATCCTAAAAGTGCTGGGTCTTGGGGTAGCTGCATACTGTTGAACTAGGAGGACTATTGTAATCGCTGAGCAGCTGCACTGACAGTAATGTTTTCACCACAAGGAAAATGAAGTCTTTGTGCAGTAATGTAGAAGGCTGTCAAATCTGGAAAATATTTCAGAGTGTGTCTGCAGGCACATCAGCTGGAACCAGCTGAGATTACAGGTCATGAATTGGGAAAATAAAATATTTTCCAGGAAAGTGAGTTAGAGAAAGTGGGCTATATTTTATTCCTGACAAAGGCTAAATTCTGTCTCCCAGCTATTGGTATGATAGATAGTTTGATATTGGTAGATTCCTTTTCTAGTCATTGAATGAGAGATAAAATTATTAAAAATAAAACCAACGGGGGGGAGGGGGGAGAACATGTATTTACTGCTGTTAGCTAAGTAAACAAGTTCAGTGATCACAAGTTCAGTGGTCCTAAGCCAAGATATCTGTGGTGCTGTTTTTTCTGATTGTTTGTTTCCTTCTCCAAGTGGAAGGAAAGAACAGTTATTAATCTGTTTCGAAGAGGACTCAACTGAGCACAGCATCTGATGAGAGAAATCAGTGTTAACTATAAAGCTGACATTTGGCAGTTAAGAGAATGCTGCACTTTGGCTAATGCCTGACCTGTTAAAAAATAGATTCCTGCACTTCTTGGTTTCTGGGAAGTAGTGCTGGTGATGTGTCCATCAGGAGCCTGGACACAGATGAGTAAACACTGTGGTTATCCTTCATAGCACCCTTGTTTTAGGAGATGCAATTTATTCTTTTCCAGTAGCATATGAAAATTTCTCTAACCATATTCTTTTTGTCTTCTGCCCTACCTGTGACTTTAAGGCATAAAATACCATCACTGATTCTTTGGGTTCCTGAATGCTTGCATCTGCATATTTGTAATGCATTCTATTCACACAGTTGTAGTTTAATGCCCACTAACACTGAGATGTATAATACGTCCATTTTTCATACAGAGTGTAATAGTTGAGTGTTAATGTTGTTACTGCTAAAGCAAAACACTAGTAAAATAAGATGGGGAAAAATTTTTGGTGCAGGTTCCTAAGGTAGGGCACATAGCTTTTCAAGTCTTGAGTGCCTTCTAACATCTACCCCACCAAATGGAAGATGATGTTTGGGATTCAGTATTTGCTCCATGGTGTCAGAAAACTGTCAAAAACTGAAACCGCTGTGTTGAGAAGTCCAGGTGCTTCAATCTGACACTTAACAGTTCTATTTTCCTAGCTAAATATAGTCAATTTTCAATTTTGAGAATACATTAAGGGGATTAGTTCCTTTCTTAATGCAAGAAAGATGCAGAAGATAAAATAATTTTTCATTTGTTAAATGATATGCTGTAATATATTGGTTTTATACATAGCTTGTCCTTCTTTTATTTTTCTCTTAGGCAGAAAACCTTCTACTTGATTCAGATATGAACATTAAAATTGCAGACTTTGGGTTTAGTAATGAATTTACAGTTGGTAATAAACTGGACACGTTTTGTGGAAGCCCACCTTATGCTGCTCCTGAACTTTTCCAAGGAAAGAAATACGATGGTCCTGAAGTGGATGTGTGGAGTCTTGGAGTGATATTGTACACACTAGTAAGCGGATCATTGCCATTTGATGGTCAGAATCTAAAGGTAGGCTTATAATATGAAATCTAGGCTTTTCTTCTTTACGTTTTCTGTGTCATTTATAGATTCATCTTTTAAAAATTTATTTTAAAGGAATTGAGGGAGCGAGTACTGAGAGGGAAGTATCGTATTCCGTTCTATATGTCCACAGACTGTGAAAATCTACTTAAGAAGCTACTAGTACTGAATCCAATAAAAAGAGGCAGCTTGGAAGTAAGTAATTAAACTTTTTTTTTTTTTTTTTTTAATGATAAGTATTATCCCAGCTGAGGGAGCTGGGCTTGCTCTGCCTGAGGAAGAGAAGGCTGCGGGCTTACCTCATTGCAGCTTTCCAGTGCCTAAAGGGAGCCTACAAGCAGGAGAGGAGCCAAGTACACCTTCTGCCTTTACAAGGGCAGATAATGGCAGAACAAGGGGAAATGGTTTTAAGTTGAAGGAGGAAAGATTTAGGTTGGATATTGGGGAAGTTCTTTACCAAGAGAGTGGTATGGTGCTGGCACAGGCTGCTCAGAGAGGTTGTTGATGCTCTGTCCCTGGAGATGTTCAAGTCCGGTTTAGATGGGGCCCTGGACAGCCTGTGATCTAGCATGAGATATGGACGTTGGCAGCCCTGCCTGTGGCAGGGTGGTTGAAGGTTGATAATCCTTGAGGTCTTCCAACCCAAGCTATTTTATGATTCTATGATTAATTTAGATTAAGAATGAGCAAAATAGTAATTGCTTGAGCCTTCTTCTAATTTTCATGATAGGTATCTCCTGTTTTAGGGGGACTAAAAGTCTTACTGAAAACAAATAAACAACCCACCCCACTCCCCAAAAGAAAACCCTAGGAAGCATCCCAGAAACAAAGCAGTTTGAGTAGAAGATGTTAGTGAATTGCAACTAAATGAAGACTGTCATCTAAGAACATTTCAAAGTGCAAAGTGCTCCCGCTTGTTTGGATCAGATAATAGATTCAAAACATGGAAAAGCTGGACAAGATCATAAATATCTTCATCTTTGAGGAATTCTTCAGGGAAAAAAAAAATAATAATACTGCAAGCAATACCATAAGTATTTTTGAAAGTAACACCTGCTTACCGTAGAGATGAAAGTAGAACAGAAGATAAATACATGCTTTGAAAATAGTATTTGCAATGAGTTAATCGCCAGTGACCTTTGCTTTATCTTTCTGTGCATAGTCCTGCAGTAGAGGATAGAATTCCAGAGATGAAATCCCATTTAAGCAGCTTTATATCTGTGTTGGTGTGACTCCTGCCCCCTGCTATGGGTGCTACCTGTGCAAGGAAGCATGCATTTGCTGAGCTGTGTCTGCGTGCAGCTTCTTTTGAGCTGATACTGTTTTGTGACTTAATATGAATAGTTTTGACTTGAATATAATCTGCACTGAAGAGAATAGTGAGTGATGACTTCTATTTGGATGTTCATTAATTGTGTTGTATCTGTTCTCATCATGGTGATAAGAGCTTAACCACCACAAGACATTGGAAGATTGCTCCTCTTTCCTCACAGTGTCATGTTTCAGTTTTAGGAAATACATCTTCATTTTTATCATACTTTTCTCTGGATTTTCAGCAGTTGCAGTTTCTCTTCAGATGTACTTTCACTTTCATTCAAATATTGTGGCATTTTCCAGTTCTTTTAAAATTCCTTTTTGTCCTTGGTGTTGTGGCGTTGTGTAGCAGCCTCACAGGAAACTGCATGGTAGTCAGGTTGTATGGAAGTAAATATTACATGGGACAGGGGTGTTTTGAGTCAGTACTAAAACAGTTATGATATGGACAGTAGTCAGTACGCTAACAACGAGGGAGAGGCAGTACAAACTTACTTTAAATGGGTGTTCCTAAAATTACATTTGGAGTATGTATTTAGTAGTTGGTCTGGAAATAAATAGCTGTTACATTTGTGTGAGCACTTCTAAAAATACACAACTAGAATTAGAAGTACATATTTAGTAGAAGCTTTTGAAAAGCAGAAGGATAATGTTGTCCTGGGGGAGAGAGCTCTTCCTTGTGCAGCTACTTGATCAGCCCTAGCCATACATGCACTCATGGTTCCCATGAATGATTTTCACAGACCATCCAATAGGGTTGGGTATTGGGGAAGTTCTTTACTGCTCCACTGATGACTTAGCAGCAGACCTGAGACTGACACAGTATCAGCGCTGCATATGTTAGCGTTACCACTCTTACTCCGGTAAGAATCAAATAAAATTTGATTCAGATAGTGTGTGTAGATGACTTCTTGGTTGCAGCAGAGAGAAAACGCATGAAAAGCAAGAGAACATTTCCTGGAAGGTTTATAGCTTTGCAAAAGAGATGGAGGAAGAATGCAGTATTGGAAGATATGTGGAACTCTGTCAGGTTTTCAAGAAATCCACCACTCCACCACCATCCTTAAGTTCTTTGCAAAGCAAAACTGAAATTCCCATGAAGCAGATCTGTGTTTACAAGCAGTAATAAAGCACATCATTTTGAGAAAAAACAGACCTTGAGTCAGTCAAGATTTGTATTACATAGCCTTGGAATTCACTGGAAACATCAGTAATATTTATTTGGTTGAAATACAGTTTGGGTTGATTATAATCAGATCTTTAAATACCCTGACCAAGGCTGTTGTTCTGTAATCAGCTGACTTTCACAGATGTAATACTGATCCTTGAATAAGATTATTTGTCATTTCAGAATGCTCATAAGAACCTGTTTTAAGAGTCATGCAGTAACTGAGACTGTCTGATCCTCTGTTTAGTAAAATATTTAATTAGTGATGTATCATAATGATAATTTAAAAAATACAGATGCTGTACACAATACTCCTTTGAGAGTCAATCATGTTATTACAAGGTTACAAATAAATAACCAGGATCTATCACTCATGTAGTAAGTAAGCAAGCTCGTGTGTGCCAGAAATGCAGTATAGCAAAGTGTTGACAATTCTTCCCCCCCACCCCAACCACTCACAAAAGCCGAAAAATCGATTATGTGGCAGAACTTTGAATAAATCTCTAAGTCTTACTGACAGCAAATTGTTAATAGGTTCCAGTATGAAGTTTTGTATTGCACTTTTAAGGATACAGCTATTTGTGTCTTTAATTTGGCAGCAGCACTGCATAGAAAGAATTTGGTTATATCAATGGAAAATTGAGTCTTTTGCTCTATGCTAGAGATAACTTAATTTGATGTTTGCAAGGCATATTTGGAGTCTGTGGGAAACTAGACTTATTGTCACTTGTTTCACAATTCTGTCAATCTAGTAAGCAATATTAGTATTGTCCCCAGAAGAGGCATGTGTGCCTCAAGCTGTAGGAGGAAAATTGGTTTTAGCTGTTTTATAAAAAGATGATGAATATGTCCTTAAGGAGAAATTGCAGTGATGGTTAGGCGTTCCAGCTGATCAATGCTGCAGGCATACAAGGGGTCCAAGCCACAGCAGAAGGAAATTATTTTCAAAGAATGCAGGAGAAGTTTTTAAAGTTAATGCCTGCGTGGCATGGGCAGAGTTAAGAGGCATTTTCCCCTCCAGCTGAACTGTGGTGTCCTTAGTTCCGTTGCAGTGGGAAGATACATAGGAAGAAAATGACAGTTTGGATCAGGGTCTTGAATTATTCTGGGAAGTATAGACATGCTTCTGTATTATTCCTTAGTTTTCTGCTTTGTTATTATTTGAAGGAGTTATTTATTGTGGTACAATCTGTTTTGTAGTAGCATCCAGGAACTGCAACTAAGATTAGGATGTGTGTGTCAATCCTTCAGCCCAAAAAGATGAAGATACTGATGGAAGTAAAAATTAAAGATGAAAGACTTGCGTTTTTTGGAAGTGCATCCCAGTAGTTTTTCTGATGCTTCAGCTGGTTGCTTGTATTGTAGAGAGTAAATAAATAGCATGGGGGATTAATTAATGAGGAAAAAAAAAAGTGAAAGATAACAGGAGATATGATAAGAAAATGAGTTGGAGAAAGGTAGAAGAGAGAGGGCAACTTTCTGGTTATCTTGGATTTCAAGTTGTTTTATTACTCAAATCAGCTGGCACAGATTTAATCAAGTACTGTAAATATTCATTTCTTTTCCTAGCAAATTATGAAGGATCGGTGGATGAATGTTGGCCACGAAGAGGAAGAATTGAAGCCATATACCGAGCCTGAACCAGACTTTAATGACACAAAGAGAATAGGTAAGGCTTCTAGAAAGATACTGTGTATTACATTCATGGGCAATTCTATCTTGTAAGGCAAACAGAACTCTTTAACAGCATTTAAGATACTTATCATACAAGTAAAAATGTTTTCTTATTTAAATGAGAAATGTCATTACAGTGCTTTCCTCATAACTGCTGCTGTGACAGAGCTGACATGAATCTACACGCACAGGAAAGAAAAAATCAGATTACAGAATTCAAAAGGCAAAAGGAAAGGGACTTTGTTATGCTAGGAGTGTTTTCTTTGTCAGCTGTGGTCAGAGAATGCACTGTGTTGGCACTAGCAGTCATAGCTTCTATTTGCCAATGTTGGATTTGTTGAATTACACCCAGTATTGCGAGTTTTCGAGATGAAAAAAAAAAACAAAACAGTGAAAGCAAGAAGATTGAATCTTTCTGATTTCTCTTTATCTTTATTTCTAGACATTATGGTAACAATGGGTTTTTCAAGAGAAGAAATCCACGAATCTTTAGTAAACCAAAAGTACGATGAAGTCATGGCTACTTACTTGCTTCTAGGTAGAAAACCGCCTGAAGTAAGTGATACCTAATTTACATCTTCTATATTGGCCTTTAGGTCTGGTTGATTTGAATACTTTGATCGTCAGTGTTTTATGAAAAATTCAATTAATAAATCAAAACAGTAATTTGGATTTGGGAACTTCAGGAGTGTGTTTCTCATTCTTTCCATATATCCTTGGGTAGTTCACACATGAAGAAATAGACTAAGTATAGTGTCTTGATGTTTATTCATATATATATATATATATATATATATATGTTTTTTTTTTTTTTGAACTAAGAAAGCTAGCTGTTAATCTGAAGTGGAATGACTAGGTGCCAAGTCTTCTTTCTGTCATGTGATATATCTTTGCAGTTTAAATCTGAACTATATAAGAATTTGACTAAACAAATTGTTTTTCTATGCTGTGGCATCCTTTATTTCTCAGAAACATACTCATCCTTTCTGATTCATATGCTGTTATTATATATTTTATTCTACAATCATTTCATCATAGCCATTAATAAGTCTGTGATAGGAAGTATTTTGGCTGTTTTAGAACTCTTTGGATCTGTAGATCTCCTGGGATGCAGGAATTTTCTAGAAAAAGAGCTGTGAACAGAGGTTTTCTTTTTAGAAGGACTTCTTTTTTTCCTGGTGCTTTTATGGCCTTCCTTCATTTCTAAGATAGTGTAGCTCTGTATGAGTGTGCTTTCCCACAAAATTTCTGAGCCAGAATTTCCTTGCGATGGCAGAGCATGGAGGGAATCTACCTAAAACCATTTTGACTCAAGCTGCTTAAAAGAGATTTCTTCTTCCACTGCTCTTAACAACTTATGCTGATGAGGGACCACAAAACTAGTAGCAGAGTTCCATGCCTTATAAAGACACTTCAAATTCTATAGAGAGTCCTTGAATCAGTAATACTTGCCCCTCTAATTTAATGTTATAAGTTTTCTTTAAGATTAAAAAAAAAAAATGTAAGAGGAGAAATTCTTTGGTTTATGTTTAAAACACCTTTGGCTCCTGTCAAGATTATTCTAATTTCATTTTAAGCATTCCATAACTCTTCAGCTTTAAATACGAGTTTCTAAAACGTACAAAACTAAGTGATGAAAAACCTTCTTGAAAACAGAACCGTGAACGTAATTTTAAATATAAAGGATAGTGCCTTCCTTTGGAACTCTTCACTTTCTTAGGCCATAAAAGAACCAGAAGTGTTGAATTCCATTCATGCTTTGCAAAACTGTTTTTCTTGTAGTTTGAAGGAGGCGACTCCCTATCCAGCAGCAACTTGGGTCAAAGATCTCGTCCCAGCAGCGACCTCAACAACAGCTCTGTGCAGTCGCCTGCTCACTTGAAGGTCCAACGGAGTATATCTACCAATCAGAAACAACGGCGGTTCAGTGATCATGGTGGGGATGACATTCCAACAAGTAAAGTAACATACACAATTTAAGTCTGAATGTGCAGTGTTTTGTGAACCTGGCCGGTCCACCACTCTGTGCATTTGTTGTGTATCTCGTCATGCTCTGCTGTGGTGCTTCTATCTGTATGAACGTTTCTATGGTAAATCTGGGTCAGCGTGAGTTATACATTTAATTTTTGTCTTGCTACTTGGTTGACTCACTAAATAAGAGCTTGAGGATGTTTCCTGTTTAGGAAGTAGAGGCAAAACATTGATCTGAATAAACTTAAATATGCAAACCATTACATTTAGCAGTGCATTTGGAGTTAGGAGCAAATTGGAAGTTTTTCTCAAAGCTAACAATTTTTCCAAGTGTTCAGGAAACATTTTCAGGTGCAACTAGTTGCATCAAAAATGAATGTACATGTGAAGTATTGAATGAAAACTTCCTTTCTCATAAAGAACTATGAAATTACTGGAATCATTTAAAAATTGTTTTGCCCTTCTCTCTGTCTAATTTATGTTGTAATTTTTTTGGCAATACCATTCTCCCCCCTGCGTTAGTGTGGCATTTAAATAAAAAAAAAAAGTCATCAATATTGTGAAACATCATTAGCTGATGTGACTTTACTTCAAGGCAGCGTAAAATCCTGTCGATTAAGGATTTGCATCAAAGCTCTTTAACAATCCTTTCTTCCCCCCAGTGATTATTATTTTCCAAGTATAAATGTGCTTTTAAAGAATAGCCTTAGCACTTTTGAGGGAAAAATACTTTTCAAACTAGATTCAGGAAAATATATGCATCAAAAAGTACAAGAAGGTACTTTTTTGATGTTTTTCTAGCTTTTTTAATAAGATTGCAGAAAGTGCACTGGTTCAAATGAGAATTATACTATTGCTACTTCCTATCTGTACATGAATCTCAATGTGCAGTTCTCAATCGCAAGTTGTTAATAAAGAGAGTACGCATAAAAAGAAATTAGACTGTCAAAGCTCAGTTTAGTACTTTGACATGGGTGCTGAGTTCACAGTTGTAGTTCTTCAGAAAGTCCAAATGTAATCCCCATGAGTCAGGAAAAAAAAAAAACAACTAACCATGTTTTGACCAAGAGATTAATTTTAGGTATTGCTAATAATGTTTTTATTTGACAGTTGGTCCATCAATTCCTCCTACTGTGTCGTACACAAAAAGGGCTCAGGCAAACAGTGTGGAAAGTGAACAGAAAGAAGACTGGGACAAAGATGTGTCACGCAAACTTAGCAGCACAACAGTGGGATCCAAAGGAGAGATGGCTGCAAGTCCACTTGTGGGTCCAGAAAGAAAGAAATCAACTACAGTTCCCAGTGTGAGTGTGTGCACTTTTAGTTTGTAGACTTATTTTTCTCTTAACATTATTATAGATGTAATAGTTACTAAACAAGCTACTGATCCCTTTTCTGACACATTCTTCTGGCAAACAGAAAATAGGCTGCAGTGAATGTCTTTTAAAATAAACCTCTCCCTTCCCTCCCTAACTTCATTTTCTAGCAGTAATGTTAGTAGTAAGCAGGAGAATATCTGCACTTAGGCAAACTGAAGGTTTATCAAGGCAAATATTGGACACTTAAAGAATGTGAGATCAGAGCCAATACAGAGTGCTCTGTCCTTGTTTTTTAATGCTTTCCCTCCTGGTTTCTAATGTTTGTGTTATCTACAAAGAAGTCAAAGGTCTTTGTGAATCAGAGAATTCATCTGAATGTTATTTTGTAATATCCCTCATGAACTGACTCTCCATCTATTTCTCTGTTTATCTTTCTGGAGCTGCTCTATTTGACTTGAGAAATGGGATGAGGTGAGAGGGAATAACCCGTTTGTTCCCTTGTGTGTACTTGTTGATATCTCAGAATATCCCAAATTGGAAGGGACCTATAAGGATCACTGAGTCCAACCATTGGCTCCACACAGCACCACGCAAAATCCCCAAATCCAAACCCAGTGTCCTTCTTACACTGGTATATTTACCACCTCCAGTCATATTAGTCTAACTTCCAAGAGTTTAATTTCAGAAATATTTACTGTTGTTGTTAATCTTCCTTACAAAATTAGTTTGAAACAGTTTATTCAGTACTTTCTGCAGTGGGATATTTAAGCAGAAAAGCTGTAAATGAGGAAAGCATAAACAAAATAGATGAGCTTAGTGTATATGAAATTGAGCAAACTTTCATTATATACTTTTGTGGTTGGTAGGAGGAGGATAAGAATGTTTGTAGGTATTTAATGAAATGTATTTGAAATAAAATTAGTAACAGAAAGAGATAAGGTCCCATCATTGCTACAAGATACTTGTGCCACATGTTACTGTAAATTCTCATGGTCAAATTATTCTCTATTCTGCATCATAATCTCAGGTTTGACTGACAAAGATTGACAATATTTTCATTTTTTTTCTTTAAAACCCTTTTGATAAGGGAGGCAGCAAGCTTGAAAGCCAGAGCCCTAGTTAGCAACTTAATCTGCTCAGAGAAGCCTTTAAGCCAGCCAGATGTATGTGTTCTTGGGAAGGTTCCAGTTTGCTGTTTCAGCTCTTGATCTCGGAGTCAAATAATTCAGCAATGTTTTATATAGAAATTGGATAGAAATATTTAGTAAAGCAAGTATCAGCAAAATTAATTTTCTCTATGCTTTCTCTTAATGAACTTTGAATGGTACAATAAAGAGATGAACGAAGTGTTGGGGGGAGATAAAAGTAGCTAGTGTTGTAACTGATTTGTGTTAGTATATTAAGTACATCAAAGGCATTTGGAATGGTGAAAATTGTGTTGATTTCCCAGGCTTGCTTTTTGTACAACATAAACATAGTAGAATGTAAGACTGAAATTAAATGAAATACTTTAATTTTTCTTCTAGAACAATGTATTTTCTGGAAGTGGAATGACAAGAAGGAACACTTACGTTTGTGAACGTTCTTCAGATCGCTATTCTGCAATACAGAATGGGAAGGACAACAGGTATTCCCTCTGTGTGTTAATTTGGGTACACAGACTGAAGGCATTGAATGGGTTATGCAACAGTCGGTACAGTTATGCAGCATGGTGTGAGAAGTAAAGTTCTACTGTGTGTTTTTATCTTCTCATCCAATGCAGCTTCAATATTTGTGATGAAATACGAAGTTGTAGATCTGCCTTTCCCTCTTCTTCTGGATCATCTTTCAAATCCTTTCATAATTACTCAAATATTTTAAAAATTCATACTTGTTAGTGCTTTCTGATATCTCTGTTTTGTCCATGTAGTATTCTGACAGTGTTTATAACCAATTTGTCTGTATGCAGGATGCTGATTACAATTATTCAGTGTGCTTTGTCAAATACTAACATATTCAATGCTTCAACAACGACTTGTTAAAAAACATGGGTTTTGTTTCTCCTTGTTATTATGGCATTATTTATCCCTTGTATCTGGCTGAAAAATAATAAATATAGGGCTGTTGATCTACATTAAGATGACAGGCTGTGAAACATGAGGAAGTTAACACCATTTGCTGTTATTTAAAATGCTTAAAGAAGGAATTGCTTAAAAATTGCCATAAAGCTAATTAATTGATTTCTAATTATTGAAAGGGATTTTCCAAAAGGCCTTTCTAAATTTTTGTGTACAACTTAACATGTTTAAACAACAGTTTAAGCCATCTTTAAAAAAAAAAACAAACACCTGCTTTAGATGTAGAGTTAAAATCTGTATTCAAATATATCCTAATCTCACAAATATTAATTTTCTCTTTAATAGATGGAATTCCAACATAACTTTAATGAGAAGTGACTATTTTGAAGTTCTTTATTTTCTAGTTCATTTTTAATTATTTCTGTAGATTGAAAAATGGCCAGTTCTTGATTCCTCTTCTTTTCACGAGTGCAGTAACTGTGCTCAGTTCTTCATGAAAAACGAAGAAGAATGTTGCAGTTCAGTTTGTGTTTGGTGTAGCAGAACATCTCGTGCCATCATGGCATTAGTCAGATTCTGAAATCTACAGATATTATTTCATTTTGGGACTGTTGTTGCTAATACATAATTAATGTAATTTTGCTTATACTTATGGAAGCAAAGCTGTATTTTGGCTTAAACTATCTGACATTGTTTTAAAAAATTCATGGCATATTGCATTTACAACCATGCCTTCTTTGCTACTGAGTTGAAGCAGAAATAACAAGTATGGGTGGAAGGAACTGTATCAGTCTAGCATTGGTTTGGGAAGAGCTGATGCAGAAGGCAAATACTTTGCTTTAAGCAGAGCAGCCTGTTCTGTTCTCCATAGAAAGCTGCTGTGGTGCTGCCCTGTGAGACCTGGGAGGAGCCTTCCCTTGCCTAAGGGACTCTGCAGCCATATGGCAATGTTGCCTTCTTACAGGGGTCATGAGCAGGTGTTTAAATCCTGTCTGCATCTCCTGAGTGAACTTTTATAGCTTCCTATGTTTTATTTCACTTTCAGTACTTATTTAGAGGTAGATTTGGGGGGGGTTGGTTGTCCTGAGTTTGGTCTGTAGGGATTTTGTCTATTGGGAAACACCCAGCATGGCAGCTCCAGGTACCGTTCACCAGAAGATCTTTCAGACTGCAGTGCTGTGGTTGTCAGAAGTGTTTTATGGCGTGTTGGCATTCTTTAGGGTATCAAACATGTTTTTCAGAAGCAAGTTCAGTCTTGTGTTGCTTGATAAGTGCACTGGCTGCGCAATAAGATGCAAGCAGTTCCTCATGTGCATGGCTTTTTGAGGTGTTACCACAGTAGAAGTTAAAGCCAGAGAACTACGGAGGTGAGACCAGCTATGTTTTGTTGTCCTTAATTGTTCAAAGTAGCTGTAACACCTCTGTTTAATGGTGGAAAAATCAAAGGGAATTTTTCCTCTCCCAGGGATGTTTTAAACACTTGCAGAAAATTCAAATTTGACAACTTTTTGGCAGTTAAGAAGAGTGGGAATAATTCAGAATTGCTCTTAGGCTGCTGACTGAGCACTCTGAATTGACCTCTTCTGTAAGTTGGGGCTTTCCCTCAAAGCTGACTTGCCCTTGATGCGCTATGCAGAAGTCTGAAGAAGAAGTACAGCTTGGAGTGAGCGCGTTTTTAAAAGACTAAGTAGCAACGTGGCAGCAGTTCAAAAAAAAAAAAAAAGTTCTTAGTTTTAGGTGTTTGAGTTGTAACTGAAGAGTATTCACTGTTAATGACTTACCCTCAATTACATATCCTTTACTTCAGCAGCAGGAGGCAGCCTCAGCACTCTGTCTTCTGATTATTTAAACAGCACTTGCTACATTCTAAAAGAAAATGAGACTTACTGTATTCCATATTGCAGGGTTTTACACTAACTTCTTTTTCTTTTTCATTTCTCTGTCCCTCCTGCCTTGCTGCCATGACAAAAGCCTAACAGAAATGTCTGCAAGTAGCACATCTTCTGCAGGCTCTGCAGTAGCTTCGGCTGTGTCAACACGGCCTCGACATCAGAAGTCTATGTCTGCCTCTGGTCACCCTATAAAAGTCACACTGCCAACCATCAGAGATGGCACTGAAGGTTACCGACCAAGGTAATAGATTGCTTATTATTTCTTTAATGCTTTAGAAATGATGTTCTTCAGTTCCTTGTGTACTTTGATATGTTTGTACTTAATTTTAAACTGTCATGTTACGTTCTGTTCTGAAGCAGTAGCTCACTCAAGTAATGAGTGTTTAGAGGTGTTTAGAGTGTTTAGAGGTAACTTAAAAACTGATATCATTCATGATGCCTTTGCATAAAGTTAAAGAAATTCCTTGACTGCCTCCCTCTGGAAGCTTCTGGAAAACTGCTAGGTCTAAATGTAACTAATTTAGACAGGGCCATACAACACAAGCTGCCGTAATTTCATATGAAATACTGAAATGTTTTGGAGATTATTAAGCTTTTTCTTTTGTCTGAAGGCACCGTAAGGTAGCTGTTCCCACTATTAATTGCCTAAATAACTTTATACATTTGTGACATCAGGATATTTCAGAAATATTTAAGGTCTTGGAATACTTACATGTTGAAGGTTTTGATTAATGTTTTTATTTTCAGCAAGAGGGCTGGGAAAAACTTTCATATCTCACTAAGGCTTTTCTCTCTCTCCTTTGTCCTATTATCTGCATATTTTTATTTTTTTTAACTGCTCTTAATACCTGAGATAGTTGGTTCTACACTGAAAATCTCTCTTGATTTGTTTCCAAGCATGAATCATTGAAACTCAATCAGTAGCAGATTCAAGTTTTAAAAAAAAAAAAAAAAAAGAAAAGAAAAATTGAGTGGAGATTTTTTTTTCTCGTTGAGAAATGGTTGTCGTGTAGGAGGGTTTTTAGCACAGTCTTTCTCTTTTATTTATGCTTCTGTTTTCCCAGCAGTGCAACTCAAAGAGTGCCTGCTGCTTCCCCGTCTGCTCATAGTATTAGCACTACCACTCCAGACCGAACCCGCTTTCCTCGGGGGAGTTCAAGTCGAAGCACTTTCCATGGTGAGCAGCTAAGGGAGCGGCGTAATGCCACTTACAATGGACCACCTGCCTCACCATCACATGAAACCGGTGCTTTTGCACATGCTAGAAGAGGGACATCAACTGGTATAATAAGCAAGATAACTTCCAAGTTTGTTCGCAGGTTAGTACCTCAATTTCTAAGAAAAGTGCCCAGCTTATAACTAGGGCTATAATTGCAAAGTCATTGAGAATTTCCAGTTCAACAGCCTACAATGTATGTAAATTCAGCTAGAATGTTGTTTTATGTGTTCTGTTCAGAGCCTGCCTTGTTTCACTTCTGTGTTTACAGTGACGTTCCTGTTTGACCTGCTATTCTCCTGTTCCTTTATTGTGAAAGAGCAAGAGAATGCTGTTCAATTTTCTTGTTCATGCTTTGTAGCTGAAAGATAAAGGTGCTACTTCTAAGTTAAAATCAAATGAGCTTAAACGGTGGCTTAAATGAGTCATTATTTATTATTAACAATACTTGATGATTAAGTACCAAGTCTGAATGTAGTTTACTGCAAGGACTGTATTCACAATTGTATTACTGTGCTTAAGATGGAATCAGTGCTTACAGATTATTTCAGGGAGTTCTACTAATGTGAATAAATGAGAAATTTAGAAGAGGGAGGAAGTCACGATGTCTAGAAATAGTAATATGTCAACCTCTCATGTCATGCTGTTACGGTGTAATAAGAAGCTTTCAAAACTAAGTTCAGGATTCTGAAAGAAGAGAATGGCCACGTGCAGCTGTTTCCTGGAACTGCATTCACCCCTGTGGTGATGCTAACAGCAATATTGCTATGAGGAAAGGTGCTGGGAAAGATTTTCAAATACTCCATTTTCATGTGACTGTTTACACAGTGGTCACAATAGCTTTCTCAAAAGGAGACTTTCCAATTTTCCTTTGTTTAACAAGCGTTTACCCACTTAGTCTATTTATGAATGTGTTCTTACTGCACTACTGTCAGTTTCACAGTAGAATTACATTTTGGAAACTATTGTGTTTTTTTTCCAGATTCATACTGTTATGTACTGAATTCTGCAGTTTGTACATAGAGGAAGGATAAATTCAGATCTAGTTTAAGCTAGTAGTTTCACATTCAGAAGTACAAGATAATGAATTATTGAAGGTGACATTACAAAGGAAGAGTGAAAGCCTGGAATACAAAGGTGTTCCTTGTAAAAGTGACTTCACCTGGTCTGCAGAAAGTGTGCCAGTGTGTGTCCGTGATGACCAGGGAGGCAGGAAAAAAAGTAGTATGTGAATCATTTTCCTGTTTCAGAAACCTGAAAATGAAAGATCCTCAATTATTGGGGGGACCAGCACTCACATAGTTGGAGGAGAGAGGCTGCTCTCTTTTTCAGAGTTACAGTGAAGTTACTCAACTGTGTTAGCAGTGTAGATTTGTGAATAGACAGGAAGATATTTTCTGCTGAGTAACTGATCAATTTCTTGAGCACAGGCTGGATTTTGTTGTAGCTCAGGATTTTCTTACAAGAAATAGTACCTGGAATTTCCTCATTTTAAAGAGAGAGATGGAAGGTTTCATATGTTTATGTTAAGCTACAGTAATACTGTTGTAAAACACATGGTTAGAATTAACATATTATAAACTCTGTTGTCTTTTGGAACAAACAGTTTTCTATAGCACTTTTAATATTATTTACTACTGTTTTACACTGTGAAAAATGAAAATGAAAAATACATTTGCTTGTAGTGAAGACTTCGGAGTACTTTGTTTTTAAATTTTGGGCTGTTTAAAATTTACAATGGCTGGGATTACATAGCTGAGTTTGTTTTTTCCAGTTCTTTCAGTTGGCATCATGTAAGTTGCATGCCTTTAACTTCTGTACTGTTGAGGAAATAATGATTTAAAGCACACTTCAATCAAAAGTTTATCATGAAGTATTTTATTTATTTATTTTTTTAATCTTTTGGCAAATGTCTGTTTTGGTAAGTATATAAAATAAATGCATAATGGGAGTGTTTTATGTGTAGGATATAAAAGTATTTTCTGTCAGTGTTTTTATAACAAATGATACTTCTCTGATAGTGGTTCCTAAAGTATTTGTTTTGAAGATATTACTGGAATTAGTTAATTAAATTTGTGTCCTTTAAATGTTTGCACTGCAGCAGTATGAACTGGGTGGCTCATATGGTCTGTGAATGTATCTGCCAGCTGCTTCAGACTACAGAATATCTCCTTAATGAAGTTCAATTCTAATTTAACAAGGTGGAGAAAAAAAAAAAACCACAAAAACAACAGTTAACTTCCAGCTCACCAATAGCCTTACTGAAGTCAGTCTAACAGCTGACGTGTTTAAAGTTGAGCGGATGTTGAAGAACCTTTTTGAACTGGGCTCCAAACACATGAGCCATGCAGATTCTTAGGCATGTCTTGTCCTTAATGGCATGTGTCCACTAAGGGTGGGCATGCACCGAAGCGCTGTCAGCACAGGAAGGCCTGGCCCATAGGGGTGCCGAGCTGAGCTCCCCAGCCCACCTCAACTGACTGCTGTTGTTCTGTGCTTGCTGGAATTACGTGTGGAATCTGCTCTGTCTGCAGTAGGCTGAGAACAATGTGTTCATTTTAACATGAGGTTTAAAAAAAAAAAAAAAAAAATTAAAAAAAATTAATAATTACATCTCAGAGCTGAAAGAAGGGAAGGTATAATAAACGGGAATAAAAATCACAGATGTGAAGAAATACTATTAAACAATACTAGGCTTGACATTATTACGCTGATTTTTTTTTTTTCTATTCAGTAGCTATTTAATATTGTACTAGATGTAGGTTTTTCTTAACTTTTATTTTTCACCTTTATCATTGAATCTCAACCTTAACTTTGTTTTGAGGGATCCAAGTGAAGGCGAAGCCAGTGGCAGAACTGACACCTCAAGGTGAGGAGCCACTATTAATACTTCGCTCCTAGGTCTTCTGCATCATGGTTTAAGTGATTTCTTAAAGACTTTAAATCAGGATGTAAAGTAGAATAGTGCTTAAGTAATCTGCGTTTTAAAAAATGTTGTGGATTTGGGGGGGAGGGGGCTATGGTGAGGTCCTTTACCCATCATTCTTGCTTTTTTGCAAAGTACTTATATAAACCTCTACTCCTTTGAATAATGATGTCCCGATAGGAGTAAACCAGTCATTTAGACATCTAAAATCATGCTTTGGCTTCTAAATATTTCACAGTGTTTACTTTTGGTTTCAGTGGAAAATGTAACATACTTTGTGTGTCTGTGTGTATAGATCTGTACACTAAATTTTTACAGTAGTTTGCGTACTGTGTTGATTAGTGAAGCTACTGTTTGCCAGAAGTAAACACCCTACTGTGCCTGCTAAATGAATGCCACTTTGCACAGAGAAAAAAAAGTAAGTGACATTCAGACAAAAAGGGTGGTGACTGCTAAGTGCTGACTTTGTATGGCAGCTGCCATGCACAACTCTGTAGATGATGTATTAGTAGTAAAGCATTCCTTCATATGCTCATTTTCCAGCATATCTGCTCTTTTGCCATCTTTCAGCATTTAATTCTCCATTTTTCGGTGTGCTTAGCGTAGTGCATAACTTTTTTTCTTTTTATGCTATCTGAAGAACAGGCTTTGCAGTTTGCATTCTAAGCTGGTCAAGTACAGAAAGTTTTTAGTTTCCAAAAAGAGTCAGTAGACCCTTATCTTAAAAAAAAAGAAAAGAAAAAAAAAAAAAAGAAGAAAAAGAAATTTAAATTAAAAATCAATTTCTTAGCTGGATACACTGTTTAGTACACAGCACGTTTTACCTTCATTAAAGTCTGTCACAGCTAGAATTCAACATGGTGAAGGAAAAGATATTAAACATTCAAATGAAATTAAGTGTGAAGTTGCTTTCAGCTCTTGCTTTCATTCTCCAGCTTCCTCTACTTTTTGTCATCCTACATTGTCTTTTTGGGGCTAAAAGTTGTTTCAGATGTTAGCCCTGTCATGCTCTATCCTGTAGTATCTATGTGGTTCTTGGGAGATCAGAACGAATGTTAAAATTAACTGTTTGTTTTGGCTTCTCTCTGAGTAGCAATAAATTATAGATTATTAAAGTGAGAAAAGCACCTTTCCCCCATCACTTTCAACCGGTGATGGATGGAGGAGGCATCAGGTACCTTACAGACCTGGGACAAGAACAGAAATTGTTGGCTGTGGAATGTCCCTAAAATAATGAGTGCTGTTTCTCAGTGTTGTCTGAGTGTTTTAATAATCTGCAAACAAGATGTGCTTGTAGTGAAGCACAAAATTCTGCGTAATCCATTGAAACAGAGCATTATAAGGTCTCTGTACAGAGAGAGGTCAAAAATAAACAAATGGGAGAGGAAAAAAAAAGGGGGTGGAGGAGGGAAGAGAAAAGGTAGGGAGGCAGAGGGGAAATTAACTGAAGACTTGTGAATTGCAGGATGGGGTTACTTCTCTGCTGCTTTTACAAGTACAGTTTATGCTTCAGGATCATGTCCCTCAACTTCAGTTTTGTTGGTGTATGGCATGCTGCAGATCATGAAATCAGCAGAACTTCAGTCATGCTTTTACATAGCTCCCACCTCCTTTGGAGCAGTATGGAGTTAACATGTGTCTGCAGTTACCATTACATGTGTTGTCATCAGAAGGTTTTAGAACAAGGGCTTCCAAACTGGGTTTGCTCGTGTGCCATCGCTGGCAGCTGCACCAGCTCTGGTAGCAGCTCCCAGTGCAGTGCCGTACTGCACATGAATGCACAATTGTTCAGACACTAACCATTTAACGCTTCAGGTGAGCTTGCACATGACTAACAGTAGCATGTCAGCAGCAGTTCAGAAACCCTTGTTCGAAAACTGTGTTTCTCTTCTCTCTCTTGGTTGTGCTGCTTTCACTTCTGACCGTCCTGTATGCCACTTCTTCCAGGAGCGTTTCTGGAGAGCCGAAAGACAGAGAGAAGGAGGATAGCAAGGATTCGAAGCCACGTTCCTTGCGGTTCACGTGGAGTATGAAGACCACTAGTTCTATGGACCCAAACGATATGATGAGAGAGATTCGGAAGGTGTTAGACGCTAATAACTGTGATTATGAACAAAAAGAGAGGTTTTTGCTCTTCTGTGTTCACGGTGATGCACGACAAGATAGCCTTGTTCAGTGGGAGATGGAGGTCTGCAAACTGCCGCGATTGTCGCTCAATGGAGTTCGTTTCAAGAGAATATCTGGAACTTCTATTGCATTTAAGAACATTGCATCCAAGATAGCAAACGAGCTTAAGCTGTAAAGAGAAATTAAATTTTTTGGGATCAGGGAAGATTCATACACGATCTACACTTTGAATGTACTGGTTACGCCTAACGTGATTGGCCTGTGAAACTCCCATGTAGAAATTGCCCTTATTGCAATAAGGTTATACATAGTTATTCAGAATTGTAAAGTTAAATCCAGTATGACCTATATTAAATAACTAGCTAAAGAAGTTATGTTCACATGTACAGGTAAGTATATAGAGCATTCTGTTCATTTTATGTTCATAGGGTTGTATAATAAAAAAGATGACTGCTTAAATTCAGATCTTGTATAGTTGTCTAGATTTCTGCACAGAAATGTATGTTTGATGCTTTGAGTTGGAGAAGTTCTTCCCTATCATTTACATTTTTGGTGGTTTTTATAAGTCTTACCTCTATCATGCGTTTTTAAAAAAAAAGAAAAAAGAAAAGAAAAAAGAAACAAAAAACTTGTGTCCTGAGTCAAATGCACAAACGTAGTTTTCACAACTGTAGCATGACCATTTTTATTTAAAGGTTGTTCATTATTTGAACCCAGAGTCGATGGATGAATTGGCTTTAGTTCCACACAAGACTGTTCCTGCTTATCTTTGGCTCTTATCCTTGTTATTGGACAGTGTTGAGTTGAAAGATACGAACATGTTTACAGTGTTGGCACTTACAGTTTAAAACTTTTGTTTTGCCTAGGGCTGGCTCAGAGCTATGGGGGAACAGAAACCAGGCATGATGTTTTGTCTGCAAATGATAGTGCTTGCTCCCGTGGCCCATCAACAAATGTAGCACCGAAATGGAGAACCGTAATTATTTCATTTGAGCATCATGGTATAAAATATCACTCGTTTGCTGCCTTCCAAATACTATAAATTCAATTTTATGGAAATATATTGGGACTGTTTAATAGCACAAGATGATCTGAAGTGTTGACCAATTGTATAAGTTAATAATACCACCTCAGGAATTAGCTTGGCTTTTGGAATATGTGCCCCCAAAGAGTACATGCAATTCCACTTACTATTTTACAGCTAAACATCCATTGTTTATAACGATAAATTGTTGATTTATGCTTTGTGGTTGTACAGTTTGTTCCCATGTAACCTGTTTGTGTTTAATATTTTACCAGATTTCTTGTATTTATTCCACATCATTATGCCTGTAATGTGCAGCTTTGTAATTAGGCATTTGCCTACAGAAAAGAAAAAAAAAGCAAACCACATTTTTTTTTTTTCCCTTCATAATTAATGATTATAAAGTATGTAAAACCACTAGTACTGGTACATTTTAATACTTGTTATTTTGTACTGAATTAACCATAGAGGTTGGTTGTGCAATGTTATTTAATGTCGTAATTACTGTAATATCAACATATGGGCCCCATCCACACACTCTTGTGAAGAATAGAAAGTTCATTAAGAAATTGTCACTTTAAAAAATAAAAACTAAAAAAAAAAAAAAAGCTGTGGTAAACTCTGTAACCCTAAGTTAGAAGGCTGTAAGTGTAGTAAATGTGCCATTGAAGAATGGCTTCTTGACGAAGATGGACTTGACATGCTGTACTGTGATGTAGCTTTCCTCTGTAACAGTTATGTTCTGAAATGGACGTGTATTGTTGCCTTAGCAAAAGGGTGGTGTCTGGAAAGAAAGAACTGTAGCCCCTTTTTTTTTTTTATCTGATGTTCATTGAAACAAAATCTGATGCAAGTCATCTTGATTCACTGGTGCACTCTATTAAAACTTACTTGAACAGTTCCATACTAAAATGGTTGTCGTTGGCCCTTTATACAAGTGCAATAATTTCTGCAGGTAACAACACAGTCTAGAGGTCTCTGATGGCAGGTGTGCATTGTGTGTGGGTGCTCCAGTGTGAAGCCTTTGTGTTCTGCGTGCTGTGAATTCAGCATTGGTGTTGCATCAGTTCTGTGGTCCTATGGGCTCCCTGGCACAGTACTTCTTTGAAATGGGTGACCAAGAGCTTTCCAGAAGTTACTCAGAGATCTTGGGAAGGGATGGGTTGTGTGTCTGCTCAGTGTGCCCTTAAGCGTCTGTGAAGGTTCATTTATTCTCAAAAATACACTGCTAGAAAACAACCATGAAATGAATCCAGCGTCACATCTGAACTCTGTACTGAAACAAAACTCTTTGCCTTCTTGAAAGGTTCAGTGGAAAAAATGTAGGTCATGCTCTGGGACAGTAGATTAAGTGCTTACGATGGCTTCCTGCTTTACATGCTGTGTTTTCACAGGGCTGGCTTTGCCCCAGATTGTTACTGTTTCATGTAACAGGAGCTGTGTTCCTGCTCCATGGTGCACAGATAATGTTTCAAGAGGACAGAGGTTGTAACTGTTAGTTCAGCTCTCCCAAGAAACGCAGTGCCCCAAAATGCCCATTTAATGTTTCTGAAGGGGGAGCAGACGGCCTGTAAATGACGCTATTGCCTGTAACTGCCAGCAGGGTGAAATGGTGCTGGTTCCCAAATCGCGTTGAATGTGACCTTTTTTGTGCCCTGCTGGAAGAGAACGGCTGAGCTGTGAGCCAAGCTGTGCTCCCTGCAGCAAATCCGTGAAAAATGCCTCTGCGCAGGCACTATCTCGGTGCCAAAGCTGAACCGTGCTGCCCCCGAACACTTCCTTTAGTTTTCAGAGAGACTTGTTACTGGCAGAGATAAGATGGCGATGGCCACAAAGTAGACTTTTTCAGAACTGCTGGCTTTGTTGGCGAGCAGCACGCAGCTTCATGGGAGTCAGTAGGATGCTGCATATCGAATCCTTGGCGTGGCTTTAGCCTGCGGAGCCTGAGAGAGACGGTTAAGGGCCGTGTCGCGTTCTGCAGTTGTAGGAGAGGGGGGGGGGGGGATGTCCCAGTCCTTCAGACGGCTCAGCTCATTGGGCTGGCAGGGCATGGCGTCCACCGCTGCCCTCGGAGCCTAACCCTGTCAGTGAGGGAACGGCACGGAGCTGCGTCGGGGAAGGGCTGGGGAGGGTCAGGGAACGCTTCTGCCCCAGAGGGCGGTGGGCACGGAGCAGGCTGCCCAGGGCGGTGGGCACAGCTCTGAGCCGCCGGAGTCCAGGGGGTGTTTGGACAGTGCTCTCAGACGTAGGGTTTGGAGTTGGGGCGGCTCTGCCTGAAGCCTGGGGTTGGACTCGACGGTCCCCGTGGGTGCGTCCCAGCTAGGAGTATATGTGATCGTGCGACGTTTCCCACAGCGGCGGACCTGAGCTTCAGGCGCCCGTCTCCCACCGTCTGGGGACCGGCCAAGCTAAGGGCGCGGGCGGGGAGCCGCGGGCCGAAGGCTCCGCTCGTCGCTGAGGAAGTGCCCGGCTGAGGGCCGCCCCGGTGCGGGACAGCGGCCGCCTCCGGCCACACCTGTGAGGCGGCGACGGCGGAGGGAGCGGCGAGCGGCGGCACGGGACGGCACCATGACGGTGGGGCCGCGGCTGGGGGCCAAGGCGCGGAGCCGCTTCTCGCGGCGGGGACCCGGCGACGACCAGGTGCGCATCCTGCCCGGCGAGGACGAGGAGGCGGCGGCCGGAGCCCCGCGGCCGGAGCAGGAGCGGGAGGAGGGAGCGGGCGGCAGGAAGGTGCGCTTCGCCCTCCTGCCCGACTCCTACCAGCCCCTGCGGCCGCCACCCCCCGCCGGCAAGCGGCCCTACGGCAAGAGGCTGAAGAAGTACGGCAAGGTGAGGAGCGGGGGAGAACGCCGCGCTCCCAGCCGCGGGACGGGCGCACGGCGTGCCTTCGCTCTGCCTTTCTTTCGGCGTCATCAGTTCCACACCGCTCGTTAGAGCTTCCAGCTCGTTAGCCCGTATGTCTGTTCGGCAGAAATGTCGGAAAGAAAGCGTCGGGAAATTCCTCTGCATGCTTTCCAGGGACCCAGCGAGGGTCCCTCCGCAGCCGTGGGGCAGAACCGGGGCAGGGCCGCGGCCGGCAGTGCGGTGCTGGGCAGTGCGGACGGCCAGTGCCGCCAGGGAACGTGGTTACTTCCCTCTGCTGTTTACTTGCCCACGCCTTGGCCGTGTCTCGGCACTCACAGCAAGGAATAGTTGCTGTGCTGACAGGAAGGTCCTGTTTGGGGTCTGAAATGGCTTCCTACCTAAGGGTACAGGTGTCAGTATGAGAACAGGCGTCCCACCGCGTTCCTAAAAACAAATGGTGGTTTTCTTCAAGTCCGGCACACAAAGAACGCCAGTTAGCTTGGCAAATCACTTACTATTGAAAGTCGTAAGACTTCACGGTTGACAGCACAGTCATGAGCTGCCTCACAAGTTTTTCTGTTTCGTAAAGCAGAGATGAATAGGAACCACTTATTTCATTCCCCTGTGATGGATTCAATATTTGCAGTTTCCAGCATTGCTTTCCAAGTCACGGGAAATGCACCGTAAGCAGCAGCCTCATAGCAGCAGAGCTCGCCGTGCTGCACACAGAGCAATCCGTGAGTGTGGTTGCATTGCAGGGGATTGTTTTTGCTCGGTGCTGCTGCCGTGCAGATGCTGATAGCAGCCCCCAGGGCCTTGTGTGCCACTCCCATTGGCATTGCTTGGACTCTGTAGCACTGCCATAAGGAACCATAGGCCGTGAAGGCACTGGTGAGTGGGGCAGGTGCGTGGGGTGAGCGGCAGACAAGGGACACAAAGTCACAGTGTGATATGGCAGAGCAGGGGTGAGCATGGCCCCACAAGTCCTCCTCCATCCCCTTCCGTTTTGCCATCCTAACTCCCTTCAGGTGTGTTTCCAGAGCTGCAAATCGAGCAGCATTCAGCTGTGTGGCATTGCAGATGATGGTTTTCCTGTAGCAGGATCACCGTAATCTAGCTGTAAGAAATCTTAGGAATGTGACAGATAATGGATTTCACTGATGTCATTATGTGTATAAGTATATCCTCTGTTGTGATGTTTTCTGCATCACAGGAGCCATTTCTGACCTAGGCCCAGACACCCATAAAGTGGCACCAACTCACAGTTGGGATTTCTTCCCAGGCTGAATCCATTGTATTCATTCCCCAGTCATGAACACCCATGTGAGCAACAACTAGAGAGAGATTTAAATTAGCTCAGGTTTTACTTCTAATAATCTGTTCTCGTGCAGTACACTCGAGTTCTGAAATACATATAGTGATCAACATGGATCAAAACATTCTGTTTTGACTAAAGTCTTGTTTTGACACAAAATTTATGTGCTTTTAAGACCCTAACACACTTAGGGCATGTGTTTGTGGGACACACATACTGGATGTGAACTGAAATTGTTTTTATTCCCAAATAAAAATCCAAATAAAGCCTCACTTCCTGCAGAGGCTGCATCCGCTTGGTGCAACTGTGCTCTGTGGGTGTGTATTTTTAGGTAAAAATAGACGGTAAAACAGCTCCATGCTGAAGCCCTCATCAGCTGTGGGAGAAGCCTGTTCTCTAGGTTGTGAACACCGCACGTTAAGGCAGCTGTCAGAACAGTCTTCTGGGAAGCTCTTTTCCATTACCTGTCCTTTTCTCCCCCCCCGTTCCTTCACCTCTCCCTGCAGAACGTCGGCAAGGCCCTGCAGAAAGGATGTCGCTACTTGGTGGTCGGCTTGCAAGGACTGGCAACAGCCTACACCGCTCCCTTCGGGGTGGCAGCACAGATGGCATCGCTCGTCCGCTAGAGCACGGGGTGAGCACGAGCCTTTCCCCGAAGACTGCATCAATTTCGGCTCTCTTACCATTAAATCATCGTCCAGGACTGCGTCTGAGAAACCTCTTGGACACGGACAGCCCCAACCCCATGCAGCATCCGGGCACCATATTCTTTTCTGCAAAATTCACCAGCCTTCCAACCTTTAAAATCAGATTGGGTCAGGGGAATGCAAGGACAAGGAAGTGATTGTGGACTAACAGAGCTGAAGTTTGGAGTCAGGCATGCGTTGGTTTTCTAAAGCTACGTGTGGAGGGGAGCCAAGACCAGATGGGAAAGCAGGTAGATGAGGGAGAGAGATGTGAAGAGAAAGTAGAGGGTGAAGGTGGTGGACGGGAGGTGGAGGAGACTGGAGTCTGATGGGAAGGAAATAGTCAAAGCTATGGAGGAAACAGGTATTGAGAGATAGGACATGGTAGCCTTTGGTGTCCTATGTCCTTTTTTCTTTCTGAGATGGTTTAAGCTAGGAATGATCTTAAACTTCTGGATATTAATTGACTGGGGAGACATGGTGGGCTTTGCTGCATCACTCTTGTTCATCTCAAACGCTGGAAATCATGAGCCCTTAGGTCTTAGCACTAGTTAAAAACCCAGGAAGGAAATGAGGTGTTTGTCTTCTGATTTTGGGGGCATTAAATGTTCGCTGTGATTAAAATGCTAAAGCTTTCCTCTGCTGCTGTAAAACTCACCTGCTGGTTTTCATACACAGTTTTTATCTAGCATAGCTGACTCCAGAAACTGGAACTTCAAAAAATGAACTTAAAAACAAATAATTTTTTAAAAAATACCAGCTGTATCTGAAAAAGCTGCATGTGCCATTTGGGGCAGCATGTTTTGTATAAGAGTGGGCCCACGTAACCTGCTGGCTCCACCTCCATTTCCGCGTGTGGAAGTTGCAGCCAGGCAATGGCAGTGCTGGATGGCTCAGCTCAGTTGTGCGGATGGAGCCGCTTCCGTGTCACACCTCGAGGGACATCAATCTCCTGTTGATGGCACAGGAACAACTGTTCTTATGGGCCTTCAAAATTCTGTGAATTGATTTGGCTTTTTTTCCGATCAGTCTTTCATGGTAGCAGTAAATGATTTCCCTGCCAGCACTTTCTCTGTACTATAGATCTTCCTAGTTTTGATAGTGTTCTTGTAATCAAGGAACTGGCGTGTTCTCGAAACAACTGCTGTTCATTTGTGTTCTTTGCCTTTTCTGAATGGAGGGGCACTGCATGTCTTAGCACACTACTGTATTTCTTATAAATGTAGCAGATGGAACGAAGATGGATTTTTTTTTTCATGCTCTTTTCTATCCAAACAGCAAATAAAAGTATGTGATCCGCGTGCTGTGATTATCTGTGTATGTAAGCGTGCACACAAGTGAGAAGCTTTCCAGCCGTGGCCCAAGCAGAGAGGGGAAGCTGCAGTGTAAACTTCCCCGTGTTGTTCTGCTGGTGGCCTCAGCCCCTCCTGCAGGGACAGGGCTATAGCCGGGCTGCATGGAGACAGGAAAGTCAAGGTGTAGAGAGCAGGCTGCAGAGGAGAAACAACCTCTAGTTGTTTCTCTGTAACTTTCTTGACCTCTGTTTGGTCAGACCTGTCCTGGTGGAGTTGCTCAGCGCAGAGCAGAGGAGCTGAGGGGAGGCCTGATGGCCGCTGCAGCTCCTCACAGAGAGCGGAGGGCAGCGCTGAGCTCTGCTCTGTGCGGCAGCGACTGCGTGAGGGGAGGGGCAGTGGGGTTTAGGGAAAGGGTCTGCACCAGAGGGTGGTGGGCATGGATGGCACCAATGCCAGAGTTCAAGGAGCATTTAGACAGTTCTCAGCCACAGGGCTTGGATTTTGAGTGGTGCCATATAGGGCCACTGGTTGAACTCAGTGATCCTCGTGAGCCCTTTCCAACTCATGGTATTCTATTCTGATTAATAAAGATATTAAACAGTACCAGTCCCAATATGGACCACTGAGGAACACCACTCATCACTGATGTCCACCCAGACACTGAGCCATTGACCACAACGCTCTGGTTCCCACCATCTATCCAGGACACGTCTGTTTTGTCTGTGCACTGCACATCCTTGTGTCTTCAGAACAGAACGGTTGCTCCCTCATTGCACCACACATTCCAGTCCATTCAATGCAGGCACTTTCCACAAAGGTAAACATGAACTTTAGTTTGAAAACTGCTTGGCACAGCACTTGTCACTGACTTTTGTCTGCTGACCTATAGCCTCTACTTGTATGGTGCAACTTGCAACGTTAAGGGAATAATAACCTTGTTGCCATCCATGTAGACTTAGAATGATTTGTAAACGGCCTTTCTCAGTGAGAGAAAAGCTTGGTGCTGCCTGTTGGTGAGCAACCTGCTGAACAAACAGCGTCTCTAAAATAGGTCAGTAACAAAGAAAGAGAGAAGAAAAAGTAAGCAAGTAACCAGTGCTGTTGCTATAAAACAGCTGGTGATCCACAGAGGACTATTCCTCAAGATGAACTCCCTCTCACCGAGGTTACCAATTACAGTGAGCTAATCAGTGCTCCCTAGATAGTAATCCACTCCTCAGATGGTGCGGTGCATTTGTGAGGCCAAGCTGTGGCCTGAGGGCTTGCCCTCCCTTCCCCAGCCCAGCTCCAACAGCAGCACCCAGTCATAGGGTGCATGCAGAGGGCTGCAGTCGTGTCCAGCACAGCTGTGGGAGAGCTCTCCTCGTGGATACATGAGGGATGTGCTGGATGTTGCTGTTGGGGAAAGTTTGATTTCAAGGCCTGAATGCAGGCAAGCAGTTCCTTTGCACCTATGCCTGCCGTGGCACCAACCAGGCGTTGCTTTTCACAGCTGTGCTGCAGTGTGTCTGGTTGCCTTCACACTTCCACCCATCTTTCACCATGATCTGTGACACATGGCAGTGTGAATAAGCCCAGGAGCTGGGTACGTGAAGAACGGTCAGGAGGAGCCACCTTGCCCAAGTTTTTCTCATGGACTCCAGTCCCCCAACAGCCCAGCAAGTCGCTCCATGAACAAAATCCCTGGCTGGTCCTAGCAGTGAGTCATGGAGAGGAACGAAGTTCATTCCTGCTGTTTTTGTCAGAACATTTAATTGCTGCTCCAGCCTCAAAGCCCCGAGGAAACGGCAGCGGCCTCACAGCTATTGTCCTTTGTCCTGCAGTTCGAGCTGTGAGGAAGCGCTCTGGCACAACTGCCTGTGAAGTGCCGTGACCAGGGGAAGCCACACCGCGTCATGCAGTGCTCGTGGGACTTTGCCAGCCACAGGCCAAGGTTCACCACTTATGTGATGGGCTCAGGGACAGGTCTGGTCAGCCTTCTCATTTCTTTGCATCCCAAGGCCCTGTCGTCTTCTGAGAGATGAAACAGGTCCTAAAATCTGTGTTCAGCGAGCTTTGGAAATCATTTTTCTTCAAGGAGCAATAGGGACCCTAACGAGCACGTAGAATAATGGAGCTAATGAAGATAATGGAAGTAAATTCTTTCACCCTTGTCATTGCGGGAAGAGGTATCAGGCTGTCAGGGTGGTTTTGGGGTGAAGTCCAGGTTGAGCTCAGCAAGGGTGGTGCTCCTTCCTGGATCCTGCGTCACCAGTGAGGAGGGGCTCAGGGCTCTGGGCTTTGTTTAGGAGAGGAGGAGGAGAGGGACCTAATGAATTTCTTCAGTACTGAAAAAGAGGTTGCCAACAAGATGCAGCCAGGCATCTGAGGTGTGCATAGACAGCATGGACCATGGTCATCTGTTGAAATGAGGGTGTTTCCAGCTAGATACAAGAAGAAAAGTTCACTAATGTGATAGTTAAGCATGAGAAGAGGCTGCCCTAGAAGACTGGGTTCTCTACCCCAGGGGTCTTTCAAGGCATGACAGTACAAAGAGCAGAGCAACCCAGTCCAAATGCAGCACTGGCACTGCTGCGAGCAGGACGTGGACTAGAGACCTCCTGGCATCTCTGCCACTTCATGTTTACCTCCTGCATGGAGATGGAGAAGAAAGGTAATTTCACCACTCACCATCCCTCCCTTGCTGAAACCACAGAATGAAACTTTGTTTCTGTCGACAGGGAAGGACTTGCAGAGATCTCAGGGCAAACTGCGCCAAGAAGTTTGGCCCTCGGTGAGGTTTCCTCTGAACTGAGCTATGCTGGCTGAAAGGCAATTGTCCTTTAGTGCCATCTCCTGGGAAAAAGTCAGATTTCCACCCTTGTTGGCCTCGCTTATTGTTCTGCTTCACCACCTCCTGCTGAGTTTCCTGCCCTCCCCTCAGCTACCTTGCCAAGACATATCTTCAGGATGTCGGGTCGGGTGTTTTGAATCCGGAGTCTCTGTGTCCTGTTTGCAACTGTTTCAAATGTAAAGACATGGAACACTGTTCTCTTTTTATTTTGCTGCTGTTGTCGTTGTCGGTTTTGTTGCTGTTGTGTTTTCTTTTTTCCCTTCTACACCTTTTTGTTTATTGTACTCCGCAATTCTTGGCGAGCCTTAAAAACCGTCATGAAAGTTGCTCCACTGAAGGAATTAGCCCCAGCCGCTTGTTTCCAAATCTCGCCCTCTACTGGAGAGATCCCAGCTGTTTTCCACGGGAGGCGAGGTTTCAAACACCGGAGGAAGGACCTGCCCTGTAGCCCAGCTCCAGCACTCGTGCGTAAGTAGCCCATATTGGTTATTCCTGTTCCAAACATTTCCTCGGAGCAGCCGTTTTACCGCTGTCCTGGTGAATTTCAGGAGGCCAACGTTTAACATTTGACTGCAGGAATTTTCAATCAATTTTCAGTCAATCTTCCCATATGACCAGAGGACAAAGCAGCCTACCGACCTGCCTTTTACACGTTTATGGTTCTTTATGTAAGAAAAGCTGTACTGTTTTGACTCCATTAAAAGCCATCTCTCACTAATGAGCCTATTTTTCATTCTATCATTGCCAATTATTCTCCTGAGATTTTTCCCCATGTTAATTTCACTCAGTTCTCCAGTATATGACTCACTGAACTCTGATTTCCACTCTTCTCTATGAAGGAATCTTTTGAATTTATTTTATTGCTCTGACTTTAGAAGAAAGATGCAATTGGTGTGGGGGTATGATGTAAAATATTTTTTATCATATCTGTCTGAAATCAAAGTGGGATGACTGCATACCCAGCAGTGTCATCCCATCATCCCCGCCTTTTGTGGAATTTGCAGAGGCACTGGAAAAATACCAGGCATGTCTCTGGAGTGGGACAGTTAATTCCTTCACGGGGACAAACCCAACCTACACTTAGCTGTACCCCAGCACCCTTTCTCCTCATCTAGGCCAGCATTTTGGTGCCTTTGACAGTGGGAACTTCTTTGGAATGTCCACCCAGATCAGGATGCTGCTGCCTTCTGTTATTCCTCCTTCAGCTCCTTCATACCGCAGTCTTCAGCAGTCTTGAAGAGCTGATCTGAACAACATCTCCTTAGGGTCCAAGTTGGCAGATTTAGGGAATTAGTTTAAGGTCCTTCTTAGAAAGTATAGAAAAAATACTTAGAAAATATATATATATTTCTTACAGAAATATATATATATACATAAATTTAAATTTCTATGCAATCACTAGGAAAGGCAACTGTATCTAGATTTAATGCACAAGTCTTTGAATTGAAAGAAGCTTTTCTGTACTGTGTTGCACTACCCATCATGTATGATTAGGGAGTAGCTGTAGCTATCCTAATTTTTCCTAATACCCAACTTGAACCTCCCCTGGTACAACTGGGGGCCATTCCTCTCATCCAGTTACTGTTTCTTGGGAGCACATACTCTCATACACTTCAGATCTGTTTTTTCTGGCACCAAGGAAGGGAGCAATCAGAAAATCATGCAAAAGTATTGTCTGTTATTCCAAATCCTGTCACCTTAAATGCCTGTTAGACTGAAGATCATGGGACAAAAGCATTCTGTTTTGTGATTTGCGCAGTGGAGAATGCTACCAGTGCTCACAAAATCACAGGAGACATTTACTCATTTTGCCTTAAGTTTGTGAAATTAAATGTCAGTAGCTGTTAGGAATGGCATCATGTTTTGAGAAACCTGTGGCCAGGATAAATACTAATGTATTTTTTCCTATCATTTATTTCATTTCATGCTTTTATGGCTAGATCCTAAACCTGGTTTGTGTTTTTCTGTTTTTGTTTTTGTTTTTTTTTTTACCCCCTTATTACTTCTGTTAATTTGTTTTGATTCATGGTTGTACGTGTCACTCACAGGGCGAGCGTTTATAAACTGAACAGTCATTAGTGTTCTGTCGAATATTTGCTAATACATCAGATGCCTGGTTCCCTTCATAGCATTTGACTGCTCTTTGTAGGTGTGGCTGCAGATTAAAGATTTCTCTGTGAGTTTAATTAAACTACCAAATATTGACTCTGTGTTAAATTAGAAGACGAATGGCTATCAAGGGGCATGCAAATGCTCTCTGTTTTCAGCAGGGCTGTCTCTCCTTTCATGTCTGGGGCAGCTTTATCAACTTCTTCATGAGTCATTATTTTAGATTCATTAAATCATATTTATTATTTTGAAGGTGATGGGGATGGGGGAGCAGCACTTCTGCACTGAAGCTTCTCAGGCAGAGTGAGCGTCCCCGTACTGCTGCTCACCCAACATTCCCCTAGCTGAAAGAAGCAGGCAAAGGCATATGCAAAATAAACAGGCTTGTTTCCTTTATCTGCTAAAGCTATGACAATGGCACCATATTCTGGTGGAAGATTCCTGTCTCTCTGGTGCCATTTACCTCACAGTGTCATGCTGGCAATCATGTCATGGATCTTCTGATTGAGGACTCCTCCATGGACTCCTCTGTTGCCCATGAGGAAGATCAGAGCTTTGGGGGTCCTGCCTATACAGATGGATCTGCTGTCCCCACCTTTGCTTCTGACATCCATCACGTTGTCTCCTTCTACCAGCAGGCTGTCACGAATCACACTGCACTTCTTCCCTGCGATGGTGATTCCAGTCATCAGGAACATTTTCCTATCCTGGCCTGTGATCAAGTCCACTTCATAAGGTGAGACAGCTGACAGCAGCCCTCCTGGCTTGGCTGCCCACACGCACTTGTTGTCGGAGAGGCCCACAATGGCCACATCATCAATGTTCCTGTCGCTCAGGATGCAGTCAATGTAATACTTCCAGCAGTTCATAGTGGCAGGGCTGCATAAATCTCCCAGAAATGCAAAGCACTGTACCTCCTTGCTTTTTGGTCTCGCCTCGGTCTTGGCAAGCTGATCCTAAAAGCGTTGGTTTGTGAGCCTGAGCAGGGAAGCCAGAAGAATCAAAGCAGCAGGCTCCAACTTTGCCCTGAGTAGAAACCCTATGAGTTGACAGAAGGCTCCATGATGTCAGCAGACGCAAGCAGTATTATGACGTTGCAACTGTCTAGCACAAAGACTCTATGGAATGCCATTAATGAGGCTTTCTAATCAGGTGCCCACCAAGAAGGAAGCCCTGACACGGGGCCTCACCCAGCCTCCTGCAGCTGCAGGCATACATCCATCATGAGCTGATTCCAGGCTGCCCTGGGTAGTGTACAGAGGTCACAAGGCTCAAGATTCTATCAGGTAAATGAAGGTGAAATGCCAACACCAAGCAATCGGTTAACACTTTTGCTCAAAAAAAGAGAAGCTTCAAGTTTGCCTGGGAAAAGTGGTTATTGGTTCTAATAAGAAATGCCCTATTAGTGATGAGCTTTGTATTATGTTCTCCCTGAGTACAAGCTCAGTTATTCAGAATGTTCCAGAAATGGATCCGGTCTTGGGTGGTTGTCAAGCCCCCTCTAATGTTGTGATCCAAAGCATGGTCCTATCCCTCAGCAAGGGCTGTTCGATTCTTAGAATACTCTGGAAATGGGTTGGTGGTTCGGAGGGGCTTCAGGAGGTCTCACTCTCGCCCTGTGCAAATGACAGCAAGATGACTCCTTGGTGCACAGGCATAGCTTATGAGACCTGTCTCTCCCCTGCTAAGTTTGCCCCTCACAGCTCTGCTGCCCTTCTCTGGCCACGCTCCAGGGTCTCAGCGTCTTTCTCTGTTTCCAGGTAGCAGCAACAGGACAAGGAACAACGGCCTTCAGTTGCAGCAGGGAAGGTTCAGGTTGGTATTAGAAAAAACTTCTCAGGGAGCGCGGCGACGCAGCGCCACCGGCCGTCCGGGGAGGCGGCGGAGCCACCGTCCGTGCGCCCCCCGAGCCGGAAGGGGCCGGCCCCGCCCCGCCTCCCTGCGCACGCCGTCGTCTCCGGCGCCGCTCGATCGCCATGATGGGGGCGCAGGGTCTGGCGCTGTCGGCGCCGCGGGGTTGGCTGTGGGGGGCGGCGGCGGTAGCGGCGCTGGGCGTGCTGCTCGGGGCCTGGCGCTGGAGCCGAGGGAGAGCCGCGGGGCGCCGCCGCCGCCGCCCGGGCCGGCTGCAGCGGGTGGGCACGGTGTCCAGCCTCTTCGTGTATCCCGTGAAGTCGTGCCAGGGGGTGGCGGTGCAGCGGGCGCGGGTGACGCCGATGGGGCTGCAGAGCGGGGAGATGCGGGACAGGTAGGGCGGCCCTGCGCGGGACCGCGGCGGGGATCGCCGCGCCGGGCACCGCGCGTTCAGCCTCGCTCCGTATCGCCCAGGTTTTGGCTCGTGGTCAAGGAGGACGGGCACATGGTGACGGCTCGTCAGGAGCCGCGTCTCGTCCTCATCTCCACCGGCTGTGAAAACGGTTACCTGACCCTGAGCGCCCAGGGGATGAAGAAGCTGTGTCTGCCCGTGAAGCTGCCCCGCAAAAACCCGGTGCAGAACTGCAGGTACGGGACGTCCCTCCCTGCTCTGTGCCTGCAGCGCTCACCCGCTTCGGGACCGGGCGGTGGTTGGCATTTGGAGTAGAATTGGCAGGGGAAATCCTCTGCAGTATGGTATGCGAGGGGCCGGGGCTGGTGGTAACAAAAGGCCCGCTTCTGATCTGATGAACAGCAGTGGGGGTAAATCTCAGGAAAGATAACGCAGCGTTCAAAGACCGCAAGTCGCGCTCTTTAGTCTTTGCACCAGGTGGTGGTGGCTTGCTTGTGTCTGCCTGTCCTGTTCTCGCTTGGGTGAGTGTGGTTGTATCTCGGCGCCTCAGCCCTGCGTTTCCTGGTCGCTGCTGCTGTGTGCATCGGCAGTTTGGGGTTCGGGTCCGTGCCCCCTCACAGAGCCGTTTCAGGTGAACTGCTTACAAGCAGTCATCTCAGAATCAAACACCGTGAAGGTTGGAAAAGACCTCCGAGATCATCGAGTCCAGCCATTCCCCTACCACCAACTGCCCTCTGCCCACGTCCCTCGGTGCCACATCTCCACATTTCTTGAACCCCTTAGGGACACTGACTCCTCCACCTCCGGGCAGCCTGTGCCACTGCCTCACTTCTTCTTAAGATTCATCCTTGTGCCTGGAATCATGTAGGATGGGCTTGCCCTGGTTGTTTCACTCATGTATTGAAATCCGTGCTGGGGAATGAGAGGGGGAAGCAGAAAACACCTCTTCCCTGTTAGAATATCTATTCATACCTAAGGTTACTTAGTAATTACTCTGTGTTCCTGCAGAGATACTGCTTGGTGGTGTTAGTTTGGGTAGCCAGAAGGTTAATGTGCCAAGTGGTGTAATTAAAACTAAGTGCTGGAAAGGAATTCTGTTTGCTTTTAAAATAAATCAGTTGCTATGATGGCCCCTGATTAGCACAGCTCAGTAGCTCTGTAGATACAAAGGGGGAGTGAGTTACAAATGGTAAGGTTTCTCACAGAGAAATAAGGCAGTATATTTAAAATCAGTCTGTAATGTCTGTATGTCAGCCAAATGAGACACATATCAGAAAAGTACACTATTTTCAATATGTTATTTTAAAATTGTTGTGCTGTTAGAAGAAGTATACTGTAGTAGAAATAGAAATAGATTAAGTTCATTTCTGTGATGAAAAATTGTCTTAGACTTTGCAGTTTTAGATCTCAGCAATTTAATTTTCTCTCAAGTTCTCTTTCTTTAGTTTGATAAACCTTTGCACTCTGTGGCTTTAAAATTGCTAGATTTTGGGAGAGTAAACAAGCAGAAGTTAGATGCAGGTAAATGGACTATGAATATTATGAAGTTGTCTGGTGGTGCCATAGGATGTAAAATTAGCAGTACCTTGCCTAGTTCTGTTCAAGACGAGTCCTGAGGTTTTGCACGATGTTGCTGCTTTTGTGCTCAGGGCTGGCTGGTTTGAACCATTAAGAATGAGGTTTGGGGACAACAGTATAGTCAGGCAAATGAAGATTTGGATTTTGATCCCAGATTTTTCCCTTCCAGCCTGTGAGTGGGAGTTGCTGTTTTGCTGCACCACGCAACCTGCGAGCAAGGAGAGCATGGTGCCTTCAGATCAGTGCTGGCTCATGCCCAGTAATTGGTGGGAGCTGACACAATGCAATATTGCATCTGGCTGCAAAAGGCTGCGTAGGTCTGCACACACAAAGTAAACACCCACAAATAAATGTGGGGTGTTTCTGAAAAGCAAGCAAGCAGGAGTGGTCTGTCAGTGGCTCCTTTTGCAGGGGTGATTTGTGTGAGTGGAAAGAAATTGATCTTTTTGGCAGCAAAAGCCCACTGCTGGCTGTCATTCCCTGGAGCCCTGAGCCTTCCCATAGGTATCTGTGTGGTCCGGGCAGCAGGAGTGGGTCCCTAGGAGCTGGGTGCAGGGTTAGATGAGCTGCCTGGGTGTCTGCATGCATAGGGCTATGTAGCATGCTGTTGCAGTTGTAGAAGAAACTGCAGTGCATTTGGGTCAACAGCATTAAAACAATTAATGACTGTTGCTGGAATTTATTTACTGAGTTGAGGTTTACCTTGTCCAATGAGGAAAGTGTTTCTTGCATAACTTTGTTTTAAATTCTGCTGCTGGTGGCTTTTTGTGCCTCATGGACTTTGCTTCTATTATAAATGTTTAACCTCTACTAGCATCTGGAATAGCTCAGTATCTTGAATTTGAGCTTTGCTTGTTGAATTAGTTGCCTGATTCCAAATCTCACTGGGGTGAGACCATGCCAGCAGCCTCATGAAAGGCTGGCATGTATCCTTTGGTTGTTGTGCCTAATGTGGTGAGGGGAGCAAAGCCATCTTCCAGAGATTTCTTGGGAGACAGATCGTTTTTGGGGAAGGATCTCGTTGAAAACAGTGGTTGAAGTTTGCGTTGTACTTCTTGCTCCACTTTGTGAGCTGACAGGCTGATTCTCAAGTGGTCTGGACGTAGTGTGTGATTTGATTTTGATGATTTTTTTTTGGCAAAATGCGTAAATATCAGCTTCTAACAAACTGTTTTGCAGCCCCAACTGTTTATTGTAAAAATACTTTTGGCATATGCAAATTTATTGTCAGAATGCAGCGGGAAGAGGTCTGTAGGTGGCAGAGTTTTACTCAGCTTTGGGTAAACTTTACAGCACTAAAACGTGACGGAAAACATCCTTAACAATCAGGGATGATATCTGTACATTCTAATTTCAGTAACTAACCACATCCTTCAAAATGCCACTCATCAAATTAATTACCTTTCAGTCAATTTCTGGGTAGAGATCTTTTGGTGTTAGTCATAAGTAAATGTAAGAAAATAGTTATTTTCCCCACTTGAGAATGGGCAAACAGGTTTGTTACTGATTGCTGTGTGACAGTTAGCCCTGGGCACCTGAAGTCTTTGTGGCTTGTTCTTTCACCAGCTGGTATTGCCCAGCCACAGCCGTGTTACTTAGCTTCCTACAAGAAGATTGCACACTGGATATGATCCTCATGCCAAATTCAGATAGCAGCTTCCACCTTATTAATTCAGGTGGTTTATTACCTGTGTCTAGTTACTGCCATTACAATGCTTACTTTTGAATAGTGACAGTGCTTGAGCCCTTGGCTTTCCAGCTAACTTGCTGATATGCCTTGTGATCCCTCAGGGTGTTTGGATTGGATATTCAAGGCAGGGACTGTGGTGATGAAGTGGCTCAGTGGATCACCACCTTCCTGAATTCAGAGCCATATCGACTGGTGCACTTCGAGCCTTCCATGGTGCCGAGGAAGTCAAAGGATGTGATAAACCTTTTCCGAACCACAGACGAGGTAAGTGAATGCTCTTCTTTCCTCCTTAGGCCACCCATACTTGCACAGTTGTTGTGACAGCTTCTATAATTTCCACTTAATTCTATTAATAGAAGTTTAATTTTACGATCTGAGCAAACGAAAGTTGTAGCAAATTCTGAAATAGCAAGTAAAGTAACGCGCTCTTTTCTAACATACTTCCACCAAAACCAAAATCTGAATACAGCATCTTAATACTGCCTGGCAAATAAATGGCCTCTTGTTGCAACATATCAGTGTGTAACTTACCTTTTGCCACTTACTCCCTTGCAGTCACAGCAGCTTGACAATTTGTTTGTTTGTTTTTGTAGGTTGCCTATCATGATTGTAGCCCAGTGTTGATCATTTCAGAAGCTTCCCTGGAAGACTTAAATACCAAATTGGAGAAGAAGGTTAAGATACAGAACTTCAGACCAAATATTTTTGTGTCAGATTGCAGTGCTTTTGAGGAGGTAAAGCAGATGTTAAATGGTTTTTTAGAAGTCTTGGATATGTTTCTTTCTTAAATTCAATTTCCTTGGGATGTGGTGCCAACATGGATGAAGAAAGCTGCTGTTCTATGATGTATAACTGGATTCCAGAGGGATACAGCTTCTGCTTGCTTGAATCCATGTGAAATGTTGAGGGGAGGTGACAGGTCTGTGAATACTTAATTAGCTGTATGGGACCTGACTTATGTAATACACAGCCTTCTGTCTGGATACAACCACCAAAGAAGCCATATCAGAGCTCCAAATTAACACAGTGCATGCATGATATTTGACTTAAACACGTATAGCAATCCTAGGAGTAGGTGGCAGTTGGTAGAAATTGGGTGAATATTCACCTATTGAAACATATCTGTGTGCTTTCAGTCATGGGGATGCATGCTTTTAAAGGCGATTGTTTGGAGCGGTTCTGCCTGTTCAAGGGGTGACTGCTGGGATTGGTTGTGCGTGGTGCATCTAAACTGTGTATAAACCTTTCTTCAGGACAACTGGGAGGACATTCTTATTGGTGACGTGGAGATGAAAGGGACGGCGTGCTGTGGAAGGTAAACATTTGAGAATGCTACTTTACATAGATGTATAAAGATTTATAGTAAAAAAAAAATTAAAAAAAAAAAAAACACAACGAATTTTAATGATTTGGTGGTGTTTGTCATTGCAGGTGTATTTTAACAACTGTTGACCCAGACACTGGAGTCCTGGACAGGAAGGAGCCTCTGGAAACATTGAAAAGGTTGTAAAAATACCAGTATGTTTCAGGGTGTGTGATTGGATTTAGGCTAGATCCCAACACATGCTAGGCTGATGTTTTAAAAGCAGTTTTAAATATGTGTGGGATGTAATAACAGTGTAAAGATCTGTGTTTATTGGCTTCTATTCTACTTTATGCAATACTATATGGTAAGAAAATTCAGGAAGTTTTCTTTCTTGCAAACTTTACATTCACTGCCTCTTTCATCAGTGCTAGTATGAATGCTTGGTGTGACAGACATTTAAGGTATTTTAAAGGTTTGATTTTACAGTTTTAGCATTTATTTTTTAAAGTGTCTTCTGTGTATGTGGTGTATGTATGAATGCGTGAGTGCAGTCAGATTCTCTCTCTGTCTGAAGTGCTTAGTTCTCTTATTTGTAGCACTTGTTTAGTTTGTAGTCTAGTATGGTGGTCCAAACATCATATCTCCTCTCTGTCACTGCTGATATTTTGATGTTTAGAGTGTGCTTCCACTGCTCCTAAGGAAGTGTTCTCTCTTTGCAGTTACCGCCTGTGTGATCCATCAGAGCGACATATATACAAATCCAGCCCTCTCCTTGGAAGACTCTTTGCTGTTGACAAAACTGGAACAATTCAGGTTGGAGACCCTGTGTACAAGATGATCGAGTAATGGCGAACGTTTTTATCAGAAGATGACTTTTCACTTAGATATCTAAATTGCTTATCTGTAAACACAGTCATTGATGCAAATTCATACATTTTTCTTATTCTTTGTGGTGTTTTCAATGCTTTATGTCTTTGTAAGGTGAAGGGTTTCTTCTGAAACTATAGACTGCCAATCATTTTAGATCTTATCATCAAATAGCATGCACGTAGCAACCAAGTCTTTAGTTTTCTTCAGGATGTCGTAGAAGAAAGTCTATGACAGGATAAACTTCACAGTACTACTGTAGGTATCGCACCTCTGAAAATTTTATGTCAAGCCTAACATCAGAATCCAAACTAATTTTCAAGGACTTTGCTTCATGTAATAGATACCTTCAGTGCCTATGAAGAACTTTTATCTTTACCCATTATTCATTTAGTTCTTTCCTTCCTTTTCTAACCAAATGCCAAGAATTTGTACAAAGCTGATAATTATACTGTCTATTATGTTTTATACTGCACAAAACTGACAGGGATGTGATGCAGAAGGAATGAACTCTGGATGGTGTCAGTAATATTTTTTCTTTAAATGTAGCTTAATCATGAAAATGAAAAAATCCAGGTCATCATGAAAAAATCCAAGCCTGTCATCTTTTGAATGCTCGGCTGCCTGATGCTTTGTTATGAATTGCCAGATCTGGAAAGGCTGTTGAACTAGCCAAAAAGAGGAGTAATTAAATGTGAAAGACAAGTAATGGTTCAGTTTTGTGTTTGGACTCATTGTTTTCTGCTGTGAATATAAAATTGGAATTTTGCTGCATGTTCGTAGCTCAGCCCTGTAAGGTGAAGATGAAGGACCCTTGTGCCTTTGAGTAAATTCAAATGGATATATCTGGCAAGCGTGAAGCAAGCATATGGGGAAGGTAGTTTTCTATTATTTGTGAGCTCAGAATTGCTCCAAATAGTCTTTATTAGCAGAGTGCTGTGTAAGTACTTGATTTTCCTGTGATGGACAAGTACGCAGTTAGGTCTACACATCATGTATTGGTACATAGTTACGCCTAATGCAGTGACTAGTGGGAGGAAGTGAGAGGAGAAGTGTCTCCTTTTGAATGCAAGACAGTCCTGAGGTTTACTTCAAAACAGTGTTTGTTAAAAAATCCTGAATACTTCTGTGATTCTGTGATTCTGTAATACTAAAGGCTGAAGCATAGTGGAATTGCTGTTAGTACTATTAAGCAAAGGCGGCCTGCTGGCCTGCCAAAGCAATTAGTTAAGTGTGTCTGTTCATTAAGTCCAAGAAGTGGAATGAAGGAGCTGAATTTTTGCCTCTAGCCAAGTGTACTTTTTCGTTGTTATTTGAGCACCACTTTAGGAGTTACTGTCAGGCATTGAATGGCATAGTTTGCATTTCATTTTGTGCTGTCATTGATTGGACTAGTTTTCAAATGAGGTAGTGTTTCCAATGAAAAACTGCATCTCTGTTCCTGTTAGGAAAATGCCGTAGATCTAAAACCCTAATTTATCCCTCTCAAAGCCCCTTAAAAGAGTTTGGTTAGAATGCTAAATTGAGTATGCCCTGAGTATAACAGATTTGACAAATGATGTTTAAATCCATTATGTGGGGAGCTGAAGAGGGTAACTAATGAGCGTTGTAATATAAATATATTCTTATAAACGTTGAACTGCTGTAACTTTAGGAATTGAATTTGAATTTACTGGAGCCATTTAGGAAATTGACTGCAAAACATGTCACTCAAAATACAATATTTTTGTAATTGTGCACTTTAAGATGTTAATGTTTTTTCTAACAGTAAAGAAAAAAGCTAAAGTACAAACTGCTATTGAATCCTGACTGTTTTAAGGAGTAAAATTTGTTAATTGTTTTTCTTTGTTTCCCTTTTTGACATTTAACTGCTGCTGCTGTTTACTGGACTTTGCATGTAATTAACTAGAGTTTGTTTAATTTTTTATTTATTTATTTTCCCTCTTAAGTTTGGGAAAGTATCCAGTTAACCAGAGGAAGCCATACACATAAGAGAGCAGAATCATTGGATGTAAGTGGTCCTCTACCACAACTTCACAGCTCTTATGATCAAGATGATGAAAAAAGATATTTACAGACCACTATCTTTTCTCCACAGACATTAAAAAAAAAAAGGGAATATTCTGAAAGTAGGAAATTATAGTACATTCTGAAAGTAGGAAATTATAGTACATTCATGTGAGTACGAGAGATGTGAAATAAGAAATTCCCTAAATATGAAGTCTTGTTTTAAATAATTTCTTGGGCCAGTGTAGTTCTTGCAGAACTGTGAGAGTGAAGAACAGTCTTTGGCTGGTAGTAATTTCCTAGTTGCTTAGGATTTGAGTGGGGTGCATTGTAAGTCAAAACTTGCCTTGAAAAAGAGGAAGAGCTATGCATTTGCGTTTTAAGGAGGAAAAAAAGCCCTCCAGAAGCATTGCTCCACTTCACATAAGAAGAAAAGAGATTCTTGGCGCTTGCTACTCCAAATAGCAAAGGTGTTTGAAAAAGGATTGCCACAGTGTTAATTTCTAATTTCTTCTAGAAGCTTGAATTGTCTTATTCTTGTTTTGAGATCTTTAAGAAATTCCCTGCACTGGGCAGATGCAGAACTGAAGGCTACTACATCTACAAACTTGGTTTCTTTCAGACCAAAAATTCTTAAGTGTCTCTCTGTCTTCCCCAAAACAACCAACAGCAACAAAAACTTCCAGTCATTGCACCAGGAAGACAAAAAGCCAACAGGAAAGAAAAGCTCACCACCAACACACTTACAGGCATCAAAAACATGTGCATCAGCCTTCAGCCAGAGGAGATGCAGGGTCCCTCCATCTGCTCAGCAGGATGCCAATGCTTTCCTATCAGGGCGGATCTGTTCTGGAGGAGCAGTTCTTTGAGTTATTATGAAAAAAAATTCCAATGGCTCAGCTCCAGGTCATAGAAAAGTTGTATTAGTGATCAACAAATGGATTTATTTATTCAGTACATGTAACTTTCATGTACATGTACATCTTTTTACTGAAATTGTATTTTCCTAAGATGTTCTGTCAAGGTGAGTGTACTTACAAGATCGTCTTCCATGGCCCTTTGAATGCCAATGCTTGTCTTGCATTCCTCTGATCTTTCTGAGACTCAAAAATAGCTGATATCCTACCCCAGTGAACTTTCTACGTAAATAAATATGGCTGGTGCCAGCTACTTTTGAAGAAACTATATTTAAAGCTATTCACTAATATCACATAATTACTGCCCTCCCTGGTCCCCTTGGGATTGTTTGCCCTTTGTAAGCGGTGTAGGTTTGGATAAAGTAAATGTCTCTGGCATGTCCTTTCTGAAGGGTCTTCCCACAGTTACTGTTTAATATATCCTCCATTAATCCAAGCAGGAGAGGCCAGTGTATTTTATCTAATTAGTTAGAGGGAGCTGTCAAAGTGGATTTGGGGCTGGATTGGAAGACTTCAAGATGCATGAACTGAAAGAGGGAAGCAGGTGCGCAGGTAAGTCTGGATGCAACTGCAGTTGTACTGAGTGTACTCTAAAATTCATAGTATAGTGTCAACTGGTTTGTTTTGGGTTCATTTGCAAATTGCCAATGTGCAGTCTGCATGTTCTCCCATAAATGACAAAATCACAACATTCTCCGTAAAATGTATTTATGGAAAAGCTATTTTTCCCCCCTCACCCCTGCCCCAAATACTTTCTTACTTTCTTCAGCTGATGATGTAGTGTGGACGTTGCATTTCCTTCACCCTTAAACCCTTTGTGTATTCAGCTGTTCACAGTGTGTGTATCTGTGTATGTATTTCTATGCGTGCACGTTCATCATTGAATGTATAAGGAAACTTCAATATCCAAGTAGCATGGTTTGCATACTTCGCTTTTGCCAGGTTTCCCTGCCCCAAACAAATATCTGAAGGCATCTCAAGCTGGCAAGATAGCAATAATTTCCACTTTATTTCTATCCCTGATTGCTTACTTTTTCCCATGAGAAAATGCTTTTGAATTACATTTAACTTGTGTAAGGGACTGGAAGCTCCATTCCTGCAAAAATGTGAAGGTTCCCTGGCTTGCTATTCTTGTTTCATTCTAACCACAACCTATTATAGATGCCTGCAAGGATTTTTTTTTTCTTCCCTGGCAGATTTCCATTGAAGATTGAGGCATCATTTTTGATACATTTCTGGGACTGAAAACTTGCTGACATCAGTAAAATACAGCAAGATGTTACACTAGTACAGCTTGTCCCAGCCTTGGATGAAGTTGTCTCCTTGTGATAATTAGCTTTTGAAACTTCAGAACAAAGCTTTTATTTTTCTTCCCTTTATTTTCCTTTGCTTATTTTCATCCTTCATTTCCTTCATTCTTCCGTCTTAGTAACTGGAAAACAACTTGATGTAAGGGACCTTAGGGGAAGCTTTTTCTACATGTTAAGCCTCCATCTTCCCATAACGTTTTAAGTGCACTTTGTCATACAGTGACATGGCCCTTAGAGTATCTGAGTATTCAGTCATCTTTTCTTCAGGTTGAATGTCTTTCCTGGACTTGTGGTGGCTCTCCATCCTGTGGGTCGTGTAGCTCTCAGGCAGCAGGACTACATGACTGGCTATACTTAGATTGAAATTAAAATGTTGGCATTCAGCAGTGCCAAGAAATAAATAACTGACCCAAATCCTCTTTACTAACCTGTCCCAAGTGAAGTATTGTACGTAGTTATTTTTGCTTTGGTTGCATCTGGATGAGCAGCATTGATAACAGCAGCCTGTGTTTTGGGGGCCACGCAATGCACAGACCAAGGCTATGCCAGACAGCAACAGGAGAGTGACAACAAGCATGTGAAGGTTTCACACAAATGAGCTGCCTGAAAACTGTTCTTCCTGTCAGCCTCATAGGAAATAACTATGGTAGGCAAAATCTCACAAGCTACCTCTGGGAAAAAGTCTATTGTTTCTGTCTCAGTGGTTACAAACTAGTGAAAATGATGGGTGTTTTTCCTGAAGCCAGCTGGTGGAACAGGAAGCCACCTCTGAATGAGAGCTAGGAGGCACTTGTACAACGCCCTGGTGGCTGCCCCACCGAGGGCTTACAGCTTCTCGGTCAAATCTGGAGCTTTCTCCACACCCCAGTCGAACGGGAGTCTTCCTTATCTTCCTTGCAGTGAAACGTGAGTGGTGAGATGCTCTGATGGTGAGAGTGTGCCCTGCCAGTGCTTCGCAATCAGAAGGCAGTGGTGGTTGGGCAGCGTTCTGGAGCTGCTGGTCCTACGGGGCTGTAGAGGCAATCGTAGATTCATAAAATCATTGAGGTTGGAGAAGACCTGCAAGATCATCACAACTCTTCTTCCTGCTTCTGGAAAAAAAAAAAAAAAAAAAAAAAAAAACAGGACCAGAACCAAAAGAAACAATAATACTAAGGCATATGTTATCAGTTGACATGATGGAAAACTGAATTAGTCTAACATCTTTAGAGAGCACAACAAATGTGTGATTTCATTGCCGCTTTCATTTGTACTTGTCAAAACTCACAGCACAATATGGTACATTTTCACCCTCTGTTTTCACTGGAAATTGCTTTTAGAGTGACTCATTTGTTATTTGTGTTTTCTATGGTTCCAGAGATATTCCACATTTTGGTAGCTCTGCTTTTGTCTGCTCTGTGCCTTAGTCACTGGGATCTAGGTATTGCCTTTGAACTGTTCAACTTAAATGTGTGTTAACCCTAAGAAGTCCACCCATGGACCCAAGAGTCAGACCTGAAACTGAACTATTCCACTTGAATAAGGTGGGTAGGATTTCACTTGGGATCTCAGTGTGCTCTGTATATTCCTTGCCTTTCTCCTTGCTTTAATATCTTCTAGTTGAATATCACTGCAAAGATTTGTGACCTTAAGTTTGGCTGCTTGCTCTTCAGAGCTGTGTTTTGTTTTGTTTTACTGTGAGCTGTTTAGCCTGAAGTTTTAATGATAAACTTTCCACAAAGGAGCATCTCTGCTTTTGTTAATATGTTGTTTATGTACACAAATGCAGCACTGGAAAAGTAGAAATTTTGCTGTAAGACCTGTTTTGCTGAGGCTGACATCCACAAAATGCCAATATGGTCTGCTGTAGGGGACTGAGATGTGTCTGTAAAAGGTTCTGTTGTGAATCAGCTGAATTCTACCTGCTTTCAATCATCTTGCAGAACTCATAAACTTTTCCCAGGTGAAAGAATTCAGCTTTATCTAATCTTAAGACTCTGTATGAAGTTTAAGTCACCATAAATGCAGCAAAGTATGGGTTTCCAGGAAATGGAATCATTAATTTGAGGGACTGGTGTCCTTTGCTGCATCCCCAAGTACAGATCCAGCTGAGCATCTTTCACTCTTGCCTGGAGAGGCTTTGCATTTGGCAACACTGGGTCCTAAATCTGTGCTAGCTCTACAGTTGTCAGCAAACTGCTCTCCTACCCTTATGTTTTTCCAGATGTTCAATGAAGTAAAGTCACATTTTATTCTTATTGTCAGCTGTTTGACAATGCTTCTGCTTTTTAAAATAAATACAAGTCTTAAGATCTTAAATCAGTGATAAAGTATAAATACTCTTTAAAACCGCATTGGAATAGAGTCGCCATTGCTCACCTGTTAGGACTCGATAGCTATGGCTGGAGCTCAGATTCCTCTTGGATGGACATTCTGGGGAGCATCGCTGCCCTTGCTATGTAGGTGGAAGCCCAGCTCTTTCAGCAGGGCTCTTGGGAGGGATCTTCCTTGCTGTGTGCAGGGAAATTGCTTTACTGTGGAATTGGCTGACCCACGTATCAATGGAAGTTGTGTCATTGTTTTCAGTGAAAAGAAGACCATGCCTTCAGTGGTTTTATGTATGTACTTCCCTCATTTCAGAACATTTCTGAAACAGCTGTTGCATTCCCTTCTGATTTGAGTTGTGCTGCATGAACCTCTGGAAAAGCATTATCCCTACACAGATCTGAATGACTTGCCAAGTTTGGTTTATTCTTTCCTCTCTTGTCACCAGGTGACTGATGTTCAGTCTTGAAGCTTTGTTAGCTGTGTTTACAGCATGAGCTTATTCCTCCTACTAGAAAAATGGTCATGAAATTAATATGAAGTTATTTTAGACCATATGTTTTATCTGACCAGCAAAGCGAGGAACCTGACAGAATACAACATGCAGGACAGCTCTTTGGTACTGTATTTTGTCAAGCAGAGCAATGTGACTGAAACGCGTGCTGATGGAAAAGAGCACTTTGAAAGTATGAGAGAAAGTTTAATGTTGGGTGTTGGAAGGTGAAAGAAATAAAAATTGAATTTGCATTTTTCCCAGTCAGAGTTTTTAGGCCAGGCAAGTGGAGGCAGCAGCTTTTCATGCTGCTGTAGTTACATTAGTCTAGCACTACTGAGTTCCATTAACATAACAGAATTGTATTAGAAATAATATTGTCCAGTCATTATTACTGTAGAGAATGAATACGGATGGTCAGCTTTCCATCCAGTGTCCTACTGTCTGTCACAGACGGGACTGTTTCTTGGATAACAAAAGTAGCAGGCATGTTTGGGGACACGTGAACTTGAGAAAGCTCCAGCTGCTGTGAGCAATAGCCCTTGATGCTCGTGGCTGCTTCATTCTGTCATCGGTATGAGCACTCGGAACTTGCGCAAACGGACAGCGCTTCCAATGAGTGTTTATTTACAGCACACTTCATATTGAAGAGCTCAAATCAACTGAAGTGCTAAAAACTTTGCTTAGATCGGGTTTATTTATTTATCTTTGAGGAGCCTGTATGTATGGGACTATGGGTTATGGGGTTTGATTGTGATCAGCTCCTGAACTTTGTTTTAATGCACCTCCATCCCTAAACCCATATATGAAGCATCAAAAGAAAATTATCAGATGGCAAATTCAGGCACTTGGAAAAAGAGATGATGGCTTCTAGAGGTAAGTCTATCCAGACTTCCATTGACTAGATGCCTTCTTCACAGGCTTTTTTATCAAGTGGTTGAGTATCTTGAGACAGACCCATGTTAATAGAACAGAACGTATTGGAAAGGTTGTAACGTGTTTTATCCGTGTATGTTGTGGCTGTATCTGAGTGATGGCAATCAGGGTTTCCCTGTTCTCTGTAATTCTTTGCAGCAGCCAGTGCAGGAAAGTTGATGTAGTCACATTTTGCTTTATTAATGGTTATTTCTTAGTTTGTCTGTTAGTGGAAATACGTATGTGGGATAACAGGAGCACAGGGGTAGGCAATCTGTAGGTTGCAGGACTGGCACAGTTGTTTGGAGGCAAGCATTGGGGTGAAATGAATGAGGCTTCTGTTTAGAGGTGAATGCTGCTCCTAACTCTGCCTGAAGTGACCCCGTGCGGCCCTCCTGTGCCTCCCATGCTTCACCTGTGACATGGGTGGGTTGCTATGTGCTGTCCTTATGAAGGTGCTGCGTGTAACAATAAACTTCCTGAAGTGTCAGGAAGTGACATACTCAGCTGCAGAAGTGAAGGAGGAGCCCCAGTCCCCTCAGAGCCATTCCCTGGCACCAGTGCAAGCCCAGCTCTTCTCCCACCAAGTGCTGAGGATTGCTGGTATGCATCCATTTTTTTTATAAGCCTTGGAGGAGGAACCATGGGTTTAATAAACATGCTCAGAGTGCGTAGATAAAGCCTCTTAAGAAGTGCTAAATCAACATCAAAACATTACTTTAAGGATTTTGATTTGTTCAGTAGTTGTGAAAAACCAAAATCTCTTCATCTGCAGAATCACTTATTTTAGTACTGTATTTACACCCAAGTTTTCTCTGTTCCTTTTGCATGGTGGTTTTCCTTCATTTGGATGAGTCTTTCAAACATTAAAAAAAAAAAAAAAGGCAAAAAGAGCATAGATTAAAAGGAGCTGATGTGATATTTACACCTTGTTAAATTTTACTAATTTGTGGTTAAAAGATTTCAGCTCAGCACTTCATTGGGACCTAGGGTAGCCAATCACTACGATATAAGAAAAATGAAATTTAATCAGAGGCGAGTATTTGAATGTATTAGTATGACCAAATGTGTGTGTGTGTAACCTCACTAAGCCATAGGAAAGCTTACTGGGCTTTTGGGATGTCAGAGCTTTGAGCAAGAGCTGGTTTTCGCTGCTTGGATGCCCTTTCCCAACCCTGTATCCCATCTTATCACCACTCCAGCCCTGGGTCTCTGCTGTTTTGACACCTGCCGGGTCTCGAGTTGAACCCAGTTAATTAGTTCATATGTTGTTGGCTATCTCAATAAAAATACCAGATTGTTTACAGAGAAATTAAGCAATCTGCCCCTGAGCGCAGCCTCATGGGACATCCAAGGACAGCTGTAAAGTTCTTTTTAAGAAGTTCTGGTTAATGTCAGCTGAGAAAGCTCTTGGTAAACAAATGAATAATTGATTGCTCAGCTTTCACATAGCTACTGCGTTTCTGGGCTCACATGACTCATTTGTGAACCATTCCTGTCGTCCTAATGCCATAACATTGGAGAAATGATGATTGTTTCTTGGAGGATTCTTCTGTGGACGTAGTTGCCAAGACCAAAGCTGTAATGGTTTGTTATTATGACCTTTGTTATTCCATTAGGCTCAATAGCTTTAAAAAAAAATGATGTGTGCATACTTTAGGAAAGTTTTTACCCTTTACATTGACCTGACATCATAGTTTATACTCCAAAATGTATTAATGACAAAGTAGTGTTTTCATGTCAGGAGGACAAATTTTAACAACTATAATCTGCCCTTACTCATCATAAATATAAATGTATTGGTAAAACAGACCTTGTTAATGCAGCCAAGACAAATGCTGGACTATATTTCAAACCAATTGAAGCGCTAGTCTATACACTGTGTGATTTCTCTTTTTTTTTAGTGAGGCTTCAAATACATTATTGTCAAAACACTGTTAACATGCGTTTTCCAGAGGGTATTGCAGAGTAGTAATGGCCCCTCAGATGCAAACAATCCCAGTCGTTTTTCTCTATTACTCAAAGATGTGTAAATGTCTTTGAGGATACAAAAGGGCAAAGGGAGCATTCAATTAATATGGTTTTGATGGGTTTTTAATACTTAAAAAAAAAAAAAAACAACAGTAAAAAAGCACTGTGAGAATGACAGTCCTTGCAAATTGCCTCGTACAGCAAACAGTTTAATTTGCAATAAATTCTGCGCATTGTAGTTAACTGAAGCAGCCCCTGCAGAGATGACATAAAGTAGGCTTGCAGTTTCTGATTGCTCTTCAAAACTGATGTGTAGAAGTGCTCCTTTCTGCTTTTGCTCCTGTAAATTCATTAACCATGTGCCACAGGCAGGATTGCCTTCTGCCTTGGCTTGCACCTTTCCTTGGTTGCGTTCAGGAGTCTTTCGTGGGAAAGACAGCAGATCTGGCCACTGTTGTGTGGAGTTTCACAGAATCACAGAATTATCAAGGTTGGAAAAGACCTAAAAGATCATCCAGTCCAACCATCACCAATACTCCCCAGCTAAATCCTATCCCTCAACGCAACATCCAAACGTCTCTTGAACACATCCATGTTCGGTGACTCCACCACCTCCTTGGGCAGTGCATTCCAGTGCCTGACCACCCTTTCCGAGAAGTAATATTTCCTAATGTCCAGCCTGAATCTCCCCTGGCGCAGTTTGAAACCATTGCCTCTAGTTCTATCACTATCTAGTTTGGGCAGTTTCTTCACTCTGCTTGCAGCAGACAATGAGCTGAACAAAGAGATGCCCCAGAAGGTCTCGCTCCTGTTAAAAATGATACTGAAGTAATGCCTCTGTCACTTAAAATGACCCCCCCAGTAAGGTAACTTTAGGAATGCTTGTCCTGCCTGCAATATGAAGAGATAAAGAGGAACAGACACTTACTTCTATAAAGAGTGCTAAGTGTGAGGGCTGCTCCAAAAGTAATGCCTCCTATTTTTCTATGCTAGCCCGCAAAGTCAGAGATGGATATTGATGTTATAACAGAAGAGGCTGAATTTTCCCACCAATATTCCATTACATGTTGTTGCTGTGGAACAGATGTCAGCAAAGGGGCAGTCTGACACAGTGATGTCTGACATGGCAGTGAGTATAAAGCAAAGCGGTGGAATTAGATTTGTCCATGTGGAAAAAATGACTCCCATTGACACTCACTGTCACTCGCTGAATGTTAATGGAAACCAAAGGGTGGGTGTGAGCACGTTGAGGAGGTGGGTGGTGCCTTTTGACAGTGACAGCAGTCACCTCTGCTGATGCAAATTGTACAAACAGGGCATACAGGCCAGCTCATCGCTGGTGAAAATGCATAGCTAACAGTGGTGATTATGTTGAAAACCAGTGTACTGTATCTGAGAGTTTGCTCTATTGAACAGTGTTATTGTGCTCGGTGTCTGTTGTAGTTTCCGTGAAAATAAATAGGATGCATTACTTTTGGAGCAACCAACATATTTAAGGGCTCATCTCTCCAATTTTAGGCCTAAATCCTCATGGAAAAGGGTCTGCTTCTTAGGAATCCTGGATGCAAAACTGCTGTGCTTCTGCTTGGTGCTGTTTAACTGTGGAGTTAATCAAGCACAATTGCTTAAGGCCCTGGAGGGAAGGATGTAATAAATCTTGGAGTATTTGTTCTGGTTTATGGCTGAGAGAAGCTGCATAACATTAAATCAGATGTTGTAAACATTCACAATGGCACATTTTCCTTACTTAGGGCACTGTGGCATGAGTCTTGAGAAACTAGACAGGGTATGTCCTAAGGGCTGGACACGTTTCTTTTCCTTTTTTTTTTTTTTTCATAATAGAAGGCACTGGTTTCTGAGGGGTGTGATGGGGCTGGCTGCAGCGAGCTGCTGGTGTGTGTCCTGCTCTGTCGGGTAGAGGGCAGTCAGACACAGGGGATGGCCTCAGCCTGCTCTTGCTTCCAAACCTGCCCCTAAGGAATCCTTGCTCATCTCGGAGAAGGGGACGTGGAGTTGTGGTACCTGGGCACTGTGTGTGTCCGGAGCTAGAAGCATCTGTGGGCAGTTTGGAAGACACGATTCCTAGGGTTGGGGTGGTTTTGCTGATTCTATGTGGCGCTTCTCTTTGGAGATGGAAGCAGAGAGATGCAACAGCCAGATGAAAAATCATCCTCCCTTAAATATGAATTTCCCTGAGTTCCCACGCACGGCACATGGCGCCCTTGGGGACTTGGGTTGCTGGCTCTGGGAGCAGTGCTGGGAGCCCAGCCATCTGCCCCAGCAAGGATGCGTTCCTGCCATCCCAGCTGTGTCTCTGCTCCAGCAGACACTTGTGGTACATCTGAGTCATTCAGTATCCCGCTCCTTCTGCAGTGGGTTACTCTCACCCTTCTCCTTTGACTGTAAAATCCAGTAAGGATCTGCAGCCGTGAGGATCGCCTTGCTTGTGCCACCTCTGGGATGCCTGCACCGCACAGGGCTCTGTCTGCTTCATCCACAGTCCTGGCAGCTCAGTGATGCTCGACTCATTTTATGTTATTTTTCTTTGCAACAAGGCCACACCGTGAAGTATATTAATCTTTTATTATTAGAACAATTTCCTGGAGAGCTTTTCTTTTATTTATTTTATTTTTTCTTCTTGAACATTCAGGTTTTTAAGAGAGGAACAAAATTAATAAATAGCCTAGGGAAAATGGGTTGGTGGGGCCGTTAATATAGCACTGGAACAAAGAGGCATTCAAGAAAATTAAAGAGTAGCAAATGTGAAACAGGTTGGAGGAAGCACTTTTGTACAGTATCTGCTTGGGCGGAGGAGCTTCCTGCTGCAGGAGATAGTAGAGACTGGGAATTGGGCAAGGTTTTATAAAGATGGGCATTTGGGTGGTCAGCTTACTAACACACACACACACACACACACAAAAGGCAGATTATGTTAGCTAGGTAGCAATACAAACCTTCTAGGCAAAATCTGTGGTGAGATGAGGGTTGGCCTCTTTTCCCAGGTAACAGTGATAAGACTCGAGTTGCTCCAGGGGAGGTTCGGGTTGGATATCAGGAAAAAATTTAGAAAGAGTGGTGAGGCAGTGGCACAGGCTGCCCAGGGAGGAGGTGGAGCCATCATCCCTGGAGGGGTTCAAGAGCTTTGGAGTTATGGCACTGAGGAATGTGGTTAGTGGGCATGGTGGGGAGAGGCTGATGGTTGCACATGATGATCTCAGTGATCGTTTCCACCCTTAATGATTCTGTGATACTATGATTTTGTAAGTCAGCATCTGGTTATTGTAGACTGGGATCTGAGGTAGGATGGCTACGTACCTGTATTGAACCACAGGAGCTGGTCTGAACATCCCCAGCCTGTGAGGGGAGGTTGCCGGAGGCATGGAGAAGGACAGACAGGATGATCCAAGGAGCCATTGGCAGCTCCAGAGCTTTGAGCCCAGGTGTCCCACGTGTCAGCCATGGGGACATCTCATTACCTAGAACTGGGTTCTGGCCTTCAAAGGGGCCATTCATAGGACAAAGTGAGCAGGGCTTGGCTGCAGACACTGGTGAGAAATCATAACTGCGAGTGTCAAGAAATTTGGGTTTTATTCCTCTGCTTCAATGTTGTTATAAAAATAAATCTCTTTGGAGATATTCATAAAACTTAATGGATGTCTTGAATAGAGCTTTTTTCCCCCCTCCTACCAACCTAATAAAATGTATTGCTTTTTCTCCTAAGTATTTTTATATTAGCAGGCAGTGACTGCTGCTGGAGGAGAACTGTCCCAGTGCCATAAAACGACTCCAGATGGAGACCCTCTCACCATCCACTGCCTTCAGGCCTGAGTAAAGCTGAAACGTAACGCTTGTCCTGATGATCACCAGCTTCATCCAGGATATACGGAATGTGTTTGGCTCAGGGAACGCCTGTGCTCTCCCCTCTCAGCATCTGATTTATCATATGTCAGTACAACAATAGTTCTGGAATAATTTTTAGATTTGCTTGAAGTAAAAGCAAAAGAAAATTAAGATGAATGAAATGGAATCGATGCTCTGGGCTTGACAGAAATCACTCCCCAAAGACCTGGTGCTAAAAGTCACACTGGATGCCTGGATGCAGTGCTCCTGGCAGATGTTTTTTCCAGCTGCTTGGGAAAGTCACCACCGCCTGCTCCCAACAGCTGATGTGGGGACGTGGCCAAAACCTTCTCCTCGCAGGAGACGCAGCAGCAATGACACCACTTTATCCAGCACTATGAAAGGCTTGGAATGTGGATCCAGTGCAGTGCTGGGATGATGGAAGCTGGCAAGGGCAATGGAAGCTCACCACCATTGTGACCAAATGCTGCCCAAAGGAATAAAAATATGGAACATGAGTGGTGCCTGCTGTGTAGGGAAGGAAAAAAAAAATGCTGCGCTTGGAGGTACCTTTCTGCTCTGGTGAGGCAGTGAATAGACCCTGCATTGTGTTCCTTCTGTGATGGAGAAGGCAAAGGAGGGAGCCAGCCTAGGGTTTATGGCACAAAGTAGCTTTGTGTCGTTCAAGACTTTTGCACTTGTAGATGAAAGAAGCACCATTCCTGCTTGCCCAGCAGACAATTTTTTAATCCTGCATATTTTCTTCTGAGATGACTTGAATGTTGCATTTTTATTCTCTTTTTCTATCTCCTGCTGGATTTTATGTGCCTTTCTTAGTGACCTACATTTAAACAATGCATCCTGGCAGCCATGCCAGTTGTCATGCAGGCACGTGGTATGGCTGGTGCTGTTGGACTGCTCATCTTTTGGTGATGTGTAGCTCAGTGTTAAGCTTCCAGAAGCCAGCAGTGTAAGGGTCACATGAGCATCCCTCTCCTGCAGTGCCTGGCAGTGGCCTGGGCTGTGCACACACGTAGGGAGCTCACCGGGGAGGTTTCCAAGCATTCCTTCCCTGGAAGACATCTGTAAGCACACGCTCTAAGCCAAGTGCTTGATTTTCTCTGTCCTCGCAGCAGCTCACTGCAGCTCTGCTGTGCACCACATTTTCCCCTTTCAGAAAGCTTGAAGCTTTCAGGGAGGTGACTCGTGCTGCATTGTTGGATACCAGCTCTGGCAGGCTTTCGTCTGCACTGCGAAGAGCCAGCAGGAAAGCAATTACAGGAGCAGATGTGACTTGTGATGTAAATGTTCTTTCTGGCTTCCTTTGCTGCTTTTTTTTTTTGTTGTTGTTTGTTGTTGTTTTTTAAATTTGATGAACTCCAACAGGGTGATTCCAGAGCCACAGTCAGCTGGTATGTGAGCTATATGGGCTCATGGTGGTGATTTCAAACCTTTCCTTGACAGAATCAGCTGTAGACACAATTTGTAGCACTGTACAAGTTGCTTTTTCAAAGGAAATGAGCAAGTAAGGTAAGATTTTTGTGGTAGCTTCAGTAGGTGTATCCTGCATAACCCTGGGTGATCCCCGTTGTTCCATTTGCTGCCTTACTGATGTCTATCCTGAGCAAGGTAGAGGAATGATATGGAATGATAAATCAGTCAGTAGTTTGCATCTCATATTTCTCTTGCCGACAAATTAATTTCGCAGTTGAATTAAATCCTTTAGGCCTTTGAATCACTTCATTTTCAGGGCACCGAGTAATTTCTGCTGATGCCATGATAACAAGATGAAGTTGTAGCCTTCCCAGATGTGCCTTTGCCTGGTGTTCTGTAAGGATGAGGCCAGCAAGTTGCCGTGTGTTTGGTCCTGCTCTGTGCCAGCGTCAGTGAAAAGGCTGAGCCAGCAGTGCAAGCATAGCTTTGCTGACCTGCAGTGGTACCCAGGGCAGCCAACAGCCCAGAGCTCGTTGCTCCATGAGGTGAATTGTGCAAGGGACTATTCCACATCACGTGATACAGTGTAGAAGGCCATAAAGATGTGGGGAGTTGACTGAGGGCAGCCACTGTCGGACACTGGTGGGTGGGTGGTCAGATGTTGTGTTTTGGTGGGTTATTGGACAGTGGGCAGTGTGTTGGTGCTGTGCATCAGTCAGTGAGTGGTGAGTAGAGTCGCGTTGTGGATGAAGCCTCCCGGATGGAACTGGCTCCCATGGGCCAATGATGCTTCAGGCCATCTAGGAAGAGATGCAATCTATAGAGGGGCTTGGGATCAGGGAGTGTATTTGACTATGGATGCTACTGCACAGGTTATCCATGAATGTGAAATCTGCTGTACTCAAGCAAGCTGTGCAGGTAAGGCTGCTTTGGTACAGAGGCTCCCACAAGCTTGCCATGGCAAACACATTGTGTTTACACAAGTGGAAGCAGCCACCAGATGCTGGAAACATTCCCAGTATTGCTGCCCAAAACACTATCCTGGGCTTGAAAAGCAAGTCTTGTGGTGATATGGCACCCCAGAAAGAATTGAGCCAGACAGTGGGACTCATTTCTTAGCTATAACCTTATGGACACCTGGGCTAAAGAACATAACATTTAGTGAGTATATCACATCCTCTATCACTGCATTTTTGTTTCTGTTTTCCTTTTCTGTCTGAGTAAATAGATTTTATCTCAACCCATGAGTTCTGTTTTGTTTCCAGTTCTCTCCCTCATCCCACTGTGGGGAGGGATGAACAAATGGCAGTGTGGATTTCCTGCTGTCTGGGGAATGGCGAAGAGGAGGGGGCAGCTTGCTGGCTTGGGGCAAGTAGAGTTGAACTTGTGGCACCTGCCCATGTGAGGGCTGGATTTCTCTCATGAGCTGTTTATATGCCCTTATTTCTGGCTGCCCCCATCTGCACCCTGCCTCACCTCCCATCCCCACCCAGAGACCTCTCCTCAACCCAGCCAGGCTTCCCAGCAGCTTCCCGCAGGGCTGCTTGCACACAATGGCTCCGGTGAGTTTTATTGCATTTTGCTTTTCCTCTCTGCGTGGCTCACAGCCAGCAGAGATACTCTATACAGAGATAATGGCTTTGACTTGATCATTCGCCTCTCATGTGTCTAAAAGGAGTTAAGAACACTGGAAGCTTCCAAGAAAAATAAATGAATTGTGCTTGTTCAAGGGGGCCTCTTTAAGGCTGTTTCATTGGTTTAAAATAATAATAGTAATAATAATAAAAAAGAGAAGCAGCAAGTTGTTCCTGCGCATTACCCATACCCTATTTATTTTAAAATGTGTGTTTAAATTTGCAGGACTGGTCATGAATAGAAGGATTGTAGAGTGCCTGTCGAGATGGGTCCGAAGTGAGTTCTCATCAGACTCATTCCTGGGGGTGTTGCTCTGGATTCTGACCTCAGGGGACTCCATCCTATGGCTGTGAGCATGGGGGACATGCAAAGCAAAAACCAAAGCAGAATCTCAACCAATCTTTTTTTTAATTCCCTTATTTTTAAGTATCTGTCATTCTGTCTGGTTCTTTTTTGTGCTGCTTGTGTTGTGACACTCAAAAAGGCTGATGCTTCAGAAAATTTGATAGCCCGTTGCAGGTCCCACTGAGATCCCTTTATGATGGACCCCACTGGACGATGCAGCTAACAGTCAATATCGCTGATTTCTTTTGGAAATGAGGCCTTCATCTCAGCCACAAAACAGCACTTTCCTTTAACCTGGTCCAACTGAGGGGCAGTGACTAAAGCCATCTCTTTCTCACCCATGTATCTCATCCACACTGCCGCTGTGGAAATGTCTGACCTTGGGAGCTGCTTGTAAATGTGTGAGGTTTTGCTCTCAACAGCACTGAATATGGACACCTTCCAGTTTTCCTGAAAAGTGTGATGTTCTCGGGGTAAGTGCTTGTGGTGGGTAAACGAGAGGAATCCTTGCTTGTGCCTGGGGTGGATCAACATGCCAACAGTGAAGCTGATCCTAAGGAATGAGCCTCTAAATTGTACCATGTCAGGAGAATCTGAGCCTTCGTTTAGTCATCTAACCAAAGTCAGCATTACAGCTGATCCTAAGTCTTATGAGTGTAGTCTGGGAAGAAGTGAGTGCCGCCTGGAAAGGGCAGAGGGGCTGTGTTTCTCCCTGTGCAGGTATCGTAGAATCATTGGACCACAGAATGTTTAGGGTTGGAAGGGACCTTAAAGCCCACCCAGTCCCAGCTCTCTGCCATGGGCAGGGCTGCCCACCTGCTCAGGCTGTGCAGGGCCCCATCCAATGTACATACATATATGTGTGTGCACCCAGCAACCCCTCCCCACAGATGTGGGGGGCTCTGCCTGCTCCCCCCTTTGCACTGCAGCCTTTATATGGGTAGTGAAGTGGAGACTGGGAGACTCACTTAAATCTTAAAACAGTGGAAAAGTGAATAAGGCTGTAACTGTCATCACCTATTTAGAGAAATTCCTGAAGTGTAGATACCCATTTTCCAGCCTTTGATGACTGGGGGGGAAAATTATCTTGCCAGGTGGAGTGTGATGTCTCATTCTTCTCTTCAGCAAGTGCAGGGCTGAATTTAGCAGGTTTGGAATGAGAGAGAAGCAAAACGTCTCTTTCTCTCCTCCCTCTTCTCCTGAACCAGCAGCGTGCATCTCATTAGAGAACGCAGCTCTGAAGATGTGTTAATTTTGGAGAGGCTGTAATGAGGCACAGGGCTGGGCTGGCTTCCCCTTCTCAGCCATGAGCTGAGCTGGGCGCTCACTGTGTGACTCAGATTTCTTTTTAAGAACCAGAGCCCAGTAGACGCTGATACCACTGGGACCAGAAGGTCTTTTTTTTCCCACCAACCTTAAAAACATGCTGATACACTGCAATTTTTTTTCCCCTCAGTATTTTGTTGTTATTATTAAAACAGCACCAAGTCCCACAGCACCAAAGGATGGGATCTCTCCTGCTCTTTTCTCCCTTCCTCACCAGCTAAGAAAAAAAAAACAAAACAACAGGGTAATTATCCATAAATCAAAGTGTTAAAGGGTTGCTGGGGAGCCACCCTGAGCAGCTGGTGGCTGGGCTGAGCGCAGGGCACTGGAAGGGGCTGCAGCATCAGCATCCTACCATCACCACCGATGGGTGTGCGGGACCAACCTGTGCTGCCCTGAGACCGATGTGTCTGACCAAGGCCACGTGTCTGCTCGTGTGAATCCAACTGAACACAAAGGAGTAGGTCTGAGGCCAACAGCACCGCCCCAGTCCGTGGCATTGTTCACCCCAAATTCCTTCAATGGCTGTCCGCAATTTCTAGTCTCTTAGTCAGCATCTGCTGTTCTGCCTCCAGTCTGATGAGACCTGGATTTTCCCACACTCCCCCGTAAATGGAAACACATTGTTCATCTTCATTTTATTTATTTATTTGGTGCAGAAAAACAAGATACTGCTCTGACTTTGAAGTGCTGTCTCTACAATGGTTTGTTCCTCTTTGGAGCAACGGGTTTTCCTAAAAGCCTCTCTCAGCAAGATCCTTATCAAGCTTGCCTTAGCAGGAGACAATGAACATTTCACAGCGTGAAAAGGAAAAAAAATAAAAAAAGGCTGTGGGGAAGACAAACGCTTCATGTGAGGAGATAGGCAGGGTGCAAATGAGCTCCCTCAGCCTTGTAAACACAGATTATTTTCTGTCCTACCTCCGGTTCAGAACGTTTCCCGTGTTGAGTCAGCTCCGGAGCTTGCTGAGGGGTGGGTGCTGTTGGAGCAGCATGGTGAAGAAGGACCCGAGAACCATCTGAACCCATAGAGCTCACTCTGATGTGGCCTGAGAAGGGGGTCTGTGGGGCCAGTAGTGAGCACGGGGCAGTAAGTGTAGGATCTGGGGGACTCACGCGGTTCTGTGGGCAGCTGTTGGTGGTGGAGCATCTTCAGGCAGGGCAGGTAGCAGATTTGTGCTAAGGAAGCGTGTAGACCAGCGTCTGTCGTATTTCCAATTATTGGGCAGATGTTTGAAGCCAAGGCTCTGCAGTCAGTCAATGTTTGTGGGTTAAAATAGAAACAAACAATGGGATAACATAAACAAAGAGTGCTCTGGGTTAGAGCCTGATGATAGCGCCTGCATTGCGGAGAAGATCCTCGTCCAAAGGCTTTGAAGATCGCTGGCTGTATTTATTTTCCTGAAGATGGGTGTCTGTTCTATTTGCTCAGCTTCTTACGGGCTTGAACAGACAAGGGTCCAGTAAAGGTGGGTCTGGCTCTGAGCTCCAAAGGAGCCTGGAAGGAAAATGTGTTTTGGATCCTGACCTCATCCAAAAAATGTACCGCATTTCACTACCCCTAGATAGCTCACACTTTGGAAATGCCAAGAAACCGGAAACTTTTGCTCCAAAGTCAACTCTGCTTTCATTAATAATTATTTTAAGACGGCACTCGTAGAACAAGACAGTACTATATGGAACAGTAGTAGGCCTGGGGGAGCTCGGGGGTGAGAATTTGCTCCACCAGCTCCATTCTCAGGCTGACGCCCAAGGAGTACCTCCGCAGGTGTAGGGGGAGCAGAGGGAGGAAGGCAGAGCAGAGACCCTGGCACCATCTCCAGATTCCTTTGGGTGGTGGTTGTGTGAGCACGGGCCCATTTTACAGAAGGGAAGGCTGAGCCGGGGGGGACCAAGACACATGTCGTACTGACAAATGTGGGTCTTGACCTTTTTCTTTGGGATCCCTTGGCTTATTTTCCTGTCACAATGATGCCGCCTGTGCCTGCAGTCCCCTTCCACAAGTCTTGTGGGTCATTATAAATATCATTAGATTTATCACCTCTGTATGTAATGTGCCAGTGCTGGCAGAGACGTTTGAAAACACAGCGGCAACGAGAAGCGTATGTTCTGAGAGCCTCCTTAGTGGGATTTTTTTTCTGCCAAGGACAATAATTTTTTTTTCCTTTTTTTTTTTCTTTTTTTTTTTTCAAAATAAACATCACGCTGGAATGTGCTGCAGCAAATGGCCCAGGCTCTATTATATTTCATGCAGCTTTCTAAACAATTTTTAACCCTGCTGGCACAGTGTCAAACAGAAGGCAACCAACAATAGCAAAATCCCATTAAAGCTGAGAAGGTTCCTTCCTGAGGTGAACATGGCCAGAAATAGTAATCTTGGCTCTCTTTTCAATTTGGCATTGGGGACCAATAATGCATGTTCTACTAATGGAAATTATCTAATTTCATCCAAGTGCAGCTCCAGAGAGAGCTGGGCTGACGCACAAACAGTCAATATAACAACATTCTTCTTGAAGAGCTGAACAATAGGGCTTTGGTGGGACTGTGATTAACAACGTCAGACCAAGAACAAACAGAAGGTGTAAAAATAGGCATCTAAGGAGCTGACACAACGGACTATTTTTCATCTGTAAGGCCAGAGGAGAATGGCTTGTTAAATTGTGTGCTCGGAGCACTTCATCAGATGCCGTGTGGAAGAACCAAAAAAAAAATCCCATTTCCCATCTGGGTCTGAGTGTACGAAGGAACTGCACATGCCTTATTAATATAAATCATGCTAGAAGCATAATTCCCATTAGCATTGAAGAGCCATTTTTCAATGAAAGACTCTTGCACCAGGAACACCTAAGGGGAAATAACAATGTTTGCTTCATTTGAAGAAAATAGTAAAATACAGCATGGGGACTGAGGAGGCAGAGAGCTGTTCCTTCTCTCCAACATTACAGGTTTGGGGTTTCGACACAGCTATCGGAGCCACTGCCTTCCCCACCCCTGCCAGGAGTTGTATCCAGATGTGGTGCAGAGAAGAGCTGGGTGTTCAGATGTGCCAGTCCAAGAAGTGAGACCATGGGCACGTGCTGGCTCCTGGCCTCCACGTTGTCCCAAGGGGATGTGTTCCCTTTCCCTCAGTCACAGCTCTCAAGGAAAGGAAGCTCCGGCCTTGAAACTTTAGGCAACATTTCCACCTCTGGTTAAGCAGGTATGTTCATTTTTAATTCTTATGAAATCTCAGGCAGCCGCTTGCTCAATGTTACTTTTAGAGTGTGAGAAGGGAGCTCCACATTTGCATGAACTCCTGCGATGCGTGTTGGGTCACTGGGACGTGGGGCATGGCACAGCTCTGCTGCCTCAACTCTGCGTCTGCACCCCGTGTCCCTCACACCACTCTGTGTGGCGGGGTGGGCCCATGAGGTCCTTCTTGTTCCTCAACCTGAAAATCCTATAATCATTAAGGTTCGAAAGGCCAATAAGATCATGTAGCCCAACTGTCAGCCCATGCCTGTGACCTCTCTAGACCATCAGTGCCACATCTCCGTGGTTCTTGAACCCTTCCAGGGATGGTGACTCCACCACCTCCCTGGGCAGCCTGTGCCACTGCCTCACCGCTCTTCCTGAGAAGAAATTTCTGCTAATATCCAACCAAAAATGATGGAACCCATGGAAATGGCTAAGAATGAAGGCAGAGCTGGAGAGCTGGGTAATGTCCAGCATCCAATGTGCAAAGCACAGAGAGGTGATCCAAGAGAAGGAAACGTGGGATACCTTCAGAGCATGGAAGGGAAAAGCCCTGTGGCTGAGCCCAGCCCAGCAGCCGACCCTGAGGTTTGATGGCTTTGCAGATTTTATATTCTTTTTGCACTAGAGGGTGCTACTCTGCTAGCATTCGGGAACGCTTGCAGCGTGGTATTGCTTTCAACGCTGTGTTGTGTGGGGTTGGGCTGAGGGGATGCATGTTGGTGCTCACAGCAGCACTCAGACAGGCCTGGGGTGAAGGAGGGCTGCTGAGCTGGGAAAGAACTTCTCGGTGTGGAAAAGTCCTGTACATCTAAGATCAAGGGTAAAAACACGTGGGTTTGTAACGGTGACAAATGAGAGGGAAAACTGGAAGCCTCTTCTTTTTTCCTGTTTCACAGTTCCAGGATGAACGAGTGCCTCGGGGAGCTGAGAAATGAGACAACGCAGTGAGCAGAGGACAGTGAGTGCAGACACTGTCAGTACCAAACCTTTGGAATTCACTGCTGCAGGACGGATAGCCAACAACTCGTGGTGATGTGCTCTAGCAGAAGTAAAATCAAAGTGCCCTTTTATAGCTGTTTAGATACAAAGTGAAGGGCATCCAGCCCCCTGACACTAGGATACAGAATGATGTGTGAGAGGGACTGTGGGAAATGACCTCCCCATGCATGGCCATGCCCACTGACCGTGTTTCCATCACACAAGGCACAGAGCAAGTGGGCAGTGCCTAGGGAGAGGGCACGTCTCCTTTGGGCAAATGGGTCCCATTAGGGTTCTTTAAGGGCTGCAATGACACCGTTCTGCAGAGGTGTGCTCCTAAAAAGGAGGGCACTGTTCTAAAGCCCACCAGTGCTTAAGTCCACTGAGGGCATGGAAGAAGGGCTGGAAGAAAACCAATAATTACTCTCAGATAAAATTACTTTTACAAAGTGATTTTCTTCTAGAATCTTGGATTCATGTATGGGCTGCCTGTGCTGTAGATATGCCTGCATTCTGATAGCTCTATTTCCAGTGCTCCTGCATTTCTGACTGCTGTTGGCAAGAAGCTGCAGATTGTTTCTTACTCAGAGTTTTCTTACACACACCTTAGTGTCTCCCCCTTCAATTCTGGATGTCCTTTAAGCATTGCACCTTTAACGTACTGCTACTGCAGGAGCCATGGGAAGAGGCACTACTGCACAAACCAGATGAGTATGGGGAATTTAGGTGGAGTTACTTCAAGAAACCATTGGAAAATGCCCTGCTCTAGGAATGGCAACTGTCCTGTTAAAGCAAGCTGGCTGTGTGCATCCCAGCAGCTGTGCAGCACTGCTGCCTCATCACCTCTCATCAGCTGCTGGGGCTAATTGCAGGGGCTTTCTGCAGACCTCTCAGCTTGTGTGGCCTGGACAATCTTCAGGCAGTGGACAGGTGGGGTAACCCATGGAGCCTGTGATGCCAAAGCAGAGAGTTTGGGGAATGGTGGCAGAAAAGTTTTTTCTTCCAGGTGGAGTTAATCCTCTGCATGCTGACACCCCTGGGGGAGGGAGCAGGCAGGCAGGGCTAAAGAAAATTTGGGAAACTGCTGTTTCAACTTCAAGCAGCTTGAATAGAAACCTTACAGCACTACAGGATCGCTGCTCTAAATGTCTGAAAATGGGCTTCCCAAAGGCTGGCACGCCAAAGGACTGCCTGACCCAACTGCAAGGAAACCCTGAGGAAGGGACCATCTTGACCTGGCTGTCCTGCAACACACAGCTTCCTTTCCCAGGGCTGTGGGGATGCTAGTTATTACCCTGATGTTTTTAAAAATAAGATTGATGTAACTGCAGGTTTTCATGAAAGTTAAAGAGAAAGAAAGGAATGAAGAACAAAAGAGAATATAGAAAAAAGGGAAGAAAGAAAGGAAGGAAGGAAATAAAGAAAAAGAAATGAAGAAATAAATGAAATAAATGAAATAAATGAAATAAAGAAATGAAGAAAGAAGGAAAAAAGGGAAGAAGGGAAGGGAAGGAAGGGAAAGAATTGAAGAAAGGAAAGAAAGAAGAAAAAAAGGAAGAAAAGGAAGAAAAAGAAATGAAGAGAGAAGGGAAAAAAAGAGAGAGAAAGGAAGAAATAGATAGAAAGGAAGAAAGAAAGAAGTGAAAAAAAAAGAAATAAAAAAATGAAGAAAATAACAGAAGAGAGGGAAGAAAGGGAGGGAGGAAGGATAAAGGAAGGAAGGAAGTATGAAAGGAAAAAAACAAAGGAAGAAAGAAAATAAGAAATAAATGAGGGAAGAAAGGAAGATGGAAAAAAAAAGTAAGGAAGAAAGAAAGAAAGAAGGAAAAAGAAAGGAAATAAAGAAAGAAGGGGAAAAAAAAAAAAGGAAGAAGGGAAGAAAGAAAGGAGGAGTGCGAAGGGCCGTGGCACAGAGGTGCCGTCGCGGAGCGGCGCGGAGCAGCGCGCAGCCCCGGCGCTGTGCCCTCGGCAGGTGGCGGCAGAGCGCGGCCATGGGCCGGGGGGTCGGGGGGGCCGGGGTGCTCGGGCTGCGCTGCACCAGGGGGATCCGAAGGGGCGTGCGAAGCAATTGAAAAGCGAAGTCCTCGAGAGTAAGCGGGAGTTTTGATGTATAGCATCTATGCGTTTCTATCCGTAGGTATAGACAGAACAACAACAAAAAGAAAGATGTATTTAAGCCTAAAAAAGAGAAGGAGCGGCGGGGTGGGATGAGGGGCGGCTGAGGGAGGGCCGGCTCCGGGCAGATGGTGGGGGAGGGTGAGGGGGGGCTCGGCCCATGGCGGGATGCTCCGAGCGGGCAGCGGAGACGAAGAGCGGCGGCGGCGGCGCGGGGTGCGCCCGGCTGCGGGAGTGCGGAGCTCGCGAGGATCTTCTCCACCTCCTCCTCTCTCGGCAAAAACAATAATAAAAGTCCTTCGGGATTTCATTCCGCTTAAAAAAAAAAAAAGCGCATCATCTCCAGTCCATTCGCCTCCTCCTCGAGTCCCTCGGAAAGGGAGATTAAAGGGGAAAGTCGCAGCTGTATATTTGTGTTTTCATTGCTAGAAGGGAATTGATTTCCTCGCATTTATTTTTGTAGTTGCAATACACAAGGGCGGATTTGCGTCACCCAAGCAACTTGCTGGTCGAGATAAAGTTGCACAAATATTGAAAAGGGAAGTGCTCGCGCTCATTATGAAGTTTTTCTCCGGAAGAAATAAGGATTTCTGCTGTATCCTAAAATACTGAAGCCGCTTCTATTTTAGGACAAATCTCGCAGGCACATCCGCTCATTTAGTCCGAGTTGGAACCTCTCGAAAAAACAGGAGATGACCCGGGCTGCAGCCGAGCCCCGCGCTTCCTGCAGCCTTCGGCACCGCTGCGCACCGGCTGCGCGGCCGCGCAAAGATGCGCGCCCCGGAGGTTGCGGGCAGTGCTCCGGGCTCCGGGAATAAAAGGGGGAAAACAACCAAACAAAAGCAGCGATCCACCTTTGCTGCCGATACGTACGCGGTCCCGGTGTCGGTGCAGCGATGACCGAATATCCCCCCGCGAGAGGACGGGGCGGGGGTGGCGACGTTCGTTGCCGCCGTGCGCAGCGGTGGGGGGCACGGCCCGGCCGGGGCGCCGAACCGAAGGGTGGGCGCAGACTCGTTTGGGCCGGAGCGAGAGCTGCAGAGCAGCAACGGGGCCGGCGGCGCGGGGGGATGCGGGGAAGGGGGATACGGGAGAAGCTCAGATCCGAGCCAGTCTCGCTTTCCCCTCCCTTTCGGACACGGCTCGACAGTGGTTATTATCGTTTCCATTTCAACGGCGCTGATAAAACCCAACGCAAACAAAAGCCGTGACCGCTCCGGGAGCGCGCTCGGCCTCGAGCACAAAGCTCGGCCGCCCCGTACCTGCGGGACGGGACCGTTCCGCCGTCAGGCCCTGGGAAGGCGCCGAATTTTGAATTCTATTTTCAAAACTAATAATAATTCTTCGAAACCAAACCAAAGCAAATCCGCAACCGTACGACTCCAGACCTGCTCACAGCGTCTCCATTTGTGGAAACGACAATAAAAAATGTTCTTTATATATATCCCCGTTTGTATTTTCATCGGTATTTGTGTTTAAATTTGTATATCTATTTCTATTTTTAATTGTATTGTTATTGTTGTCATTCCTATTTTTATTCCGGTTTCTATTTCTATTTTTTATTTCTATTGTCTTCCCAGCACCAGCTCGGGAGAGACGTGGGCACTGTATATCAGCACAACACACGCTGATGGGTTTGTCTCCCAAACATCCCAGCGACCGAAGTTTGCGGCGATATTCTAAAAGAACAAAATAGGCGCCATTTGGATGCCAAATCTTCCAAAATTACGAATCGGGCTTGAGGTGGAAACGGTGCCCGAGCAGCGGGCGGATCGCCCCCCGAAGTCCTACACACGGAGATGCCACCAAGGCGCGCAGCCCCGGCCTCCCGCAGACTCACGCTGCGCACATGGCCGTGGGCAACGTGTCGCGGGGCGGCCCGGCCTCGTGTGTCATTCTGAGGCTGCGGCTGTCGCCGGCCACGACTGTCCCGCCTGGGTTACCGCGGGTGAGGGAGCGGGGCACACCTTGCGGGCCCCAGCACGGCCCAGCACAGCTCAGCACGGCCCAGCGCGGCCCATCCCGGCTCGGCAACGCGGGGCGTGTCGGCGGGCGGTGCGTTCCGGCCCCGCGGAGCGCGGATTGGGCGCGGGCGGGCAGGGGGCGGCGGGAGCGAGGGCTGCGGCGGGGCCGGGAGCCGCTGCCAGAGAAAGTTTGGGGAGGGAGGGGTGCATTTTTTCCCCGGCGCGAGAAACGGGGTTTGTTTTGTTTTCTTTGCGCCGCTGCTCTCCCGCGCTGGCCGCTCGCTCTCTGCCTCTCGCCGCGAGTTTTGGGGACTTCTTCCTTTTTTTTTTTCTTTCTTTTTTTTTTTTTTTAATTTTCCTCCCTTTAAGTTTTTTTCCCTATTTTACTTTATTTTTCCCTGCCCCTCCGGCAAGCGCTGCCCCGCAGCCGCCCCCGCCATCCTTCCCCATGCCCGCGGGCCGGCGGGCAGCCCCGCGCCGCGCTCCCGGCAGCTGAGCCGCTCCCCGGGCGCGCAGCCCGGCCGCAGCCGGCAGGATGTACACGGCCGGCCTGGCCCCCTTCTACGCCTCCAACTTCAGCCTCTGGTCAGCGGCGTATTGCTCGGCGGCGGGGCCGGCGGCCGGCGGCTGCTTCCCGCTGGAGGCGGCCAAGAAGCCGTCCTTCTGCATCGCCGACATCCTGCACGCCGGCGGAGAGGCGGCGGCCGGACCCGCCGACGCAGCGCCCGGGCTGCCAGCGGCCGCCGCAGCCGCGCTCGGCTCCATCCTCCCCGGCGGCCCCTTCCACGCCGCCGCCTCCCCGCTGCGGCCGACGCCCGTCGTGGCCCCCGACGCCCCCTCCGGAGCCGCCGCCGCCGCCGCCGCGTTCCCTCCTCGCCTCTCACCGCTCTCCGCCGCCTTCCATCCCCCGCACCACCACCGCGCCCCGCAGCACCGCAACCCCGCAGCTGCGGCGGCGGCGGCGGCACCGGGCGGAGGAGGGGGAACCCCGGCGCGGGGACCCGGGGGCCACACGGGCGGTTCGGCGCCGGCGCCCGCCAGCAAGGACCTGAAATTCGGCATCGACCGCATTTTGTCGGCGGAGTTTGATCCCAAAGTGAAGGAAGGCAACACTCTGAGAGGTAGAGAAATCGCCGCGTCCGCTTTGCGTGCTCGGCGCTGGGTTGTTTTCCTCGTCCCCGCGGCTTTACACCGAGTAAAGCGATGAACGAGGGTTCTCCCGCACCCCGCGCGGCGGCACCCCCCTTGGAAATAGCGATAGCCTCCATGTAGCGAAGCCGAGGCGGGCAGGGCCGCGGCCTCCCCCCGCAGCCCGAAGGAGGGAGCGCACGGCGGGGCCGCGGGGCTCCGTTCGCTCCGTCGGGGCCCGACCGCGCCGTAACCGCGCTCTCCTTGTTCTGTGCTCGCAGATCTCACCTCGCTATTAAGTACCAGCCGCCAGGCCGGGGTTCACCTCCCCGCCTTGCAGCCGTCCGCCGGCCAGTTCTTCGCGTCTCTAGAGCCCATTAACGAGGCCTCTGCCCTTCTGGGGCCCCTAAACACGGCCCCAAGGAGCTCAGTTCAGCACCAGTTTCAGGACACTTTTCCAGGTACACCTCGCTCCCCCCGTGGCACCGGGCCCGCAGGGACTCGCGTTTGTAAACGCTGGAGATGGTTACTATTTTTTTTTTTTATAATGATATAACGAGGGTACGATTTTTTTCTTCGCGAGGCTCGGGTTTGGGACACCCCATAGGGGGAGGACGAGCGCTTCAGGGCCCGATCCAGCTTCGCCCCATCCCGTAGCGAGAGCCCGGAGAAATGGGGTGGGAGGGAGCGGGAAGCGCTCGGGGAAGCCCCCCGACGGCAGCGGGAGACCCCCGACGGCAGCCAGGGCCGCTCTGCGCCGGGCTACGAGCTGTGGGCTGCGGGCTGTGGGCTGCGGGCTCCGTCCCTGCTTGAACCCTAACGGGGCCGCCCCGTGTCGGTCCGTCTGTCCCCACAGGGCCGTACGCGGTGCTGACCAAGGACACGCTGCCTCAGACCTACAAGAGAAAGCGCTCGTGGTCCAGGGCCGTTTTTTCCAACCTGCAGAGGAAAGGGTTGGAGAAGCGCTTCGAAATCCAGAAGTACGTCACCAAGCCGGACCGCAAGCAGCTGGCCGCGATGTTGGGGCTCACGGACGCCCAGGTATGGGGTGAGGGCTCCCTGCTGCGCTTGGGGGAGGGGGGGGAGGAATATCGAGGGCGGAGAACGAACCGGAGAGCGTTTTCCCTTCGCTTCTCCTTTGCGGCCCCGCACGTTTTGCCGAGCCGAGCACCGGGGAGGCACTTAGCTCCGATGAAGAGTAGTAGCTTTAATGCCCCTTCCCCGCTTTTTCTTTTTTATTTCCCCTCTAAATCTCTTCTTCCCCGCGTTGTGAAATCCCTGAGCGAAGGGAAGCGAAAGCTCTGCCTCAAACGGAGCCATTAAGTGCAGCTCAGCGATGATTCCGCTGCTTAGGGCCCGCGGAGTTGTATAACTCTGCGGTTTGTTGAGCAAGGGCCTGAGTTTCCAGGAAGAAGGAGGAGAAGCAGAGGAAAAGAACAAAAACAAAAACACCAATAACAAAAACCCACAACAAAACACAAAGCAAACAAACAAACGAAACAAAGGGAAAACTCCGAAAAAAAAAACACAACAGTAACCCAAACCCGGGAGTGGTTATTAAAACATGCAAACAGTGATGAGAAAGAAAGCCGCAAATAATAGAAAATCACCCTCGTGGTGTAAAAGTGGGGGCAGAGGAGGGTGAGATGGGGATGGGGATGGGGATGGGGATGGGGATGGGGATGGGGATGGGGATGAGGATAAGGATGAGGATGGGGATGGGGATGGGGATGAGGATAAGGATGAGGATGAGGATGAGGATGAGGATGAGGATGAGGATGAGGAT
>JAPSGF010000007.1:11399774-11463330 GCA_035772895.1 Perdix hodgsoniae
GCTGGGGGTGCTGGGTTGGAAGTGATGGGGATGGGGGGCTGATACAGGGGATGGTGGAGGTGTTAATGGGGCTGATGGGATGAGAGTGGTGGGATGAGGGTGAAAGTGATGGGATGGGGATGGAGGTGATGGAATGAGGACTGTATGGGAGCGAGTCTGGGGATGGTGGGATGGGGATGATGGTTTGGAGGTGGTGGGATGGGAGTGGTGGAGAATGTGATGGTGGTGATGGGATGAGCGTAAGTGGGATGGGGTCATGAGGTGGACATGATGGGATGGGATGGGGGGTGATGGGGCTGATGGGATGAGAGTGGTGGGATGGGGGTGGAAGTTATGGGATGGGAAGAGGTGAGGGGATGGGGATGATGGAGTTGAGGTGATGGTTTGGGGATGAAAGGATGGAGATGGTGGAGCATGTAGTAGGGGAGATGGGTTGAGAGTGGTGGGACGGGGGTGGTGGGATGGAGGTCATAAGGTGAAGATGATGGGATGGAATGGTGGAGGAGGTGATGGGATGGGGGTGATGAGATGGGAATGGGAAGCAGGGGTGGCTCGTCTCCCCCCATGGCTGCAGCAGATGCGTTTATTTGTGTGCACACCCTTTGCCATAAATCCCTCCATCTATAATCATTATCTACACGGAAACTTTTGCCCCCTGCAGCCCCCAGGACTTTCCCCCTTCCGCCACCCCCCTCAACTCCCCTCCAGTTAGCGGTGATGATTTTAAAAGCATGCGATGATCTAAGCCCTAATCCTAATATTATGCATCATCCGGACAGGATAACCGCGCCGCCTTGTCAGCCGCCGCCTCGTTACAGGGCCCATTTGCCGCATCGCGGAGTCATCGCGGCGCTGACGGATGGGCCGGGACCCCCGCGCCCCCCGCCCGGCACTGGGAGGAATGCGGCGGGCGGAGCCCCGCGCCCGGCCCGCTCCCCGCCGGCGGCGATTTACGGTCTGTGTACGTTTGCTGGCTCCAGATATCGGCAGCGTAATGGATGGCTCTATTTTATGAATCCGAGCCTCGGATCCGAGGCGATCGGGAGTCCCTTCCTTGTATGGTACACTCCTGTCTCAGCCCTAAGCCGCCCCTCAGGCAATAAACCTCCCCGCGAAATGCGCCGGGAGATAACGGTCGACTTTATTGATTGCGAGAAAACGCTGGATACCAAATAAAGGGCTTTTATGAGAATCCCTGCGAAGAGCCTTTTCTCCGCGGCCATTAGCGCGGTATTGACGCTTTGCTGCGCGTAAACTGCGAACTCGTTCGGCCCTCAAACCTCGGAGCGGGCGGGGAGCGGAGCTCGGAGCTGCTGCCCGCGGGGAGCGGCCGTGCCCAGAGCCCCCGCACCTCCCCGGGGCACGGAGACAGAGAGAGGGCACCGCGGGCCCCCCCCCCCCCCCCCGGGGTTCTCGGGGATCGACAAAGCCTCGCCTGCAGGAGGGATGCGCAGGGCAGCGGCTGCCAAAGGCACCGAGTCCGGAGCTGGCAGGCTTTGAAACAGCCGAGACTTATTACGATTATTATTAAATTGTTTATTTTCTAATTTCTTTTAATTTTGTTTTTAAATGATTTTTTTAAAATTTCGTATTCATTCCATTTTCTCCAATTTGCATTCTATTCTGATTCCGTTTTCGTACATTTCGGGCTCAGCACGTTGAGCACCCTCCCCTCGCACACTGCTCCACGCCTTCATTCCCGTTCGATCCGTCTCCAGGCGGCCAGCTCGGAGGTCCCGAGCACGTTATTTCCCTCCCACCGCCTTCCCACCAGCCCTCGAGAGCGGATTTTTAGTTATTTGTTGTTTCGTTCTGTTTGCTCCGCTTTGCAGGGCTAACTGTAAAACCACTCAGTGGCTGCGAGTTGTATCGCGTTTTCCTGGAAAGCCATAAAACTGTCTCATTCCCCGATGCTCCTTGATTAACTTATGAGCATAAAGGAAATGCTTGAATTGTGTTCCCTCTGCGGTTTTCTTTCGGCGAGGGGAAGCTGAGGGAAGATGCTAATATTGTCATCTTATTTTACAATTTATACCTTCTGCCCAAACAGCGTACACACAGCCTAAGGCACAGCGGGGTTCATCTTCTTAAATGCAGCCCATATATTTCAGCGCCTGGAGAGCTGCACAAGCAAATAACTCAGCCTGCTGTTACAAGGCTGGCTCCCATTGAAACGAACAGGGTGACCCGGAGCCGCTCAGAAGAGGTCCAGCTAACGGGATATGCCAGAGCTGTGTGCAGAGTCCCATGCACCAGTCCCAAACACCATCCCCCCCCATACACCATTCCCACACACCAACGCCACGCTCGCTCCAGCCCCTCTGCTCGCCCCATGCAGGCTCCCCCAGCACTAACAACCTTCACATGGTGCCTTGGCTCCTCCAAGCAAGAGCCATGTGCTCGCACTTAACTTTATCTCCAGTACATGTGGATCTCTACGCGTATGTATGTGCTGGAAACACATGGCCAGCCTTTTTTTTTTTTTTTTTTTAATTAACTCTTCTTTCTTTCTTTCTTTCTTTCTTTTTTTTTTTATTTTTTAATTTATTAATTAATTTATTTATTTTTGTCACGCTGCAGCTGATGAAGCTTTGGGGGGAATATTTAGTTCGTTAGCAAAAGCCATAGGTAAGAACCAAGCTCCAGCAAAAAGGGCACAAACACTGCTCCTTGTAGAACACTGGAAGGGTTGCTAGATACACTTTGGCTCATAAATGAATAGCTGATTTATTCTTCAATCAGGACAAAGCCATTAAGGTTTGCTCAGCCCTGGTCTACAGGAAAATAACTCCTTTGATGGAACTCCCTCCCCAGACTCCCAGAAGATCTCTTTGCTGCAGGAGCAGCACTCCTTCCTGCCTTCGGGTGGAGGGGATATTTGGACCTCCAGAGAAACGCAGCTCTCTAGCGTCTTGAATTTCACTTTGCATCCTTTCCCTACCTGCTCAGCTAATTCTTCCTTGCATTCGGGACCCATCTAAATCCTCCCAGAGAAAACTACAAAATAATGAGAGCAGTGCATCATCATTTATCAGATCTTTCTTCCTTGCTGGTGGCCAATATTGCAGCTCTGAAGGAAACAGCCACGTGAAGGGGGGGCTGAAAGAATGGCATGGAAAGAAATTCAATCTGAGGAATGAGAGGAATGGATAAAAAAAAAAAAAAGCTGTGCTGATGACTTTTTCATTGCATGGATTTCCTGCCGGAGCAGCGGTTAGCGATGCCGGCTCCGTGTGTTTACTCAACGTGTTTTACTGCAGCACTCTGGCTGCTCAGGTCTGGCCCAGGGACAGGCAAGGGGACAGAACTCTGCAGCCCATCTTCTGCCCAGTGTCACACTGACCTCCTTCACATTTGCAGGGTGCTGGTTTAGGGTCTCCCATGCCTCACTGGGTGCAGCTCGGAGAACCCTCTGCTGGGCCAAAACTGGCAGCACGTGGATGGAGAAACATCATGATAGACATCCATCCATGAATTTTTAAGACAGGGTGAGCTGGGGGCTCCCTGTGCTGGCAGTGGCCATGCTGCTGAAGCTGTGAGCCCTGCCTGGTGCTCAGTGAATGCCCACAGACTGCTCCATGCAGCCCTCAGTGCCAGCCTCCAACACAGCCCCGGGAACTGCTCCACCATCTCAGTCCAAGCCCTGTTCCGCCATCTTAGTCCAGGCCCCGCACCACCATCTTATTCCAAGGCCTGGTCCACCATCTTAGGCTAGGCCTTGCTTCACTGTCTCAGACCTGGGCTGGTGATGGGCTGCAGCACCAAGTAGCTGGTAGAAGAAGAAACAGAGCAAAAAAGGGAAAAGCAATAGCACTGAGCCCACTGGGGGAAAAAGTTGTGTTGGCTTAATCAATTTTTAACTTTTTTTTTTTTTTTAAGTTTGGCACAATAGATTATTTTAAAGGCAATTTACACAAGATGCAGTAGGTGAGATTCCTTGAATGACACCATGTAAAAGGCTGGTGTGGAACAGTAATCAGAAAAATGAGGTGAAGAGAGCCTCCGTTCCTCCCTATAGGAAAGAAAGGCCAAGTGGGCATTTTTGGCCATACTTGTCTTTTTATTTTGTTATTTAAAGCAGCTTCCTAAAATATTCTTTGAGGTATCTTGTTACACATTTTCTGGAGCAATTATTTAATCTGCTATTGCACTGGAATGTGGAATTATCTTCAGCTCTGGCTTTCCTAAGCTTGTCCCTAGTGTAGCAAAAGCTTTTGCCTCGGTGCTGACCAGCTGTGTGCAACAACGGGCTCCTGGGGCTTGGTGCTCAGTGACAATTATGGGGCTGCTCTGCTAAAAGGCACAAAGCACCTGCAGGAAACAAATACTTCTAGGATCTATTATTATTTTCAGATTTCTTTTGTCCCTTGAAATGTGAAGATCTATGTGATATGCCTAAGAGGATAGTGGAGGTTGACTGAAGGCAACAACCTCAACTTTGTATTCCTCAGTGTTAGCTGAGAAAGGTAGGGGTGGTAAAGTGACATACACTCGCTTTTCATTGCAAGTTTTAGGGCAAATTTTCTCTTACTACCTGGGAACATAGCTTAAAAATTATATATATTCCATGCTTTTTTTTTTTTTTTTTTTTTTTTCCCAGAGTGGGTTTCATAGAATATCATAGAATCAAAGAATCATAGAATGTTTTGGTTCGGAAGGGATCTTGAAGCCCACCCAGCCCCAACCCCCAGTTGCCTTGAAGCCCACCCAGACCCAGGACAGGGCTGCCCTCGCATCAGCTCAGGCTGCCCAGAGCCCCATCCAACCTGGCCTTGAGTGCCTCCAGGGATGGGGCACCACAGTTTCTCTAGACAGATGTGTCAGGGCCTCACGGCTCTCTGAGTGAAAAGTTTTCCCCTGGTATCTAACCTAAATTTCCCGTTTTTAGTTTAAAATCTTTCCCCCTAGTCCTATCCCTGTCTGCCCATGTTAAAACTTGTTATCCCTCCTGTTTATTAGTTCCCCTCAAGTAATGAAAGGCTGCAATGAGGTCTCCCCAGAGCCTTCTCATCCCCAGGCTGAACAAGCCAAGCCTCCTCAGCCTGTCTTTCCATGAGAGGTGCTCCAGCCCTTTGATCATCTTTGTGGCCTCCTCTGGACCTACTCCAACAGCTCTGCATCTTTTTTGTCCCGGAGTCTCCAGGCCTGGATGCAGTACTCCGGCTAGGACTTCATGAGAACAGAGTAGAGAGGGACAATCACATCCCTCATCCTGCTGCTACATCTCTTTTGGTACAGCCCAGGATACAGTTGGCTTTCTGGACTCTAAATGCATGTTGATGGCTTATGTCAAACTTTTAATCCACCAAGATCCCCAAGTCCTTCTCTGCAGGGCTACTCTCATGGAGTTCATCTCCCAGTCAGTATTGATATCTAGTACTGCCCCAGCCCAAATATACCACCTTACACTTGGCCTTGTCACCTGGTATCATTTTCTCCTAACTTTGATTTCTGGATTGAGCTGTTGATGTTATCATATGAGAACTTATCTCATCCTGCTCACAGAGACTCCCTGCTCCAAGATGGCAGGAAAACTTTGTCACACTGAGCACATCCCAGCCAAAAGCCACCTGTTGAAACAGTGAAGATCATTCAATTTCTTACCTGTGCAGAGCGAGATGGGCTTTGTGAGAAGATTCCAAATCAGGTGGCTGTTGAAATCTCAACGGAAAGTCACACACCACTTCTATGCCTCTGAAATACAAAGTATTCATTAAAAGTGATAGACTTGAAGCCAAGACAAACAATATCATAAGCTAAATGTGAACACTTGCAAATACTGATCCTGTGATGACAGATTCATTTTTCCAGTTCTGGCAAATTTGCTTCTACTTTAAACCTGCTGGAAATTATCCTACTTGTGTTTATAAAGCTGTCCCGGTGCTAAGGGTTCCATGTAGGATTCTCTATTCAAATGAAGGAAAGATCTCCTGGCTATCAGCAAGGTGGATCTATGTAAGTAGTTTTGGTTTTTGTCTTTTGCTAATGAAAATACTGCAGACCTCTCTTGCTAGCCTGCAGCTCTTTATTTTTATTTTAACACCTGCTGTCATCTGCTAGGGTCAAGAGACAGAAGCTGGGAGATGGAGGTCATAGCCTTGGCTGATTTAGGTGGGTGTGAAGAGCCTGTTTCAAAGAAGGAGGGTCTTTAGGTCTCTGGATCTGGTGTGGAGAGGCTTCCAGGCATGGCCAAGAGGATGTAATGATGAAAGTGATGAACACGAGGAACATCAGCATACCCAAAAGGTAAGGTATTGAGTAGAAGAAAATCACAACTCAGTGTTTTCCAAGGACACAGAGAAACAGACAGAGAGCCGTAGGAGGGATGGTGGTTTTGGAAGAAGAGAAGAGCATGCTTAGATGTGAAACATCTCATACAGACAAAATGTAGAGTTAGAGAAGAGGCTCTGGCCAGCCCTGTAGGCCCAGGGCAGCCATGAAGCTGAGAGCAGACCAGCAAGGTAGCTCATCTCAAGGCTACCAATAATGTGGATAGGTGTTAGAAATTCTGGACTTTCACCTTCTGTATCTGAAAACCTGTCAGATCCCTTTGGTAGGAGAAAGTGCTTATTTCTTTCTATGTAAGCCAGCTGCTGGAGGCCCAAAGATGCTCTGCTCTCACTTGGAAACAGTTCCCCCAGTGCCAGGTCCAATCAACATTTGGTTGCTCACTGTAGTAAGAAATAACCATCCTCTTCTCTGCTCACCCACCACAAAACCCCACTGCTGCTGTTGTTACGCTCTCTCTGAAAGCCTTCCGGCAACGTGGTGCAATTAATATTAAGCAACAATTTGCTGCAGTTTTATCAGGTGGTAATTTCCCCCCACATCCCTCACCCAGATCTGTCCCACTGCCCCTTTTCCCCGATTATCTGCTTCACGCTGAGCTTTCTATTAAAAATTGACACTGGAAATAAAACAGCAGCTTTTTTACTTAGCCACCCTCAGCGTAAAAAAAACCCAACAATTCAAATAACTAACCAAAACCCCAAACAAAAACAGATGTTTAAACCAACAGAAAGTGGAGGAGGAATACTCTTTCCTTCTTGAATGTCATGGTATATTATATCTGTGTATATATGAGCATTTGAGAAGGACAAAGTCATTTTCATTGGGAGAGGATTTTTAATTCCCCTACTGAGAGCTGACAAACTCCCTTCAAAAACCTGCTGGCTGCCTTTGGCCAGGGGGTGATGGGCATGTGGCCAAGATGCTCAAGACCCCCAGTCTCTGTGCCCACCTCCCACAGGCAAACTACTTTGTTTTTTCCCGCCAGTGCATTCTCAGCCCTGTTTTCCACCAGTGGGACAGCTGCACTGAGATGGAGGGGTTGGGGTTGATGCTGGAGGAAAGGGCTGGGGCAGGGGCTGGGATTTGAGAGAGACCTGGTGTTCATACCCTTCTCCCAGCACAGCCAGATGCCCCACAGCTCTGAACCTTGGTTTTCTTTCATTAGGTGTAGTGGGTGAAAAGGGATATTTAAGTACCAGGGAAGACTGGACTCAGGATGCGGGTATGGTTTAAATTAAGGTGTGATTTTAAACTAATAAAAGTAAACCTTACCAAAAGGCTTGGATGTGTACTTACTTCAGTTTAAATTTGGGTCATTTAGGTTGCTCTTAAATCATGCAATACACAAAACTGTATATTGACTCACTTTTAAACTAAAATAAAAATATCCAGACAGTGCTTTGCACAGCTGTTCAACAACTGTTAAATACATAAATAACCATCACATACTAAAATACTGTGTTGATATGAGCCACATAAACAGAAGAGAGCAGAAATACAGTAGTCTTTTTAACCTGATCTAATTTTGTGTCTAGACAAACTTTACTCAGCATCAGTCTGCCTTGATGCTGCTCACCTATATGCAGAGAGAACAAACAACACGTTGGTGGGACTGGTGTGTTCCAGCTTCCCAGAGCCATTCTTTTTCTTCAAGGCCTGATGCTTCTGAGATGAATGGCAGAAGTGTTTCCAAGGCTGATGCTGGGATTGCACAATGAGGATGTCACCATGAGCTGAGAGACTGAGTTGGACCTTCTGGTACCACCAACACCACATCTCTTCTCACAGCCCGTGGGTGCTTTGGGGGTGAAGGTGACAAAGAGACGGAGGAAGGGTACATGGCTTTCCATTTGATCTGCATCTTTCAATGCAAAGAAGTAGGTCTTCTGTCAGTGCCTTGTTTACCCGTTGCTATGAAAATCACTGTGTGCCCTAGTTGTAGCAGCATTAATATATATTTCTTTTTCAGTAAGTGATTATGTTTTATGACCAGTTTAGACTTATATGGAGGTGCGGTAATGTGCTATAAAACTCTACCCCGTGAGCTGTATACAGGACATATCAAGTAGTCTAAAGTGATTACATTAATAAGCAGGGAGCCAATCCTTCTTATGATTCCACGTTAAAGCAGATGAGCTCACCGCTCCCCAGGAAGACATTAAATCACGTTTGTGTGGAAGGTGGAGGGACCCGCTATGCGACTACTGTTTCATGAAAATATAATGCAGATCCAGACCTAGATCCAAGCACGGAAAAGAGCTGGTGGGCCCCTCCAGCTTTCTGGCAATCTGCGTGCTACCGAAGAGGAAGAAACAGCTGCTCTGGCTATCAGTGGGAAGGATGACAGCAGAGGGAACCTGGCCCCGTGGAGGGCTCCAGGTCCCCACACTGCAGCACAGGGCTGGGAAGGGCACGGCTGTCCCCGCATGAACGCATCTCTGCGCAGGGCTGAGTGCTCCTGGGCACGAGGGACAAGCTGGCCGCTGTACAATAAATAAATGGGGCTGAGGTTTACAGTTCAAGCAAGCTATGAGGAGCCACCACAAATCAGCCTGTCATGTTGCCACCAACTTTGCAATCAATCTCACGTAAAGGGCTTAGGCTCTGACTCCTTCCCTGGGTTTGCTTATTTTTGTGGGCTAACTGGCTGCAAAGGAGTCGCTAGTGGATGACTGGGCTCAGACCTTTCTATTTTAAAAGGAGCAAAGCACTCTTACGCTTTAGCAGGGGAGCCTACTTGAAAAAAAGGGATCAGGAGAAAAGCAAACAAAAGCCAACCGGCTCTGTGCTAATGGCTTGGGTCTGGTCAGAAAGACTCATTGGAAAGTGGAGATGGGGGATGAGGTGACCAGCTTGAGTGGCCGCACTATAATGAATAAAACATTGGCATGCACCCTTTGCATGCTGCACAATTAATCCCCATCACACTGTTAGAATGAACTTTTGGATCCTATCATGCTTACCTCCCCTCGCAGCCTCAGCCCCAAGTCCAGCTGCCCCTGAGGATGTACTCATGGAGGGAGCCTAGTTCACCCCTCTAGCAGACCGAGCTCAGGAACAGAGCATCTGAATCCAGTGAAAATGGTCTGCATGGCTTCTGGTGGGATCCACCAAAATCTCCATGCAGGAGCACTACCACCTCTTTAGCTTCTACCTTCGCTGCTATTCTGAACTTGGCTAATTTTTTCCATGTTTTTTCCACAATGACACCCAAATGTTTTTTTCCTGATCTGCTAGCTGAATGGCTGTTTCATTTAGCACATCATCATTAGCTTCACCCCTTTCTACCAGACAGATTATTTTGTCTCTGCCTTCACTAAAAGGCATTTGCCATCTGCTGATTCACTCACAATGACATCGGTGTTGTAATACTAGTTATAACAACAATAATAATTATATTCTTGTCTCTCATCTTGTGTTCTTCATTGGATCTCCAAGTGCTCAAAAGCCCAATTTGCTCTCAATCCTGTAAAAAAAACCCACTGTCACCAATGTTATCCACCGTATGGGAACAGTTGAGTCATAGCCTGAACCACTGATTGATCACCTGAGCAAGGACTGAGTCAGCCATGGGAGCACAGGTGAAGACAATTCAACTGTGTGATCAGAAGGGGTGGAGCCTGGATGCACCTCTCTGAGACCCATTTAAGGGTTGACTGCCACTGGGAAAGGGTCTCTTTCTGGTGATCCCTCTTTTGTGGAGCTTTTCATCATGAGCCTAGATCTTCAGATATGGGTGAGTATTCATTCTCTGTTTGTTCCTTTGTTATTGCACTGTGATGCTCTTTCTACCTGTACTTTGTTGGCTATGCATCCACCAATGTGTCTCTACTGTGTCAGCCATTCTGTTTCAGGTTGTACATCCTAGGTCCTCATTGTTTTGGGGGATGAAATACTCTTATGCCAAAGTAATGATTTTGGGAAGCAGGTTTCTACCCCTTGAGTTCCAGTCTGTTTGTATATTCTTAATTGTCCTTAGCTCTTCCTTTGAGCTGTAACACTTCTGTGTTGCATTTCCACCAGTTTTTTGTGTGGCCAACCCCACTCTGCAGTGTATGCTCCTAGCTGTACTCCAGGGTGCTTAAGTTACAGAGCAGCCCAATCACCTGTGTTTGCTTAGACTTGGATTTACTGCAGATGACTCTCAGGGAACGTACCGGCATTGTAGTAGGTGTAGTCTTCACACTGATGAGATCAGAAACAGGTGCTTAAGGAAACAGCTTTCAAACTGCCTTTCTAAGGCAGCTAGGCAGAATTTCTACTCTTTCTTTCCCTAATCTCCTTAACTCTCAGCAGCTGTGGAGCTCCACAGAGGTAAACACAATTTCTCACACACCTGAAGCCTTTCAGTTGTCTATTAAGTATTAGTACAGCTTTCCTACTCAGAGTACTTTAAAAAAAAAAGCAACAAAGTTATTAAAGCATCTGTAGAGCCCAAGTTAGCCAAGGTAAGGTGTGTGTATATGTAGAGCAATGCAAAAAGTGAAGTGAATGAGAGAAGTGATACAAAGGGATTTTCCTGCTCTGTCAATAAATTTACCACAATAATTACTTCCTTCAACATGTTTGTTGCTAATGGACCTGTATGCAGAACTACTTACAACATAATACTTTCTGTGATTGGAGTTCCTCTTTTTGTTGGCAGAGTATCCATGAACAGGCAAAGCATCTTCAGTTTTCTGAAGGTGACTCTTCAGCTTGCTATTGAGCTGAACATCTACTGTTTACTATAAGTAGATGCTCACAGGTCTTAATACATGCAATGGCCTCTAGGGAAATGGGAAGTTGAGATGGACAATGCCTCTGCAAGGAGTAGTAGATATCTGAACATAACTTTGCTCAAGGAGGGGAAGGCAGTTGCTGGGAGAGTGCATGTTCTGAGGTGAGTTTGACTTAAAGGTCTATTTGCAGGTGTAGTTCTGAAAATGACCTCTCTCAGTAATATTATTCACTCTTTATCAAGAATGTAATGATAGGACCATGGGTAATGGCTTTAAACTAAAAGAGGGTAAATTTAGATTAGATAGTAGGAAGAAATCCTTCACTCAGAGGGCAGTGAAGCACTGACACGGGTTGCTCAGAAAAGCTGTGTGTTCCCCATCCCTGGGAGTATTCAAGACCAAGTTGGATGGTGACCTGGGAAGCCTCAGCTGGTGGGGGCAGCCCTGCCCACAACTGGGGGTTAGGCTGGGTGGGCTTCAAAGTCCTTTCCAATCCAAGACACTCTGTGACTGCATGATTATGGTCAGTGGGGGAGTGCTTCCAAGGAGAGAGGTGAAATAAATGGGAAAAAGATCTGAAATGCAAATGTCATTGGACATATGAAACTGCATTGGAGTGAATATTTTCAGAGCACTTTGTTTACCCAATGCTTGCAGCTTAACTTTGCTATTGCAGCAATAAAGAAAACAAGCTTCCCACACGAACAGGAAAAGCTTCTGTTACTTGCTATGTTGCAAGCTCATTAAAAAAGAGAAACTCACCCTCTCTATTAGAAAACAAAAGCACAGGCAATGCAGCAGCTTACTGTGACTGTCAAGGAAAACACAGTCAAGGGTTGCCCCAAGCTGGAGGCAGGCTCATCCTTTTTATATATATTTTTTTACTAGAGGATATTCTTGGGGAGGCATTATAGCCATAGAGCAGGGGTCTGGTGCTTGTTATTGCAGATGGTACTGAGGTGAAGATGAATACCAGACACATTAGGCTTAACAGGATGGGTTTTAACAACTTGAACATGTTGATGAAAACAGAAAAGCTAATAAATCAGCCACCAAGCACCAGACTTAGAAAGGCAGCCTTTGGGATTTTTTTTAATGTGGGAAGCTTCTGGGGCACAAACAAATATTGCAGATGCATACTTGTTGTGTAAATGCAGCCATATTTGCAATCTGTTTGGGTATTTAGCTGGCTTTAAACACTTCTGGGTATAAAACTGAGAATTAAGGCTGACAGAACAGATTAATCCAGTCTGGTCCTGAGAAATGGGCAGTGTACCTCCTGCTGTTAACCTGGCCTGTGTGTGGAAAGGAAGCATCTTTCAACTTCAGTTCTGGGGTTCCCAACACAAAAAGGACATTAAAATGTTGGAGCAGGTTCAGAAGGCGGACACAAACATAACTGGATCTGGAGAATATTTCCTATGAGAACGGACTGAGAAAGCTTTGGCTTTTCAGCCTGGAGAGGAGAAGGCTCCAGGGAGATCTGATAGAGACCTTTCAGTGCCTGATGGTGGCCCAAAGGGAAGCTGGAGAAGGACATTTTTATAAGGGCACATAGAGAGACAACGAAGAGAACGGCTTTAGACTGGAAGAGGGTATATTTAGATACTAGGAAGAAATTCCTGAGAGTAGTGAGACCCTGGAGCAGGCTGCCAGAGACTGTGAGTGCCCCTTTCTGGAGGCATTCAAAGTCCAGGCTGGATGCGGCTATGAGAAACCTGGTCTAGAGGAAGGTGTCCCTGCCTATAACAGGAGGGATTGGAATGAGGTGATCATAAAGGTTCCTTCTAACACAAACCATTCTATGATGCGATGAACTCTCTAGCCATCAATTTGTGAAGCACGAGTGTGGCAACTATTAAACAGTACCATCATTGTACTCGGGCAATAGGCTATAATCATTAAATTTTATGGTGCATCAGAATCATACAGATCAAGCTGGGCTACAATTTTGAGAAGGTTGCAGTAATGCCCAATAAGTTCTATGAAGTACATCGGCGTGCAGGGAGTCCACTCAGAAGAAATGAATCTAGCTGTTGGTATCAACATAATTCTTTGTGTTTTAGTGGTCTCTTCCTTTATGATTCTATCTAGTGATGGGCTGATGGTTGGACCAGATGATATTAGTGGTCTTTTAATTTTGATATATGTATGCACCTCTGTCAAACATCCCTTTTCCTATTTTTTTCAATATAAAGGGGAGAGAGGTTGAAGCAAGTTTAATTTAAAACTGTGTAGATCTGGCTGAAACTGTGCAAGTTACTTGTGTAAAGATAGCTTTGCTTCCTAAGAAAATATGAGGGAAACTTGAACCACGTCTTCCCGTCTTCGCTGCTCTTGCTTCCAAGTTGCTTCTTGCTCCATTACAGTGGTTCTCCATTAAGGTGAATGATGTTTTCCTGAACTGTGATTTAAGGAGTTATTTTGGAGGAATGCAACAGCTATTTTAATTTCTGGAGCTGTATTTAATAGCTATTTAATTTACTAAAACATAGCTTTGCAGAAAGCTGACTCAGAAATACTCATATACAAACAAAGTAGCATGACAAAAAGGAAAGGAGATGTGAAAAGTGAAGCTTTTCATGCATTTGCGTGAGAAGTTTTTTCTTTCCTTGCATTACTGTTGCGCTTGAATTCTTATGAATATCCAGTTTTCCATCCATGAGGAAATGGAAAGACACTGGACTGCTAGAAATCACATCTTTGCCATCTAAAACTCAATGACATTGCTGTGGTTTTAGACTTTCAGGAAAATGCTTTATAACTAATGACTCCTATTAAATTATGGGATATAGCAATGCCAATAGAAATGGTGAGTAGAAAATAGCAGGTGGTTCCATGAATACATCAAAGCATTTTGTTTTTGTGGATGAGGAAGGGCCTGGTAAACCTTGGTTTCTGCCCTTATTTAAGAGTGAGGTATCCTCCTGACCACAAAAGTAGTCTTCCTCCATGGAAACAGGGTTTGGAATGACCCACATACGTGTGGTAACTCCTCCTGTGAATCTGTAACTGACACTGGCACTCCACTGCTACTTCTGCCTCAAGGTATTTTCTGCAGCATCTGTTCAGCTCACCTGTGTCTTGGCTCACTGGGTAACTCTACTTTCCTTCTGTCAGTGCATTAAGCACCTATAGATCCAGCTTTTTTAGTGTTTTAAAGCTCACTGCCATACAATGAATCCTTTCACTTAAATTGATCTATTTAAAGCACTTGCAGGCTTTCAATAGCATTGAAAGTGATAAATAGGTTTGGAAACTTAGGTAAGTGTCACTCATCTGTCTCAGCTGAAACTGAAACAGTGAAACGAATAGTCTTTCCATGTCTATTGGTATGCAGTCCACCTCTAAGCCATGCAGGGAGGATTAAATATATTGTTTTTTTTTTCCTGTATGCTTGCTTTTGAATATATGAGTTGTTGTGAATGGTTGTGGGGAATACTAATACTATTAATTTTTTTTTTTCAACTGGTACCTGAAAACTCTTGGCAGAGGAGCTGGATTTTTGTATTTGTGACTTGTAATACAGTGGGTTAATTGCATTCTTCACTGACCAGAAGCAATGCAATGTGCTTGGCTTAGAAAGAACTTAAATGTTAAAAACCTGTAAACAATGCAAAGGAGACCTTCCTCAAGGGCACAACCCACTCACAAATGCAAAGAAAGAAATGGTGACTTACATGGACAGATTGGTGGGGAATTCCTTGTTCTGTATGCACCAAGTCTCTGCTCTCTCTAAGGAAATGGTCATCAGTGTAGTTACACTGAAACAGTTGTCATTGCCTTCCAGTGTAAAGTCTTATGTAGATAATTTGCAGCGTCTTAAAGCACCATCTGAACTAGAGCTTGTTAATTAGATGCATTTCCTTGCTATAGATGCTTGTCCACAAAAGGAACACCAGGGTCTAGCACTTGCACATGTTTATGTAGACCACTGGGCAACTTGACACAGCCATGTACATAGATGGGCAGCCACTGCACACTCTGTTCTAGCTGAATTAAATGAAGACTGTCCTCAAATTATAACAGTTAAAGGCAGCTCAGATTTGGAGCTTAAACTACTTGACAGCCTTCCCTTAATCTGGACTCCATGGTGTTTTCAACAAGTGCTATTCTATTTTCCAGAGGTCAAATAAATTGGTTTTAAGCTCATGCAAAGGTAAACAGGCTGATGCCTGCGTAACTTTTCTGAGTTTATGAGATTCTGGCAGTGGGGACACAAAGAACCATCATAAATCCTACCTCACACAAGCGTCTCATTCCAGGGGTGGAGTGAGTACGTGGGAGGTTCCTCTGCTGTTCAATGCAGTTTCTCCTAAGACTATAGTTAAGAAATATTAAATCAGCAGCAGTGTAAGCCCCAGTAGCAGCTGCTTTTATGACAGCCGCTTTTATTTTTTTCTACTACAGTTCTGAAAAAATAACTGTTTTGGGATAGTGAAGAAGATGGATCAGGAGACATCTTCAGCCATGCTGGATGGTGCTGTTTTGACACTTCATAAACAGAATTTGTAGTTCCAGATAAAAAATAACTTGGGGATTACATCCTGTATTTTACATCCAGCTCCCTTGAGCTTTTCTATTGTTATTTTAATGTTTGTGAAAGTATGTCAGAAATCTTTCAGTGCATTCATAGATCTATATATATGCATGTGTGTATATATGTATTTATATGTAAAAGAAGTCCACTGTAAATACATGTCATTCTATAAATGACTAGACTGTGTGAGGGTATAAATGTCTCTTAAAGACCTTTTCAGCAAAAGGGCTTAAATTATTGGCTCTCATTTCAGAGTCCTGGCTTTAATGAGATCTGGCTGGCAGTCAACAGAGATGCCTTAAAAGCAGTGACTAGAAGAACACTTCATGAAGCAACACAAGCTTGCTTTACAAACAAGGGCTGCTAATGAGGAGAAAGGGGGTTTAACTGCAGTTAATGCAGAGGCTTTTCTTGCCACCATATCTGAGTGTGGCCTGAATGTGATCATTTTTACCAACAGGATAGAAGGAGGACATGGAGCTCAGTGCTGATTGGCCTCCCTTGCTTATTGTAGTTCTCCAGTTCTCTTGTGGCTGCAAGTCATACAATCATAGATCTCAAAGTCCTGGGCAGCTTGGAGTGTGTGTGTATGGAGGGGGAAATGAGTACACTTATTTCATGTCTGACTTGGTTTTCCCATCCTTATGTTCTCTGAAGATAAATACACGGAGGCTTCAATTCAGTTAACAGTGGTATTACAGTAAAATGCTCCCAGAAGTCAAAGTGGGGGGTGGGGATGATGTTATTTTAAAGGGTCTCCATTTATATTAAGCAAGCTAGCCTGGGGTTTGTCCAAGACAGAGCAGAGAGACCACCGAGTAGTCTCATCAGCAGAGCACTAATTGTGGCCATTTATTATAGTCACTTATCTGATAGTAGCTTCTTTATCTGTGATAGCTTTACAGGGATAAAATCCACCAGGCATTTGCACCAGTATATAAACATGTTACCTTGTGGCAGAGTGTCTGTTACTTACTGTCAACACTTGCCAGCAAAAAAATGCCTATCTCTAGCTTATATGAAGTAATGATGAGTTTAATATGCTCCAGTGAAAGCCACAGGATAAACAAGGCATCACAAGTGTTTGCCTTGTCTGGCCTCTTAAACAAATAAAGGTCACTGAGAAGTACAAACAGCGCTGGGTCGTGGCTTATCAGTGTGAGCACTGCTAATGCTGTGCTGGTAGGATATGGCAGGAAGCACCCAGGGAGCCCTTAGCAAGGGGCATGGGGTGAGGTTCTCCCTGCGTGTACCTCCCTACCAGCATAGCGATGGGGTATGGAAGAGCCAAGCTGATGGTGTAGATCTTGTGTGATAAGGAGGACCATGTCCCTCTCTAGGCTTCCAGTTTGAGGGAGGAAAATAACACCAACTTGCTAACAAGTGAGGAAAAATTAAAATTGTTGTAGTTATACTGCTGGATCAGCCTGAGCAGAGTCATTTTACGTGTGATTGCTCATGGGCAAAAATTGAGGATAGATACTTGGATCTGTGGGTAGTGCCTTTGTTAGGGAATTGCCCCTATTAAGGAAGGCACTTAAGACCATCCATCCCCTGGCTGACAATAAATAAGCTTGCTTAGTTGCACTGTTGATCTTACGATAAGTGATGGAAACTCATCCCATTTGTCATCGTGAAATACTGGGGACAAGTGGAGCTAGCTACCTCAGACAGCTGCTTTCCATGTCAAACACTGCATAAAAACACTAGAAAGGGAAAACTTCGTTACAGATTGAACATTTTGTAAAGGATGTCAATGTAGAGATTGATCAAAGCCCATTTGATCCACACAGACTTAGAACTTACGCAGAAATTGCAACATCTTTTGTAGTTTGTAAAGGCGCTTGGCAAGCATAGATGTCACTTCTTGACTTTGTGGAAGGGGCTCTGATTCTCAGCTGTACAGATTCAGCTCACTGCACTCTAGGCAAAATGCCACATGCAGAATGTACTTGCTTGCACCAAATGTGAATTTTCATGCAGAAATGCCCTTCCTGCAACTCTGGCCATCAGGATGGAAACTTCCTGCTTCGGGTTGGAAAATGTGAGGCAATTGCAGCTTCATCATCTTTTGCAGTGAAGAACAGATGGACTTGAAGGCTTTACTGTCTACTTTCAGCATGCTTATTTCCAGGGCTACACACAAACAGCTGGATTGTTGGGTGACAGCATGGCATCCATTTGGCTCTGGGAGATCATGTCATGGGGAAATCATTTGAAGGAATAATTTCATTTGGGCTTGCTTTTGCCCTGTAAACAAAACATCCCAGGACCATATGAACAGCACCAGCAGCACAGCCCACCTGTTGGCCAAACCCTTCTAAAAATAGCTGAATGCAAGGCAGATGTGGGAGTGCTCACAGCTGGGCAGCACTGCTTGGGGCCCTGGGTAGGTTGTCCATCCCATCATGTGCCCATCAGACCCACCTCAAAGATGCTGCTGGTGTTTATTGATTCACAGCTCAAGAAGGTTGGTGTGCAAGAGTTGAGGATAGGAGCTTGGGTTCCCAGATACAGTTAAACAAGTTGCGTATCAGTGGAAAATGTGGCCTGGTTTCTCTAGCCAGCTGCTCTGTGGATCCAGCCCCGGATACAACAGTTGAACTAATCTCTTTGCACAGGCAATCAAAACGCAGTGGTTAAAGCTAATTACCAGTGCTGTTGATGGTGCGTGAACCAGAGGAGGGCTGGCTGCTGTTCCCAGGGCTGCACAACTTCTATGTTGCTAGCGGAGTAGAAAATACAAAAACAAGGTATTATTTTTGTCTGTAAATGAAACATATCTGCCTCAAATTTCCTGCAGAAGACAGCAGATCCATTGAGTGAAAGCGTGTCATTTTTATAGTCGCGTCTCTGAGCACAACCACATTTAAGAAAGCCACAAACCTGGATGGCAAAATGATTTTACATTTTTAAAAAAGATTGAACATGTTACAGCACATTTTCCCTGGGCTATGTAGGAACTGTTGCTTGCTTAGCTGCGAGTTCATAAATTATCAGGTCCAATTCATGCGCTATCGTGTTTCAGGACAGAGCTGTTTTACGGCTAATGCAAGGTGGTTTTTCTCCTCCGTGGGCAGGTACGCAGGGAAAGCCAGCTCATCTGAGTGATAAATACTGCAGGGCAACAACAGAGGTGAGAGCAACTGATTCCGATGGAGTTAAAAATCTGTTACCACTTCAGCAGCTCTTGCTTAATCTCCTGTTTGCAGAGCTGATAACGCGACTATAAAGTTCCCTCCTGGCTGAATACTGGCACAGGCATTTCTCAGAGCTGATGTGAATTCCAAATACAAATGTCAGGAGTGTTGTGAATAAAATCTTCTCACTGCAGATGATAGACATGCAAATAAATGCTGAATCTGATTTGTAATGAGAATTACTCAGGTCCAGGGGCTATCTGACTTTGTAAAAACAACTCTGCAAGAGAAATATAAAATAATAGCATGGTATAGAATCACGAAGATTGGAAAAGACCTCCAAGATATTAACTTCAACTGTCCACCTATTGCCAGTCTTTCCCACTAAACCATATCCCACTGCACAGCATGTAAATGCTTCTTGAACATCTCCAGGTTTGATGACTCCACCTCTCTGGGTGACCTGTGCCAGTGACTCACTACTCTTTTGAAAGGGAAAAAATATTTCCCAATGTCTAACCTGAATCTCCCTTGGTGCAAACTGGAGCCATTCCCTCTCATCCTATTGCTGATTACGGGGTTGAAGAGGTTGACCTCCACCTTGCCACAACCTTCCTTCAGGTGGTTGTAGAGAGTAATAAGGTCTCTTCTGAGCCTCCTCCACACCAAACCATCCCAGTTCCCTCAGCTGCTCCTCATAAGCCTTGTGCTCCAGACTCCTCACAGCTTCTTTGTCCTTCTCTGGACATGATCCAGGGCCTTAATATCTTTCCTGTAGTGAGGGGCCTGTAACTGAATACAGTACTCAAAGTGCAGCTTTTGGAGATCTTATGCAAAGCTACAGGTTCTTTCAGCTTTTTGTTGCACTGACTGTAGACAGCAATGAGAATGATCTGCTCTGGAGACCACTGCCACCCTTGGATTTGTGGCAGTGAGCTGGAATGACATCTGGAAGGAAATATAGTTTTTTTTTTCTTCAAAGGGGGCCATTCTCAATAGGAAGATAACCCAAACGCTTTCTCTGGATGGTCCTTGAAGGATGAGGAGGAAGCTTCCCATTTCGAGGTCCTGGAAGAGGTTGTTTCTGAGGTCTAAGTGGGAAGTTGCATCTAGAAGGTATAACTTCAAATCCTAGCTCCCTAGTGAACTAGGAAATCTTTCTGCTCTGTGAATCTCAGAGGGGAAATTCCTTCACCAAAGCTCAGTTTAGCCAGCTTTTTCTGAATGGCAGTTAGACTGGACTGGTGATTACAATCGGTGTCTCTTGCATGCTCCCTAATTTTTAAAACCTGATACTGCAGCCGTAACAATGATATGGGGTTTTCTAGTTATCAGCCATGACTTGCAAAGAGTTGCTTGGCCAGAATGCAGAACGTGTAAAGCTGTTGCAAGTATATTAGTGTGGGAAAGAATGGTTGCCGCTGGATTAATGCCATGGGTTAGCTATTTTTTTAAATTCAGAAATGTAGCTTAAAATTATAACTTTTTTTAGCTTTTTAATAATAGTGTCATTCAATTTGATCATAACATTTCCTAAATAACTTCTTGAATCCCTAATTTAAAATCGCTATTCAGACAAGTAACTGCTGGTACCTATTCTTGCTCAACGTTCTTGCTCTCTTTCTCTGTTCCTATCACAAGCCGGAACTTACAACATCAGCTTCTTTGGGAGTGTTTTGATGCTTTCACTGCTTGCCAAAATCAGGAAGTATAATATGCAGAGAGAACTTTTAAAAAAATTCATTTCATAAAAGTATTCTTTACAACTAGATATCCAGTGAAGCTGGGAACAGGTTATTCTGCTGTCTACTACTCTAAATTTAAGTGTAAGAGCCTTGTGGCACAGCTGTGATGACATTGATGCCTGTAAACATTCTGATTGCATTAGGGGATGATCATAGAATCACCCAATCATAGAATCATTTGAGTTGGAAGGGACCCTTCAGAGTCAGCCAGTCCAACTCCTCTGCAGTGAACAGGGACACCTACAGCAAGACAAGGTTGCTCAGAGCCTGGTCTTGTGCTACGGCCTTGTGTGATCATGTATGAAATACTGGGAGCATGAGTAGATGAAGCACACTTCATGAGGATGCTGATTCTCAGCTGTGCTGTTCCTATGCTGCCCCAGTGCTGGAATAGACCCATGTTCAGGTAAAATAAGTAACACTGGGAAGATTCAGGCCTAATGCTTGAAGACTGCAATGTTGAGGCACAGAAGGATGGATTACAGATTGTTCAGCCTGAATTCCATCCCAAAAATCTGTTTAATCCCCCTTTTAATACTTGTGTGAGTGCCAAAAATGTCTTTTATTTGCTCCAGCAACAGCAGCCGGTTAGTTAGATGCTATCAGCTACTTCTTCATTCAGTTGTCCTCTTCATGCTGATAAATACCACAGAAGACAGAAGAGAGAAACCTTAAGCCACAAACTTATCCTGTGTATAATAGGATGCACCTTGAAACAATTTTGATGTCTCCATTGAAATCAGCTTAGGTTAAGCCTACATAAATAGTGTCAAAGGGGAACACACCCAGAACGCTCTGGGAGATCATGATAAACACTCCTGATGCTTTGCAGCTGTGCTCATCATCTGTGCATTACACAATAAAATTTTACAAAGCATCCAGACACCCAGCTGGTTGTATTCACTGTGAGATGGCTTCCTCCAACATGGTATTTTGTTCTGTGTCTGTGGCCCTGTGTTACTCCCTCCCCCAACTTCACTCCTCATCACTTATTTCTTATTACAGATAGCTCATCTTACTATTTTTTTTGAATCAGTGGGCTTCAGAAAGGATCTGTACTTGCTTGAATGTGAGAAAAAGGAGATTCCCTGAATAGAAAGGAGGTCTGAGTGACAGTTAATTGGATCAAAAAGCATGCAATTTCCAAGTTTCTTTCAAGTATTTTTGAGTCAGTATTTGCCAGTGATTGCAATTTCTCCCTGAAGTGACAAAGACTGGATTCTGCAACTTTTGTATACATGGCGAAATGCTTCTCCTCCTGTCTCTGTTCTGAGACCTAAGATATCCCAAAAGCCAAGTGTAGCTATTTGCTGGAACATGGCCTCTTTCTGTAGAAGGGAATGAAGGAAATCAAACTAAGAGGGCACGCACCTGAGCCTCCTCTCACTGACAGCACATCACTGGTGTGACTCCCTTGATGAAAGTGGAATTCACCCTGATTTACACAGCGTTAATGAGAGAGGGTTCAGGTCTTAAGTGCTCAGGCTTAGCTGTATTTCTTCTGTTTTCATTCCTTCCCCAGCGAATCCCAGGAAATATCACTTTGGGGAGATAAGTGTCTAGAGGAATGTTCGAATTAATTTCAGAGCTGCCTGAAGTGGCCATACAGATAACCAGCAAGAGGAAATGCCCCAACAAAGGGATTTATTGTGCTATCACCGCTCTTTGCTGAGCTACAATATCTTAATCTTTCATGATGACATTACTATGAACCAGCAATAGCAGAGAGCCCTGAGAGCCCAGCACACTGAGAGTTTCCTCAAGACCTGCTAATCCTTGATGTTAAATTGAGTAGGGCTAATCTCAGCTTGATGTCTGAAAACTTGCTGAGGGTGCGCTTGATCCCCCTGTCAATGTTATTAATAAAGTTATTAAATAGTGCTAGTACAGGCCTTGGGGAACACTGCTTGTCACTGATCTCCACCTGGACATTGAGCTCTTGATCACAACTCTTTGACTACCCACATAATTTCTTATCCCCAAATACTATTCCATTTTAGAAACAAGGAAGTTGTGTGAGACTGTGTCAAAGGCCTTACGGAAATCCAGGCAAATGATGACATCAGTTGCTTTTCCTTTGTCCACTGGTGTAGTCACTTCACGACAGAAGGCCACTAGAATAGTAAGGCACAATTTACTGTTGATGGAATCGTGTTGGTTGTTGCCAATCATCTATTTGTCTTCCACATGCCTCATATGCACTAACTTCCAGGAAGATCTGTTCCGTTACTTTCCCAGGCATGGAGTTGAGGCTCACTGGCCTATAGTTCCCAGTGTCTCTGTTTCTACGCTTCTTTAAAATGGGAATGATGTTTTCCTTTTTAGAGTCACTGGCCATTTCACCTGGCAGCGGTCGCTTTTCAGATAAGATGGAGAGTGGCTTGGCAGCCTGTTCTTTCAGGATCCTGGGGTGCATCTCCTTGGGCCCTATAGAATGCCTTCTACAGCATCTTCAATTTCCTTGTGTTTCGAGTGAAAGAAGTGATTTTTTCTAACCAGTAATATTAAAGACCATAAATGGACCATTTCTCATTAAGCTATGCATTGCTCCACTTTTTGTAAGAACCAGGACTAAACACAGTATGACTTTCCCTCTCAACTTTCAGGATTACAACAGTTTTCTCCAATTTCACCTCAGTTACTTGGCTTTTAGGCTGTGATCTGTGTTGTTCTGTGGAGTCCCTTCTTCTCCTGAGGTTAGATGTCAGTATTGAGTCTGAGACGCATTTCAGACAGCTTGCATCATTGTATAAACAGTGATAACAATATTTAACGATGATAAATCTGAATTTTACCGCAGAACTATAAAACAACCAAGAGAATGAATTATGCAATTTACAGCTAGCAAAAAGGCAGCCAAAGGGAAAGCAAAGGCTGTGTACAGTGGAGAGACAAATTTAGTGGTCTGAGAATACAGTGTCATTTGTTTTTGTGTTTAGTAGCACTTAACAGCCATGGTGCGTAAATAATCTTTATTACATGGGAACCCGGGAACGCTGTTGGCGTCTATTTGTCACTGTGGGGGATGACCACTCTGTGTGGAACAGCAAGGTGGATCCTAGGTTAAAGGTCCACCTGGGCCTTGCTGTTCTCTAGATGTCCTGGGGCCTGTTCTGAGTGACACCGGTTGTCTTCTCTCCACTAGGTCATGTGAAAAACCTGGTGCTCATTAATGGCACTTTCTTCCCAGCCTAATGCAATTCTACTGTGCTTGCTGAGTTAATTACTTGGATGAATTATAAGTACACAGACTGAACAATAGCAAGAAAGGACAGAAAAGGAGTAATAAACGAAAGTCACATGGAGGAGAGCTACAAAAACTCGAATGCTTCTATCTTATTTTTGGTTCAATTGTTTATTTTTAATATAAAAATATCAAAAAGAGGAAGAAAAAATAAGGAACATCATCTGTAAAATATATTCCTTCCCTTTTTCTTCCTCCTGTGCCAGCCCATCTTTTTCTTTTTAATTATTTTTTTCTCATAATCCTTCTAGAATTTTAGTATTTTTTCATGCATTTTTCCACTTTAACACAGGAACCATTGAGGTACAGAAAATCAGTATGCTGCAGCAGTTTCAAAAATGTGCATTTTGAGGAAGGAAAGAAAAATTTTTTTTTTGAAACTGATCATGTTTTGATTTTCTACCTGGAAAAAGAAGTGGAATGTCTAAATAGCAATGGCTTCACAAAACCTCCTCAATCAAAAATTAATAACAACTTTGATGACCATTTTATTATAGTGATCCTCTGATGATACGATATAGATTACATTGTATGCTTTACAAAAAATGTTGAAGGAAGAGCCAGGAAAGCGCCTGACCAGGCATACAACCCCTGGCATCAGCCTGGTGGGATTGAGATGCCTCACGGGCTACTAAATCCACTGGAGCCAGTCTGGTTGTCCTCCCCTAAGGACAGCAACACCATGGTGTCCTTTGATCTGTACTAAACTCAATGCAACTCTGGGTCCCAATCCTGCAAGGTCCACTTGCCTTCAGCCTGTAAAAATGGGGACAATTTTTAGATCATATCTACCTACGTCTGGTGAAAATTAGTGGTCTCTGTCCTTAAGTTCACTGTGAACCACCATAAGCAGAAAGTGTCTGAGCTTCCTGCAGCTCACAGTGAGAAAAAATCACTGTACAAGAGTGAGGAAATGCCACATTGCTCAAGCTCTCCATTCTTCTGGCTTCTAAGAGGATACTGTAAATTACAATGTAAACAGCTTTTGAAATAACATAAAAAAAAATTGATGTGTCACTTGCCAGTGTCCCTTTAACTATGAAAAATAACAGCAACATAGGAAAAAATGTAAATTTACCATCAGGCAGATCTTCCCCCACAGCATAATGCAGAATTTGATGAATAGAATGAATGAAACAACAGAGGATCCAAGCATTACACAACGGCTATAATTGTGCTAACCAGCTGTAGTCATCTGCTGCTTCCAAAAAAAGTTCAGAGCATTTTGACAATGTCGCCTGTGCGGATTGCAAGGCTGCAGCAAAAATGTATTTCCATTTATTACTTGAAAAAAAAGAAGACCTATTACTCAGTGACAGATTTTCTTGGAAGATGCCAAGACAGCAGAGAGTGAAGAACAGGATAACTTGTAGTGTCAGGGAAAAAAAAAAGCAAAAAAACCAAAACAAAAAAAAAAAAAAAAAAACCCAGCATCTCTTCCAAGGAAAGAGGATTTTAGACAAGCACACACTGCTGGTTCCAGCTGCACTGGTGACCAGAGCAATCTTTGCCTTTTCCTAAAAGAGGCTGAAGCACCGTGCTCAACCAGGCCAAAAAGAACCAAACCTGAGCATTTTAGGAAAGGTGTTTTTTTTTTGCCACTGGATTATTATTCTGAAATAATTATGTGTGACTGGCTTGACTTCTGGAGGCAAGGCTTGGGAATTTGGCATTGTGAAGCCCAGCTTGTAGGCACTGTATGCAATATGTGGAAAACGCTGGGACTGTGCAGCACTGAGCCTGGAGCTATGCAGCCTGGGGAACTGAGAAAGCCAAGGCTTTTCTGGTGGCATTTCCTAAACCTATGGTGTTTCATGTTGGCATCCAGAGTGGTGGTGAATGCCCCATCCCTGGAGACATTTAAAGTCAGGCTGGACGGGGCTCTGAGCACCTGATATGCTGTAGGTGTCCCTGTTCATTGCAGTGGAGTTGGACCAGATGGCCTTTACAGGTCTTTTCCAACTCAAATGACTTATAAATAATTTTAATTAGAATTAAAATAGAATATAGGTATATATAGAATAGATTTAGAATTAGAATGATTAACGACAGAATTATGAATTCTATGATATGGGGGATGGGGAGGATGCAGTAACTCCATGGGTGTGGGGTGATCTGGGAATGTAGATGAATCCACTTCAGAAATACTACTAACATGATTTCAAATGGACTGCTTTCTAACAGAATGCCTTTTTTGATACTTTCACGAGCCACGGAGCTCTAGGAATGCTTTGGTGTGCATGGTGTGCAGGTCAGATTCATTTAATTTGGAGGTGAGACGGGCAGTTTTATCCAGCTTTTAGTACTTGGTTTTGTTTTTGGTCACAGATCATTTACTGAACCTGTTTTAAGTGGAATGGAGGTTTTTTTTTTTTTAAGCCAAGAGGGTTGGTTCTGGCTTGTTACAAAACAGCAGCTTTCAACAGGATCCAAATCTATCTTCAGCTTTTCTGGGTAACTCTAAATGAGTACTTTAACTTGGGGATTTCTGTGCCGAGGAAGAAGGGAAGTTAACAACTCAGCACAGCACACAAGTAGAACTGGCATAAGGGTGTTTCTGGCAGTGCATGTCTCCCTTTTTGCACTTTAACAATAAAAAGTTAATACTGGGAAGTTGCCCTGCACCTTAGGAATTGCAGTTCTCTTGTTCTTTCCTGGATCTCAGCCCATGTGCTGCAGGACCTACGGCCAGAGACAGTGGGGACGGCAGTTAAGTAGCTGTCCTGCTTAGGGGAGAAAGGCCTTTTATTTAGGTTAGAAAAGCCTGGAAGGATTTTAGTGCTTGCCCACTTTCTCTGCACAGATATTTCCATGGAAACTGTTTGGCCTCATCATGTGAATCAAGATAAATTAAGGGAACAGATATTTACATACAACTGAATTCAGTTTTTGAAACTCTGCAAACAGAAAAATCACAGGAAGCAAAAAAGAGGATAGAACAATCACACAGTCCAAACCCTGAAATACAGCTTCGGAAAAATGTTATTGGTGATAGTCTTGCTTTAAAAGGGAAATCAGACTAGATGACCTCTAGAGGTCCCTTCTAACCAAAACTTCTATGAATCTGTGACTCATATACATTTCATCATTTTGTCTCCTCAGTTCTTTTGTTAGTTTTCCTAGTAAAAAACTGGAATGTAAAGAGAAAGTTCATTTTATGCCAAGATTTGTGAGCCATGATGTCTCTGGGTTATGCTATAGGCAAACTTTCTGCTTCTGCTGTTAAAAAGTATCAGAAAGATACATGCAAAGTCAAATAGATTCCCTTCTTTCACCATCAGGAAACATGCAAGGTCTCAGTACTCTCTCAGACTCCCTTATCCTGCGATGGTATTTCCATACAGAAAATAGGTGTGGTGGCTATTGCGGTTAGGCTCAAATGACAGGGTCTGGCCTCTGTGTGCGAGGGTTGGAAGTAGAGGTGGGAATGGGTGCTGACCAGCCAAGTGAGCCATTTTGCCTTGTTCTAGCTCTTGGGCTGGGTAACAAAGGTCATCCAACAAGGAGCACACTGAGCAACAAATAGCAAAGAAAAATAACACGACCCACTTCAAAATATTGAGGAAGCTTGAAGGATTTTCCCATCCAGCTGTCCATGAAAGATGAATAGTGTTGGAGACGGTGAATCCCCGTCTCTTTATTAATTTCAGATTATTTTTGGACTGGGACACCTTTGAGACATTTAAGAAAAATCTGGGCTGGGCAGATTGGCCACCTCTATCTGGAGGTTTCCACCAGCATCCCCAGTGCCCCTCCATCCCTGTGCTGAAGTGAAGGCACAAACACATTGAGCTGTGAGAAGCTATGGACCACTTGAGAAGCTCATCTACCAATTTATCTATCTCACTGCCTAGCCCAGCAGTAAGGTAGCCAATTGCTTCCTAACCGATGATTTTTTAGAATGAAAAATTTTTGCCTTGACTTCAGTAGACAGCAATGTGCTGCTGAGTACCCTCTTCTTTATCAGCTCTTGTTGCCTTTGCAGTGATTTGGGAGTGCTCAACATCTCTCACCACTGTGGCTTTCAGATGCTCAGCACTCCCCTCTCTGCATATATCCTTATTCTTTTTGGACACCACAGTCCTAAGATCTCTCCTAAGGTGCAATTTCTTCTCATCTGATAGGTGTTATGCACGCTGTTATTATCTTATGGTTCAGGAAGACCACAAGCCTTCCTGAAGATGCCATGCTCAACCACATGAACAAAGGAACAGTGGACTTGCCTCCTCTTGAGGGATGCCTGGGTGGGAGGAAGACCTGTTGTGGTGCTGAGCTCTCCTGCTTGGGATGTGCACCCTGCAAGTGAATGCGAAGCCAGGCTGGGTGGTGGTGGCTCTGGCTTCCAGGAGCACACAAGCTAGGAACAGGGGTATTGGGGCCCTCTTGAAGGATCTTCATGTAATTTCCTTGCTCTGGCTCCTCAGAGAGGCTCAGCCCGACCTCCCCCCCCATCAGCACCCACTCTCTGGAATTTGCATGGTTTATCTCACGCCCCAGCAGGGTCCGAAGCAGCATGCTGCACTGAGCCCCTGCTTATCGCAGCTCTGACATGGCTTTTCTAAGCAAATGTTTAGCCCTACTTGACTTGGGATGAGTGCTGTATTGATTATTAACTTTAAACAAACATCTGGTTTTCATTATGAATGGTAGCAGACCAGAGAGGGGTGCTGTACTGGGCGGTGCGGTCACTTAACAACCATCAGGGCTGGCTATAAAGAAAATTTAACATATCCTGTAATTACAGTCTGCACAGCACAGGGGGATTTGGGATCTGCAGATCTGATTTCAGAACAGAAGAAAATGTTTATTGTATCTGCTACGCACATTTATTTACTTAGTAGTAGCAAGGCTTTTGAAATATTGCCTGTGCAAGAGCTTATTTTTTGCTTACGAGAAGGACTTTCTTGTTTCAGCCAGGAAACTTGAGCAAGGCTCACGGTCAGGATGGCCTGCTTAATGCTTTTACAGGCTTCGGGATTTCAGGGTTTGCAGATTACACGGGTCTGCTCTGAAATATAAATAACATCTTCCACCCACCCCTGGCAGTGAGGGGAAAGCTGCAGCAGGGATGGCTCCTGGTGGCCTGGGATGATGGGGACATCACCCCCAGGGCTGTCCCAAGCCTCCTGGCAGGATTGTGTAGGGTCATCAAGGGTGGCCCTCAGCCTGTCCCCACACCGGTGAACCAAAAAGGGTGCATCCGCACCCGGCGGCCGCAGCATCTGTGTCCGGCTCCCAGGGAATTATCAGCCAAAGGGACGTTTTTGGGATGATGTAATGCTGTAACTCGAGCTCCAGCTGAAAGGACATGGTAGGTGGAGTTTCTATGGAGCCAGACAGAGCTGGGATCCTCTCCCTCTCTTTTTCTCTTTTCCTGGCTCATTCAGTCTGTCTCAATTAAAGCTCGGGCAAATTAATCTTACACTCTTAATGTCAGTTGCTATTTTTCTAATTCACCTCCACACTCTTAAAGACTATTTCTCCAAACAAAATGGTTCTGTTCTTCAATTTCAGGCTGTCAATTTCATGGGCTGCTGATACATTTATTAGGTGTGTAATTTGCTATTTTTAGGAGGCTGCGGGGGAGCAGCACCGTTTCTTTCTTTCTTTTTTTTTTTTTTTTCCTTTTGCATTTATAAGCCTCTTACAGTTCCCTGTCCACTGAAAATATTTTTACTATTTAAAATATAGTATAAAAGTCCAGGTATCTCCATCCAAATTCCTCCCTGGTGTAACTCTACTGACCTCTATTTCACAAGAAGTGAATTTATTCTTTAATGTTCTGGGATATAATTTTGGTAGACATGAACACTTCTTGGCCATCGCTGGAAGCAGGAAAGCATCCAGCTGTAGGGACCAGTGACATGATCAGCAATGGACTTCAGCTGCAAACTCTGCTGTAGGAAAAGCTTTGATATTTTTCAGTTTAGCCTGTCTCTTAGAGCGACTGTCTCTGAGATCACAGATGCTGATACACCACATAGGGCCCACTATCAAAATCTGCTGCTAGACTTCACTTGTTTCAAAGCAGTTGTGAAGAACTTGGCAGTGATTTGAGGCACATTCCTGCATGGTGTGGGGGATTTCTCTACAACCCTACGAGAGGGTGGTCAACACTCCTTGAGGGAAAATTCTCTTTTCTTTCTGTGCTAGCTATGTTCAGCCTGGGAGGTTCACCACCCACTTGTGGTGGCGTGATGGGATCAACCAGAGCCACCACAGCCTTAAAAACAGGGGGATGGCCATAATGTCTTTGAACAAGTCAGGGGGCTACCAAATCACCAGTCAAGTTAACCAGTGATGGTTACCCAGTGGAAGAGTGCTTCCATGACATAAGTTGTAACTGGGAAAGAGAAGGGCTACAGAAATGATCCTGCCAAAAAAATTTCTGCCGTCTGCCTCTCCCTACATTGTGAGGGCACTATGATAACTGCATGATTAGGGCTGCACACTTTCTGCCATCAACACTGCCAAAGATGCTTTGTGAAGAAGGGATGTGAACATGATGTATCTCCAGCATTTATACCTGTTTACTGTGGGCAAGCTCATGCTAAAGACAAGCCCCTTCTACTGTAATGGCACTTTACCTTTTTCTTGTGCCACTGTTCTGCTGTCCCTGTTCTTTTCTCCTGTACCCACAGTTCAGTGTGTACCACTGTGGGTGGGGAATGAATGTGGCTGTGTACAGACATCTTTGAGCTGAAGGTGGGTCAAGAGACTGGGGTCAGGATCTCTCAGCGCTAACTGGCCCTACTAAGGTGGCTTCATGGGCAGCAATAAATGAAGGAGAGATAAACAACTTGGAAAAGCAGAGCTCTAGGGCCAGACCTCCAAGCATAATTAGATGCTTAATTTCCTTGTGGGCCTCCCACTGAAATCAGTGGGAGGTTAAATGTCGGAGCACCTAAATACCTTTGGAGATCTGGCCCATCACCTTCTCATTATAAAATGCAAGAGATAAGCTCGCCTCTGCGGTCTGCATGCCAGATACATTCAGACCTGTGTGCTCTCTCTTGTGTATCTGTGTGCTGGAATTTCCCTGGGCTTGAATTCTCCCACCCTTACTGCCAGTGCTCTGAGACACACTTGTGCTGGTCTGGTCTGGGCATGGCTTGTGGTTGACAGCGGCTGCTGTGTTGCTCCAGAAAGTATCCCAGGACTACTGTGGGGTCCTACTGCAGGGCCAGGCTGGAAATCTCTGCTGAATATATGGCAACCTCACAGCAGATAGGCAAGTCATACTGTGTACCAGAAAGTGGGGGGCAAGGCTGAAAGGGAAAGGCAGAAATAATGACAGTTGTTCCAGAAATTACTCTGAAATCCCTAAGAAATGCTGCTTGGGAGGATGAGGTGCGAAACCAAATGTGCTGGATTCCAAGAGCTAAATCTCATCTCCTGCATGGCTGTCCTTCCAAATAAACACACAGAGTTAATTAATGGCCGCTATCTCCGTGGATTTGCTAGGTATGCTCAACTGTGCTTCTGCTGCTTCCTCTGTGGTCTTTAGGCCTGAGCAGCCCAACAAATTAACAGCACAACTCCTCCATGCAGGCTCATCCAGAGCTCGTTATGGCTAATCGAGTGGCAGGTGATGGACGCACCAGATAGTCTGCTGATCTGTGCCACACCATTTATCTTCATCAGGAGGAGCGGCTGCTCTTGGTCCAGCCTTCCTGGGTCTCTGTTTGCTCAGTGGGAGGCCTTGCTGGGGGGCCAGCCGCAGCTAATGGCGGGGGACAAAGGGTCAGTCCCCACAGCTGGGAGGTGACGAGGGGGCAGAGCTTGGGGCAAGCTGCAGGAAGGCTGCTATGGTCCATCCCATTACATCTACACTGGGTTCACAGATGCTGGCCAAATCAGTCTAGTTCTTTGAGGGTTATGGTTGGAAGTGCTGGAGAATGTTTACTGTTCGTGATGACTGCTGGCCTTGCTGGCTGGTTACTCCATCCCAGCAGTGCAAGGAGATGTGTTTTGACTCGGTGGAGGCAGTTGCTGCATGAGAAATCTCCCTCTCTATGGATTTCTTCTGATTCAGTAAGGAGGAAACCAAGAAGGAAAAAGATGGCAACTCCGCTCAGTCATATTGCTCTCCACAGCTATCTTAAAGGAAGTTGTGGTGAGGTGGTGTCAGCCTCTCCTCCTAAGGTAACAGCAATAGCACAAGAGGGAATGACCTCAAGCTGCACCAGGGGAGATTCAGGTTGCATATTAGGAAAAACTTATTTTCAGAAAGTGTGAAAGAAAGGTAAGGCATTGGAGCAGGCTGCCCTGGGAGGTGTCAGAGTCCGTGTCCCTGGAGGTGTTCAAGAGCTGTGTAGATATGGCACTGAGAGATGTGGTTTAATGGACATGGCGGAGATGGGTTGGCAGTTGGATATGATGGTCTTCGTGGTCTTTTCCAACCATAAGGATTCTACTATGACAGCATGCAATAGCAATATGGAAAAAAAACTGGAACAAGGTATTTGATTGAATTTGGTTGAACCTGCATGTTTTGACTTGCACTTGCTTTATGTATGCAAACATACTGTAGTGATTTAGTATAAAAGAGTTCTAAAGCATTCTTAGAATCACTAAGGCAATCTCTAAGAAGACGGTAAAACTCAAAATTCATAGGTCCTTTCCTTGTTTCTAACCAAAAGCAAGTGAAATGCTGAGTAGAAAATGTAGAGAAAAATGTTGAAATCTTTTGACCAGCAGTTATTATTTTTTAAGCAGCCTGTTTTTGTGTTGTCAGAGGGGCTCCTAAACTTACTCACTGACTTGGATACCTATCATCCTAAAACATTTTTTATCCTTTAACAGGAGGAGGTTTCCATTTGCTGCTGCCAACTGTCAAAATTAGGGAGGTCATAGCATTTTGTGACCCTGTCGATCCTTAGTAGCTGTATCCAATCAAATCCATTATTTGCTGGATGATATTTATTTTTGGCAAGATCTTTTCATGTGAAAATTTGTGCTGGTAAATAATGCAGGGTAACAATTTTCAGCTGCTTTTATTTTTTCCACTGGCGAACACATATTTAGGATAAATACAAAATTGCTGCGAGGGAAAATGAATTGTTGTAGTTAGATCAAGTCTGAAAACATTGAAATATTTGATGTTGACATTTTTAAGACAGCCTTTCAATAACATTATTCAAAACCAACGTTCGCTTCCGATTTACTTCAGTTTTATTGAAACTGCTTGAGAATGACATTAAAAGCTCAAGAAGGAACGAAAATACAGCCTTCAGCTCAAACTTAATTTCCCTACAGTTTTTCAGTTTTATGAAACAAAACACCCCGATCCCAAACCAAAACACGTTTCAGGTCCATTTCAGGCGGTCCTTCCCCTTCATGCTCCTTTCTTGTTTGTTTTTTTGAGTGAACTGAAAGACCACTCCTGTGCTTCTCTCTCCTGGCAAGCAGCATCCTTAAGTCATTCTCCATTTACGACCATCAGCCATGAGCATCTCTGCCTGACTTATTTTTATATTCTCCTTTCCAAAACCAAGACAGAATAGCGATGACCTCATTGAAGAAGCTCAGCACCACAGTGGGACCTCTTTGTGTGTCCTGTGCTTGGCTCAGAGGCTTGGTGGTGAGACATTGCAAGTGCCGCAGGTACTCATCACCATGCTGTACGGTTTTAGAGCGTGACTCTCAACTTTCTAAGAACAGCGAGGACATAATTACATGGAAGAGAGAACCAATGTTTTTGCAACTTTCCCAACTGCCTTCAGCGTGCACAGCTGAGGGGGAAGTGGCTGGTGGTGAGACATATATAGGAGCTTTAGAGAAGTAGGAAGATACCAGCGGTACAAACCCACAGATGTCAATCATGCGGAAGAGCAATGTCCCAGCTGATGGGGCTAATCAAACTGTACATGAGAGTCTGTGCCACATATGTGGGCGGATTGCTCAGCTGCCATTTCTTACTGCTGAGGGTACGGTGGTGTTGTGTTAGTGGGATGCACTTGCTGGAGGGCAGTTGAAAAATTCCTTTTCCAGACCAATTCTGCTTCAGGTTATTTCTATGTGTGGCTAGATGGCTGTTCTCCACAACCATCACCCCGGTATGTGTCTCTTGCACACGTGGTCATAGCTGAGCCTAGGTCCCCAGAGCCAGCCTGGAGGTGGGACTCCTGTGCATGCAGCAAAACCAGAGATGTGTACTGAATCACTGTGATTAGCAGACTGCATTAGCCTCATTTCTCTTTATTGTGTACAGCTCCCTGGGAACCAAATGTCCGGCTTTTTTATACAGTTTATGTGAGACAAAGGTCCCTTCCCTTTTTCTAACCTTGCCTTGCTTTTTCCTTCCCAAGGCTGGCATATCAATAATTTATCTCCCTTGTATCCAGGAGGTTTTCAAAACAACAGGAAACTTCAGGGATGGAACAGAAACATAAAACATTCCTGCAGCCATTTGCCTTCTGCATGCTAAGGGCAAAAACATAGCTGAACTGACTGGCTTGAGGGTTCTGCTGAGTGTCCCAATTGAGCCCAGCTGTGATAAAACCTAATGGCAACATAAATTTCTGACATATTGGGTAGCAGGGATAGAGCTGGGCTTTGGGTGCCATGCCTTTTGTGGGAGATATATTTATGGGAATTAGTGGCAACTCCTAGACATGGACAAAGTTAGCAAGAAATCTGCTTAGTGCAGCTGCAGAACCTAGCAGCCCTGGCATCCTCACCTTTGCTCCAGGTCTGTCTTTACAAACAGAAGTCTATTTTCTGCCTTGCTCTTTCTTCATGACTTCTAATTCACTAGGCAGTGGTATGTAGCATCTCTCTTCAAACAAGCACTCCATACCTCTGGGTGCAGAGGTGTGCAGAAAGGATGCAGACTTTATGTCCCTGATGTTGTGCCCATTTGCCCACAGGTTGAATGAGGCAGATCCTTGAAGCATTTACCTTGGAAGCGGGGAGGTGGGGAATACACATATACACCAGAAGCATTCAGTGTTGCCCTCTTTCCATGTGTCTTTGGTTCTTATATTCCCAAGTCTTGGAGGATCCAGGTCCCATGTGTGACCTGCCCTGGTGGATATGTCTGGAGCAAGAGCCTGAGATGGAGACATTTCCTCAGCTCTGCTGGTAATGAAATTTGCAATACTTCTAACATTTCTGTGCCTCTCTTACCCTTCTTCCTCTGTTCTGTGCTGTCTCTGTATGGCATACAGTGGATAGATGTATGATGCCCAGCTAGGAGGTGTGGTCCCCAAAGGTATGCTAGTACGATAGAATGAGAGGGAATAGCCTCCAGTTGCATCAGAGGAGATTCAGGTTGGATAATAAGAAAAATGAAGGAGTGGCAAGGCAGTGGCACAGGCTGCCCAGGGAGGTGGTGAAGTCACTGTCCCTGGAGGTTTTCAAAAACCATGGAGATGTGGCACCTAAGGACATGGATTAGTAGGCAATATTGGTGATGGGTGGACAATTGGACTAGGTGATCTTAGTGATCATTTCCAAACTTTATGATTCTGTGGTTCTCTGTTCACAAGGAGCCCAAAACTTCTGAGTCTGGCTGCATCTCCTTGCTGGCAGGTCTGTCATTAACTTATAAGCAATAGCTTGCCAAGAATTCACACATCAGCAATTGCAACTCTCTCTCTCTCTTTTTATTTTTTATTTTTTTAATAAGATCAGGAAGAAAAAAAAAAAAAACAACCCTTTTCTTGAAACTTTAATACATACTGAATTTTGTGGCTGAACTATTTTTCATTTATGTTGCTCCCATCTCCTGTCACCTTCTTATCCACTGCTGAATTCAGTTCAAAACCACTTTCCTGCCTTACAAAACCCCTCAGGAGCTGCTTCACCTTCCCTCATTTCCTACTGGTGGGCTGCTCTCCTGGACTACGTTTCCATCCCTTCCTTGGGACAGTCCACACTGTTTCTCTTGTGCCTGCTCATTCTTGCTTGGAGCCAAACATCTTGCCCCCTCTAAATCAAATCCCTCCTCAAAGCATTCATTTTTTTCCTTACTTTACTTCTGATGGTCTATAAAATGGTTTTTGAACTTGTGGATTTGAGAACTTTTATTAATCCTCCCCCCAGCCACTGCATTTCATTAGTTTCCTGCATTTGCACAATATCAGGAACACCAGCTTGTCTTGGAAGGGTACAGGCCAGGGGTATCATTACATAGAGCTCTGCAGAGTTACTCCCTTTATAAACTGATGGAACTGAGATATATCATGGAGAAAATCCACTGTTAGGTGAACAGTACTTTTAACATACATTTTAAACTTGATAAAAATAAATGATTGGAACAATTGATGGAATAGGAGGAGAGTATAAGTTAAAATGACAGCTGAGTTGTTAAAGCACAGAACAAATGCGAGCTGCGATGCACTCCACCTGAGTACGATGTGCAAGGATGGGCTGGGATCCTGGCAGCAGTGATGCTCAAGCTGCAAACTCCGCCAGAAAAGCAAGTAAAAGCGAGGCCAGACTCATTTTTCTTTCTCTGAAAAAAATGTCTGTTTCAACCAAATGTTAAAGTCTTGCCTTGTCAAAACCATCAAATAATCTGTCACTTCAGGAGAAGGGATGAGGGGGACTTTTTTTGTTTCATTTTTAATGCTCTTTAGCGAACAGCTTACATATATCCGTGCACACCCACCCACCCACACATCTATAAATATAGATGTATGAAAATAATATGAAGCATAGTTCAATCTCCTAGCACATAATAATTAAGGGCCCAATTTAAATAAGCATTTCAGCATATGCTTACAATCTACCTGGCTTCAGTGGGACTTGCACACACACTTCATTTTCAGCACATGCTTCCCTGCCCCTTCTGAACTGGGATTTTACCTGAATAAAAACTGAAAGATTGAATGATTTCCTTTTATATTTTTTCCTCCTCATTGAATAAATGTCCTTTTATAACCCAGATAGGAGCCTTTCAGGCATTCATAGGCAGAATGTAGCGCCATGAAATCCCAAACCCGGCAGCGAAAGAAGCAATACTGCACGTTTTTCTGCTGACAAGCTGTTGTGGTGAATATTTTTATTTGATTGTAGTTCATTCATGGCGTGAAGCAGCAGTTCTGCTGAAGATAAAGCGAGAGAGACTTGGATCAGAGCCATGTGTTTGATTACAGCAACTTTATTGGCTGGAGTCTCGTTTGTGTAATCACTAAAATTAACATATGTCAGTGTGAGTGGCGAGTTCAAAGCGGGAAGCAGCTTCAGACACTGCTGCAGAAATTGCTCCAGTCCAATTACTGTAAAACAGATGAAGATAAAGTCAGTGTCCCAGTGAGTCATCCAGCCGAGATTCACATTCCAAAAGACAAAACCCAACAAAAAAGCTGTTCTAGGGGTAGAAATGGGGACAAAACACTTTCAGAATACCCATGAAAAATATGTGCAGAACACTGCCTGATTATACAAATTTGCAGACTGTTCCCAGCAAAACGAAGCAAAACAAATGATCCTTAGTAATAAAGGAGCAAGTATCTCCCTGGTGAAGAAAATAGAGTGAATTTGGCCTAGTGTGTTTTTCATTAGCTTTTTCCATTAAAGAAGCACATTGTGCAATGAAGCTTGGCTTAATATTTCAGTTTTGATTAAATTAAATAAGCTTTTACAATATTTAAGACCAGTAGAAAATATTTTTATGGTTTTTTACAAATCCCTAGGGAAATATTAAAAAAACAAGAGCAACAAGCAAACGTTATCACTGTATTTTCAGCTGAGGTTTTTCAGCATTGTGTTGAGCATGAGAATCTGAAAGTAAAATTGAGCAGGAATTGAATGGAAAACAAACAGAAAGTAGTTTGGTGCTCATTGTGACAGAAGTGGGGAAGGGAAAAGAGTGGGAAGGGGAGAAAAAATAAAGGAGAATAGAGTGCAGAGAATGGTGGGGAAAATACATTTGGTAATATCTGAATAACCTCAGTTTTTATTTAAAACAGGGCCATTTGTTAGGTTGGATTCCAGCAGTGAATTTTCATAGACGAACAATTCCTTCCTGTTGTCTGATTTTCATTTGTACTGAGGTTGGTTTCTGTAAGTCTGTTCGTGTAAGCTGGTCTTAGGTATATTTCACTTTTATTTCCAAACCCTTTACATCACTAGAGAGACAGTCTGAGCATACATGAAAATCATAGAATCACAGAATGCTTCAGGTTTGAAAAGACCTCGAAGCTCACCTAATTCCAACCTCAACTGTTGGCAGGGCTTCCTCCCCAACAGATCTGGCTTCCCAGGGCCCCATCCAACCTGGCCTTGGGCACCTCCAGGGATGAGGCATCCAAAATGCATCCCTAGATTAGTTTTACCCATGTTTCTAAACGGACTTCAACTTAATAAAGGAACATTATTTGTACATGGTAATTTGTTCCTCGCACCAGACTATTCCCTAGCTGCTTGCCTTCTCACAGCTGCCTACTGCTGGGACTGCAGGCTGCTGGGCCAGCCCTTTTTTACCAAGCACACTGCCTTGGCCAGCAAAAGCTTGCTTATAATGGACAAACACACCAAGCCCTTAGGCTGAGTTGCCTCACGTGGTGATTTTGCAGTTGATGAGAAGCAGTGGTTTCTCAAATGAAATACTTGCTGTGCGTTAGGTTCTAGCATTCTACATAGAGCTAAGGTTACAAGCTGACTTCCCACTGAAGAAGTAGACTGTAATTTAGCCTTAGAATATATTCATAGAATCGTAGAATGGTTTGGGTTGGAAGGGACATTTGAGACCATTTAGTTCCACCCCCCTGCCATAGGCAGGGATGCCTCCCTCTAGACCAGGTTGCTCACGGCCCTGTGCAGCCTGGCCTTTGAATGCCTCCGGGGAGGGGCATCCGCAGCCTCTGGACAACCTGTGCCAGTGTCTCACCACCCTCACAATAAAGAATTTCTTCCTAATATCTAGTTTAAATCTACCCTCTCCCCTCATCCTGTCACTATGTGCCTTTGTAAAATGCCCCTCTCCAGCTTTCCTTTGGGCCACGATCAGGCACTGGAAGGCTTCCATTAGGTCTCCTCAGAGCCTTCTCTTCTCCAGGCTGAAAAGCCCCAACTCTCTCCACCTGTCCTCATAGGGGAGGTGCTCCAGCCCTCTGATCATTTTGTGGCCCTCTCTTGTCCAGCTCCAACAGCCCCATTGTCTTCTTGTAAAAAATTGGCTTACTGTCACTCAGTCCAACGCAGTCCAGATGGGCAGGCTGCACAAAACACTGACCTGAGTCAGTTAGTATTTCAGTCCATTGTTTAATTGCTCCTTTTGCCCCCAAACCAATTCCCTACAGGGCCAGTATCTTCCATGGAGTTATTTTGATTGTTAATAATATGAAACAAAAATTGAGGGAAATCTATATCCAGGAAAAAGAGTTAATAACTAGTGTAATGTATTTTAAGAAAATCAGAAAAAGCAGAGGAAATGGATACTGCCATATTCTGGAGGATGGAAGGGGAAAAGGGACTTGTGCTGTGCTCCCAGCCAGGGTTCTCTTGGTTCTATGCCTATAGAGATATAGTCTCTGAAGTGATAGGACGTGAGGTAATGACCTCAAGATACACCAGCTGAGGTTCAGGTTGGATACCAGGAAATATTTCTTCTCAGAAAGAGTGGTGATGCAGTGGCACAGCTGCCCAAGGAGGTGGTGGAATCATTGTCCCTGAAGGTGTTCAAGAACCATGGAGATGTAGTGATTCTTTGATTCTATACCATGCACGTTTGCGATGGGATTTGAGATCTCTAATTGCCATGCTAAGGCCAAGTAACATGATTATTATTATAATTGCAGCTCTATAGTGAACACTGCAGAGCACTAAATACTGTTCTCTCAATCTGAAGAGATAAAAAGCTAAGCATCTTGCAAGAGGACTTGCATTTGCAATAGACAACGTGTTGTGTGACTTTTTTTCTCTGTGGAAGTAGTTAAAAGAGGTTGTCTGCCATCCTACAGCTTGGTGTCAATGCAATTAGCACTGTTTATTGTTGACTGGGATGGCAGAGGTGGGGAAATTGCAGCTTGTTAGTCCGTAATACATTATGGCCTCCTAATGAACTCCGTTTTATAGCCAAACTTCTTTAAATTGTCTCTTCCCATGATTAATTCACCTCTTTCTTCCCTTTCGGCAGGCTGTTGTTGATAGGGAGTGTCCAGTGTTGAATGAGTAAAAAGTACTAATGCATGTTCTTTTCAGGGAGAGATAACCCTTCTCTAAACATGATGAATGCATCTTGTACAGAGGGAGATACCCTGTGCAGCAAGGGCTTATGTATAAGCACTGGAAAGCATCTATGGTGGGGAGTGAGGTGGAAAAGGGGGGCTTGCAGCTCCTGGCTATTTGTAGGGGCTGTTTTTGCTGTTCGGTCTGGAGATCCTAACCATGAGGATGGGGATTCCTAGCCGAATGTCTTCTTTTTTAAGCTTGGATCACTTTCACAGGAGGACTTCTGCTCACACTATGCAGTCCTGCAGGCCAGACTTGGTTTCAATCTGTCCACAAATCAATGGTCCCATCAATGCTGGTGGAGAGGGGCCATGCAGCAGCAGAAGCATGGTCTGAGGAGCAGCTCAGCCCTGCTGGCCCCCTGCTCACCAGCAGCTTCTGGCTGACATTGAGTGAGAGCTGAAGAGTGTCAGAGAGGGAAGATGATGGTCCTTGACACTCTGCAGCATGGAGGTAGAAGGCCAAAAGGTGGATCAATACAGCAGGCTGAGTAAAATTAGACACATGCATTATGTATGTAAATACATGTGCATATCCACATATCACTTTGCAAACACGCTAATACCATCACAGCACACACAGCTATTTGCACATCGGAGACTTGTTTTCCAGCTCTTCTCTGGCAAGAGCAAAAGAAAGAGAAAAAAAAAAATCTTCCCCAAGTTGATTATCAAATAATATACTGTTTTATTTTCTGTCTAATAAGTACAAGAAGTTCCATAACTCCCCTGATTAGGCATATTATCCTTCTTCAGAAAGTCAGCTTGATTTATGCAGAAAGTGATTTGGACATACTTTCCTCTGGCTATAGAGATTTCATAATTCCTGGTGTATGTCTGGAAAATCTCCCCTCGTCCCCAGTCCAAACCAAATTAATGTCTTCCAGAATGACCCGAGGAATTAATGAGGTTTTTGCTGTCAGTTCTGCCCATGCAGGGTCAAGTAAATCATTTGCTGGCCCTTACTCCAGTGTTTTTCGCTGTCTTTCTGACTCCATGTACAATGATAACAAAGTTGCAGATGCCTTTGAAATACGGCATCACTGACACTCTCCGTCCATCTGTTGGGACATATTTTAGGCTCTGTTTCTCTGTCTGCTGTAAACTCTGCCTTTAATGGAGTCAGTAATTGCTGATAAATGGGGTATCAATGAAGTCAGTGTACTGTAGGTTTCCCCATTCTTTTCTGCTGATGTGTGCTATTTAAATCTCTCTGCCATTACTTAAAGTTATTGTGTGTTCTTGTCTTTAATTCCAGCCCCAGCATTCCTGGCCTTGGCCACGATTTTTAATACATAGCAAAGATAGGTACTACGGAGACCTGTTTGGCAGTAAACAAGTTATTCTCAATTCCCCACTCCGCTGTCCTCAACCAAGCACATTAAGAGTATGCACATTAAGTTCTGAGTATTTCACAGATTTTCTTTCTCTCATGTCGTAAATATTTTAAGACAATCCAATTTTGACATTGCAGCCAAGCTATAAACAAGGGGATCCACCCACTCTGCACCTCTTCTTTGGTCCCTACATGGTAGAAAGCCTGAAGTAAACTGAGCTCACACTTTATCCTACATTTTATATTACTTTTCTTGATAATTTATCACAGCTTTTAAAGGTATTAAAATCTTAAGGTGAGTACTGCTTGCATCTCTGACAGTGTATAATCTATGATCTATTAGGCTGTCTGCCAGCTACCTCATTTTCTTGCGTGGCATCTGAGCATGGAATAATGATTCTAATAGCAAAAATAACGATGAAGTTTGCAGTAGCAAATGCAGCATGCAGGATCTTTCAAAATACCTAGGCAGACACAGTCTCCCTCCAAACCTAAGGCCAAATAAGAAGCAAAAAGCAGAAGAAATGAAGGGGAAAATCAGGTCATTCCATGTTATGAGACTTGTTACTGGCAAGTACAGAGGATCTATGAAAAAGTTGCAAAGAAATTCTTAGCGCGTAATCACAGAAAAGCCATGACATGGGGATACTGTTCTTAATGCTCTTTAATCAGTGGACAATTTATGCACAGGAACATCAGAAGTTATTGGTGTTGACTGTAGGATCAGGGCTGTGACTGCATCCTGGCTCAGTATATAATCCTTGGTCTTCATGGACTTTTAACCATCCGATATTTGAAACCTGCCACACATCTCACATAGCTCTCAGCAAAGGGTTTCTCTGTACAGCTGTTCTTCCCTCTTAGGCTATACTGCAGGAATGATAACCAACTGAGAGACTTGCACAGTGTGAGCCTCTCTGAGCCTCGATGAGCAAAGTACCAAATAAAGGGGAAGAAGCCACCCCGTAGAAGGGGGCATCTGACTTCGAAGGGAGGGTTCTCTGCAACTGGTACTTGATTTTAGTGAGATGACAGACTGACTGGGGAGTTCACACTTGTAGGCTTCAAGGAGAACCAGAGATTAGCTGATCCTCCTTCTGAACCCTGAGAATGTGCTGGCTGCAGAGGAGTTCAGGCAATGGACTTTGCAGTGAAACAAAATTTCTTTGATGAGCTTTGAATTTGCTATGTCTCTTATCTATTGCAAGTCTTGTTCAAGAGTTCTTGGATTACAGATGAGAACTCTTGGATTACAGATGAGAACTAGACTCCTAGTCAAAAATCCTCTATTAAAAGGCTAAGTCTTTTTTTCCTCTTGTTCCCAATTATTTCTACTACAGTCCTTGCATGTATTTTTGTACTTGTTTCAGGAGACTTGGGTAAAACACAGCATATCAGTGGTTATTCTGAGTTGTTATATTGAAATATATTTATGTTCACACACTAAATACTCCTCAATTGTGTCAGTAGTTCAAAGACTCATAGAAGCATAGAAATGTTTGAGTTGGAAGGGACATTTAAAGGCCATCTGGTCCAACTCCCCTGCACTGAACAGGGACACCTACAGCTCGATCAGGTGCTCAGAACCCCATCCAGCCTGACCTTGAGTGTCCCTATGGATGGAGCATCCACCACCTCTCTAGGGAACATATGCCAGTGCCTCACCATCCTGATTGTAAACAGCTTCTTCCTTGTATCCAATCTAAATCTCCCCTCTTTTAGTTTGAAACCATTTCCCTTTGTCCTATCATGACAGATCCTGCTATCAGGTCTCCCCAGAGCCTCCACTTCTCCAGGCTGTTCACGGCGCAAGACATTGCTCCAGAGGATTTGGACTTTCCCTGACTAACAGATTAGAGACACTGATTTGGGTTCATTAGTGTTTCATAAAATGCATTGAAATCTTCAAGTGGAACAAGGATTATTATAACAATTTTGCAAAAAGACAATAAAAACTTTGTTGCTCTGCAGTTCTATAGATTTTCAGGTAGGAGAAACAGCTATATTATGGTTATCTTACTTAAATTCCTGTCAAACAAAGGCCGCGTTTATACATTTGATAATCCTGCATTAAAATTTTTACCTTTAGATTAAGTGCAAACCTGTCTTTTAAAAGATGTTGCTTTGATTCAGAGACCTCATAACATGGGAAAATCTGACACACATCTAGGGCAGTTGCTGCAGCCTGAATCCTGCTGGTTTTGTCTTGTAGTCACTAGACCTTGTTACACTCCTGTCTGATAGGGGAAACGAGTCTCCTTGAGGAGATGCCTGAAGGGCAGTCAAGTCAGCTCTCAACGATCTCTTGGGGAAACATAGCAGATGTAACCTCTTAAGTCTCTTCCTGTTAGACTCGGAGAGCAACCCCATGAAAGAAACTCTCCCTCTGCTCAGAGGGAAGCTTAACCTCCCTTTTGCTATCCTTATTTTGCTGAAAACTTCCTTCCTGGTTCTTTTCCCTGAAAGAAAGTGGCTTCTGGATTTTCATTCTGCTGGGACAGCTATGGTGGCATGATGACTCTCATTTCCTTTCTTCCCTTTTCAGTTCTTCCCCATGTCTTTTTTTTTCTTTTTTCTTTTTTTCTTTTTTTTTCTTGTTAACCTAAATGACGATTTCAGTGCTTTTTGCTGTGGCCTATCTAACGCAAGTGAAGCAGTCATGGCCTGTCTCTTGAGATGATGTTACAAAATTTTCAGGCATATTACAGCGTGTTATAAATCTTACATGTTTCAGAACTGTTTGTCAAATATACAGCTCCTATTTATTTTTAACCGTTTCCCATATAGTTTGTCTCTGCTCTTGTTCTTCTCACATTCACTCAGTCTATGGCTTCTGAAATCACCTAAATCACTCCAGCCAGAAAGTACAGGATGAGGTTGGGGAACAGAGTCAGGCATCTCTCTTTTCTGCAGGTCTGTCCCAGAAGTCTGGGGAGTCTTTGATCCCCAGTCAGTCTGCATTATTTGCTCATAGTTGATGTGCCTCCTGCACATCTAGGCCAACACTGGAGTGTGACGTGCAGATACAATTGAGATGAGGCCATTCACTCTTAGCTTGACTTAACAGAGGTCGTCTTCCTCTTCTTTTCTTTGTCAGGAATCATATTCTTAAAGCTCTGTAGTGTTGATTCTTTTTCAGGCTGGGCCTTATGTTATCCTAGTGTAACTGTGCGTTGTCTTTATTAATTCTTATGATCTTCCTAGAGAAATTGTTTGTGAACAAGAATCATGACTTCTCACATTTAGAAGAGCTGGTATTGAAAAATATGCCTACAGGCCTTTTTCAGGACCTTATTCTTCATTTTCTGTGGTTTATTCTTTATTCTTCTGTATTGCTAGGAAATGGTGTTACCACTGAATGAAACTTCAGCACTTTGCTGTGCTGAATCACATATAAATGAAGGCACGCATGTGGACTGTTTGCTGTTGTTATAAAGGAGGAGAAACAGACTTGGGCTTAACTACTGTTTCTTTACCCAGCCCCAGAGTATTTCTGTTATGGTGCCTAAACATACACAATACCTAGATAAGAGATTTCCAGTGGGTTTGGACAAACTGAGTACTGAAGTTCTTGGAATTTCTCATGGGCAGCCACATGCCTAACTACCAAACATTCAACTGCAGAACAGTTTGAGATTGCCTGGGTTAAGCTTACTTGTCATTATCTAATGAAATGTTAGAACACGTGGGCTAGATGATTCTTGAATCATATAGGGGCATCAGTGTCTTGAGGGAGCTAAGAACGTACAGAAATGACTATTGGTTGAGATCCATTTAGGGTTTTTTTTTCCACCATTTTCCTTTAATTTCCTTCTTAGTTTTATGCAAGATGTGTAAAATCTCACTTAAGGAGAAGCCTTCCCCTTGTCCTTCACTTGCCCCTCTATTAAATATCTTAGCAGAAACATCTTAAAAGCATAGTTTAAACAACTCATGTTCATCCTGGCTTTCATGTATGTTGACCTCCAGTTTGTCTGTCAAGCTCAGTTGTGATAATTTTTTGCTTGTTTCGTATTCTTTTCATACCTCTTATAATCCATCTATTAAACTTCATTAAATATGAGCTGTTATGGGACACTTTGAAAAAAAAAAAACTTAGTTTTTCTAAGTATTTTTAATAAAAGATCTCAGTTCTTGACTTAAAAAAAAAAAAAAAGTGGAAACCAAGAGCTTTAAAAATACAATTAAAATTTTTGTGAAAATATTTAGATTTCCATTTAATGTTTGTGGGATTTTTGAATATCAAATTATTTTACTGGAAAAAAAATCATTTCGTTTTTGTCCAGAAAATTTTAACCCTAATGAAAATTTCCATGAAAATGTTTGCATTGGTCTAAAAGCAGGCTTTTTACCCCTCTTTTCCAAAAATATTTCAAATGAAAACATTTCTATATGCTACTTGATTTCCCCCTCACACCTGTGTAAACCAAATGCAATTCCATTGAAGTGAATGGAGTTATGCTGTTAGAAGAAAGAAAATGTTCAAGCCTGTTGCATTTGAATAGATGACTTTGTCATTTAATAAGTCAAGTTTGTTGTAAACAAAACCCTTAAATCGCGAAAATGAAATCTCAAAAGAAGCATGGTCAGACCTTCATCCACATGAAGCAGCTCAGATGGTCCATTGCAGTTCATTAAGTGTTTCTCCATTTAAGTGTGAAACCAACTGAGGTGTGGAAAATGGCATGGAGGATCATGAGGCATATGACAGTAAGTCTTCCCAAGAGTTGTCAGTGCTGGAGCACGTTGACACTACAGTGTGGGAAGTCTCCAGTGCTACTGTTTGTGTGGAGTAGAAATGTAAAAAACTTTAATCTTCTAATTCTATCGGTCTTGGAGTCCTACACATACTTGCATACAAATTCTTGGATGAAAATCTCCTATGACAGAGAAATGAAAATGTTTGATGCCAGAACTAGCACTGCCAGTCTCCAAGTGATTCAGGCCTTTTCACTGCACTTAGTTGCAGGTAACTGTGTGAAATTACTTCATAGGACTGGAGCTATGAATGCCCTAAACAATGGCAGTAGATGCTAAGGAATATGCAAGGAATAGGAGAACAGTTTTGTCCTAACTGGCAGTGTCCAGCATGTGCAGTGACTCACATAGACTGCTGCTTCTTTAGATAGAAGAACACAGAAAAATGAATAAAACTGTTATTCATAGCAGGACAAGATATATAGAGGGTTTTTTTTAACTGGTGCTTTTCATTTTGCGTCAAAAAGAAAGGCCTGGGAAAGTCATCATAGCTTCCAAAGTATGTACCCAACCACTCTGAATACAGACACCTCTGGAAATGTTGCCATTACTTTTGGTGGCATGAATACCTGTACACAGTGTAGTAAGTGCAAGATCTGGAAACTGGGCAGTGTCCGATGGGGAATCTGCCTTTTAACTTCAGGGACTGGAGACTTGAAAGTTGATATTTACCCAAATTATACCTCTGAAGACAAGTTTAACGCCCACTGGTCTTCACCACAACCATAAAAGTACACAGAAACGTCTCTTCAGCCTTTCTTTCTGCAATGCAATTTGTACTAATTTTTCCAAGAGTCCCACCACTAGTATTACTTAGCAGCTGAGATGACAGACAAGACTTCCATCCTAGAGCCTCTTTCAGAGACCTCCTTCAGCTAAGTGCCCTGTGGGTTTTCCCTTCTACTAAGTCTCTCTCTCTCTCTTTTTTTTTTTTTCACAAGAATAAAATGATGAAGGAAAATTAATTTTCATTGCAATGCAATGAACTGTGAAAGAGACTCTTAGTTGTGGTTTGGAATGCAGACACTGCTGGCTACCTTTTCAGACCTTGGCTAATCATACCACTGACAGACTGGGGCTCACCAGCTGAACTGAACGCCTCAGTGCAGCCTCTGCTGCTGCAAGCCCAGAATGCACTGTGTGGTTGAACTCCTCAGAGTGCTGTATAAGGGATGACTGCTGACAGTAGATCAGGGAAAATACTCTTTTGGAGCTATTTCATCCTGTCGGCCACTGCTGAGGTGTTATTCTGCCATCTTTGAGATGCTGTGCTTGGTTCTCTCTTATTAATGTGTAGCTATAATTCTTTGGCTTACTTTTGCAGGGTGATCGTAGGTATTTCCACAATAACAGACTGGAATATTATTCATGTTAACCTTAGAAACAGCAGAAGAAGCATGTGCTCATCTGCCCGGGTGCGCTCCTGGTGATTGCAACTGAGTGCAGTGAGGAAGGGTGGTTCTGGAACACATCCATAGAACAATACTATGACACACACGCTTTGGACCAGAGTGTTTATATCACTTTTCTTCTTTTTGACAACTTCCTGCAAACACTCATTTGGGGGTTTGTTCAGTTTGTCATCAAGTTCTTATTCTTCTTCTTGAAAATGCCCATGTTTGCATTTGGACAAGGTACTCGTGGGTGAATATAAATGCCTGGAATTAATGATGGAATACTTCCATCATTCTCTCTTGTGAATTGTGCTTTGCTCATTCCATCACAGATTGTGAATGGCCTAACTAGAAGTGACAATCAGTCCCACATGGGGCTGATTTGTGAGAAAACAACTGTCCTAAAGAACACCCAACACCCTAGAAAGCTGAGCTATGTGAACACAAATTGTTCTGTAAATAACTTCAGAGTGAGAAACTCAACCCTGAACTGAACTGAACTCGAATTCTGTTGTTAGTTAATCCAAGTCTGAGAAACTGTACTTGTCTTTATGAAGTCAACCACTTGCTCTGCTCCAGGTGTATTGGCATTCTTTATTAAAAGCAGGTGGGTGACCCCAAAGGCCATGCAAAGGATTAAACTAGCTATGTATATAATCTAATCATTCTTGATAGGCAGGTAGTGCACCTTTCATGTTTGAGGTAGAGCCTGCTCCCTGCATCTCTGCTCAAGAGCAAGAAAAGTGTGTCACACACATGATGATTCCTGAGCTATGGATCTTTGATAAGCCAATATCCGCAGTGAAGCCTCATGCACTATCTAGTCAGTTGCTGGCTCTTACTTGCTTTAAGGTCAATAGCAAACATTAATGCATTTTATCCACTACTGCTCCAGGGAGAACTTTCCTTGTGTCCCCACTCTGCCCAACAGATTTTATGGTCATAGCTTGAAAATCAGGTGACTACAACTCAATATTGCAAATAGGCAAGAGCCTCACAGAGTAATCTCCTTCATTCTAGAAAGCCAAATTTGGAATGCTCCAGCACACATGCATCCAAAAGGCTCTGAACCCAAATAAGTGCCAAATTAGAATATGGACAAACCCAAGAGACAGGCACCGTTATGTTTATAAGCATTCTGCTTTTGCTGTGAATCCCAGTGAATGTATACAAAGTCTCTCAGGGAAAACCTGATGGACCAAAGGAATGTCACTTTACATGCTCCTGTACCATCTGCTGCAATGCAAAACTCCTGTGGTCAAAGCCTCCCCTTCTAAACAGGAGGGTTGGCCCTGCTATCAGCGGAACACAGGAGGCTCTGGCATTATTTATTCTTCTAACCTTTGTGATTCCTCTGTGAGAAAGAAAGATGAATCATGCCTTAGAGAACAGCTACATTTGGTACACATGGCTTTAAACTCGTCCCTTCCACCTTCTGGTGATTAACGGCCTGTGATCCTCAGTGATTCATGGCATCCAGAAGACATTATTTTCTGGGTTGTAAGAGCTGGACAGCATGTTTTCCTCATCAGTTACCAACTGTGATTGCAAGCACCTCTCGTACCTTATCTAGGCTGTTGGAAATGTTGTCAAAGAGGGGAAAGGGGAAGAAGATGAAGGAGAAAGCCTGGTCCCTCATCGACTGGCTCCTCACCTAGGGCCAAGCACTTAGTGCTTATCTCAGCCTCTGCAGGTTGAGCTTTCCCTCTTCTTGAGCCTTTCCTCATCTTGAGGTTGAGTTCACTCACACTTTCCGAGCTCCTTGGAAGGAACGGTGCAGAAAAAGAAAACCATTCAGTGACTACTTTTAACTTGACAGTGGCTCAATGCTAACTAGCACACCTGTCCACGGAGTTGGCCGTGCCAGAAAGCCGTGCCATGCAGTGCACGTTTTGGTTGAATTACTGTACTTAAACAAATTTTCATTTCCATGCACTTGATATACACTTTCTTTTTTGCTCTTTTCTCTCTCCTCATTGGCAACTTCAGGAACCATTTTTCTTCCTGACGCCATCTTGGCACTCTCTCTACCAGCATGTGAAAACAGCTGAAGTTATACATATGGAGACCTCATCCTCAGTAACCTAATGGATTCAGAAGACATCCTGAATATTCATCATTTCTCTTTTTATGAGCACCTTGGCAATTGCCTCCGAAGTTAAAGACTGTTGTAAATTAAGGAATGGCACTTGGTGAATACCAATTTATCCGTATTTCAAGACTTCCCTCACCCCCACCTCCCCTCCACACAATATTGAAGTTCCTGTAGTCTTTGTGAATACAGGGCATTGTTTCTGTACAGCCAAGGCAGAATTGTTTGTGCATCCCTGAAGACTGTGAAATGTCTGCGCCGGGGCTGCTCATTTAAACTCTGTGCACTTACTGTACCCTCTCCGGAACTCCTTTCCCAGAGAAGTCAGCAATGACCTTCTCAGAAGTAATGTTAAACACATGCTGAGGAAGCTTGGCTCCCTGACAGGCCCTTTTAATTATTAGTTGTAAATTAGCAAATCATGTTTTTTCAGTTTCATATCAGCGGTTGCTTTGCCGCATGTGGGATTCTCCAGGTACACAGTCTAAATGCAGCTCATGAGCTACATGCTGACAGCAGGCTCATCTAGCAGCGTCATCATTTGGCACTTTGTCAATGCATGCAATTTTTCTTTGCACCAAAACTTGACTCCTTCAGAATAACAATAGTGTGGGAGTTAATCTGAAGGATTAATTGTGGTTAATGGTCACCAAGTGTTTTTTGAACATGTGTCAAGCTCACGCAGAAGAGCACTCCGCTCCCCACAGAATAAGACAGAAGGAGCTACAACACAGATTTACACAGAGGGCATTGAAGCACAGATGGCTCCATCCTGTGAGATGGTGAGCACTCTGTTCCCAGCCTTGCAAAACTAGACAGCCCTGATGCTTTCAGTGAAATGAAGGAGGATCCACTTCCCTGAGGCAGTACAAAAATCCTGGGGCAAAATAAGGGGTCAGGCTTGGATTTCTGAGATTTCATTGTGGTCTTAACTTCATCTTTATTCAACACTGGACCTTATTAAGATTTTCATAAATGTGAACATTTTACTGACATTTATGGTTTTATTGTAAATCGGATGATGCTTGCTATTTTTGTCCTAAAACTCCAGCTCCAGGAACCACATTTATATGACAACCTCAGTGATGTACAGTAAAAAAAAAAGGGATTCGTAGCTATTGGACCAGAGGGGACCCTTTGAACTGGAACCCCTCTGTGATAGCAGAGGTGAACTCAAGAGCTCAGCACTGACAAGACAGGAGGCTCCTTTCAAGCCTTGTATTATAGCATCACTCCCAAATCCATGCTTCATGGCCTACACCTGAATGCTGATGTGCCACATATGGCATGTTCATATTTTTCCTCCTTCTGCTTGGTTTTAAAAGAGCGTCATTTGCAGCGTGTTACTGTCTACGTGGCAGATATGACCTCAGTCTCTTCAGCTGGAAATCACTGTTGGAGTGACCAGATCTCTCAGGGGACGATGTCGAGATAGGCCACCACAAGCTGCTCACAGCAGAAGTGAGCTGAAGCACATGCAAAATAATCTCCTTGGCTCTGAATCCCACTCACGAGGTGTGAAGCTTTTTTGTTTTTAACTTCAATTATCTCCTGGCTGTCTGGGAGGCCATCACAGATCTTGGCATGTATTAAGAGCAGTCCATTAACAGCTCAGCCTATTTCCAAGGGTTTGGCTGAGACTGAAAAGATATTAAAAAACATTTTTTGAATGTGCTTTTTCGTGTATGTATCTATGCAAAACATACATACACATGAACATGATGTAGTCACCTTATGGACTTGTGGAAGAAAAGCTGAAACACTTTTGCCACTTTCCATTTGTTTATACATGATATAATAATAATAATAATAATAATAATAATAATAAAAGTAACCATCTGTATTTTGGATATTCACTTCTAGTCTGGATCAGTATCTCAATAATTAGATCCTTCTTCTTATTTTTTGGAAATGTACGTAAGGAAAGATACACAGAGAACAAGTGTCAGCTCTCAGATTTCTTGGGCTAGAGTCCTAGAAGAGTGCTTTTCCTTCAGATAATGCCTCCTCATACATAAAAGAGGTGCAGTTGTTGTGCTAGTAGGTAGGTGACTGCTCTTTTGTGCAGTATATTGTCTGTGAACTGAACTGCAGGAAAGGAGGTGAAGCAAGGGGTGCTGAAAAGCAGGATTAATTATGGATGTGGCTAAAGCTTCGTGCAAGTCTTTGTCATGCTGGCAGTAATTAATCTCTGTGGTGATGAGGGACTGTAAATACGATTCTTCGGTGAGAGGTGGGTTTTGATCTCATACAACAGAGAAATAGGCTGCTGTGTCAGGCTTTAACTGCTACCTTCCTGGGTGCCCCCAGAGTGAAGGATCACAAACAAGCGAAGAGCAAGTAAGTGAATGAGATCAGTTCAAATCAGCAAAGCAGTATTAGAGAAGCCCTTTGCACTGGCAGGAGTGAACAACAGATTTGATCTGAGGTTCATGCATGGGAAGAAGGAGGTCTCAGGAAAAGGAAGTGGTTAACATAATCTGAACTGAAAAATTTGGATGGGCGCAGATTTCATGAAAATGCATTTACCCTCTTTTCACTTGCTTCTCTAAAGCTGAATTTCAAGATGAATGATTATATTCTGATGCTGTAACAATCTGATAAGCCTTTGCATTGCCATGTATTTGTCATCTCTGGACCTTAAAGAACTTTCCGAGCACTAACTGGGCTTTGCGTAGGATGTGAAGCTGGCCAGTATTACAGTCTCCTCTAGGGGAAACCACGTGCAAAAGCTCTACAGCTAACCTTACAGAAACGGACTGACTAGAGACTGCAGGCAAGAGCTGGCCAGCTCCCAATTGCACCCCAAATTTTCCAGTTGCTTCCAGACAGTGCATGGCTACATTAGACCCGGGAGCAGATTAACACTTGCGCAGTGTGGATCCCTTTGAGTCAGCTACTGGAAGAGAGCAATCACTTATTTATACATATGCTGAGGAGTTTTTCTTGATCAAGGTCTTATGACAGGCTTTGATGTTTCAGAGAATCTACAACTTTAAGAGAGATATCTAGGAACTGCATTTTTTGTAGGTTAAATCTTGTTCCTCTCAGGTGGTGCAGACAGAAATTAATGAGACAAGTGAAATCATCTGAAACTTTATGAAATCTGGTTCAAAGTAATTTACTGTATTTCTGAATGACTTGGTGAGAGACCCTAAGGCAAAATTTAGTTCTGCTGCTTAAACTTCTTTGTGAATGGTTTGCAAAAGCATGCCTTCACCCTTTATTTATTAGTGCTCCTTACACAGTATTGTACCTGGAAATACTTTTGTTTCTATCTTGCATTTTCGTCTCTCCAACAAAATGAAGGGAATTCTTTTTATTTTATTATTTTTTTTTTTCCCCCACTATGGAAAGCTATGTTGTTTCTGTTAGGAAAGTCTGTGTCTGAATTAACTTTGTAAATCTTTAATATACATATGTGAACATAGGTACACAACTTCCAAAACAAAAATTGCTACCATTACTCAATAAGTAGATGAAACCATTATTTCCTAATGAGAAATATTCTCTTAAGTTTGTATTAATCATGCTGATTAGTCATGGTAAAAGACACATTAAAAAATGCTAACACTTTGAAAGTTTAGGGGAATATTTAGTTTGAAAGGTTATGAGTAAAGAGTGAAACATAACAGAGCTCATGCAAGAACTTTAATTGCCTATCAAATCTATCTCCAATTTATTCAGTGTCTCCTTCCAGGAGAGTATATTATTAGTTCAGCTGCAGTTTCTAAACTTCATCGTGTTTTATATATTTTGGCCATCACATATTGCCTCAAAATATACTATAAAGTGTGATTACAAATGCATTCTGATTAAGTATGTAGAAATTCACCATGGAAGGAGTGAGGGTCATAGCATAAGATCCATTGTTAATGTGTAGATTACTTTTAATGATCAATTGTTAGATAAGCCTTTTAATCTTACTGTTTGTGCTATACCTTTATTTATATTCTATGGCGCTGTTTCAATTGCAGACCTGAAGAGCAGACGATGTTGTTTATCTATCTCTCCCACTCCCACTGCACAACAGTTTGGAAAGAAAACGTAGGGGATGTGTCTTCATGGAAAATGAAAATGAGAAAAAAAGCATTGAAAGAGCCAGAATACATAGTGAAAGACCTAGAGGGTGCAACAGAACAGTATTTTTTATTGGTACAAAGTAACTTACTGAGGACTTAAAGTTTTGTTGCATCTTAAAGCAAACACAGACTTATTCAATTTAGAGAGAAGGATGACTGTAGCTATCATGCAGATAATCTATAAGAGGGGTTTAAAAGCTCTGTTTTCTTCAACTCTGAAAAAAAGCAAGAGCTTTATTTTTAAGACAACGGAGAAAGCCTCACATTGTATGAGATTTCAGGAGCTCTGAGAACCAGTGCAAAGGGAGATTGCAGACATGCACAGAACTCGTCCTCTCCAGCATTGCCACTACTGCTGACTACAGAGAGCATCACACCAAGACTCTCATTCTGAGAATTACCCTTGTGAAACACTGAAGATGCTTGAGAAGATGAAGAAATGGTTACTTGATGTGTACTTGCACAGGTAACAGTGACAGTGTCAGACAGTAGTTGCAAAGTGATGGAGGGCGATATGTGATTCCTTGCGTCTGGGCATCAAAGAGACCAAAAACCTAATGAACTCTGCAAGGTATGAGTCAAATTTATTAAGGAATGGCCAATATATGACATTTTGAAGTGTTTGCCCATGTGTAACCTTTATCTCAAGAAATCCCAAACCATCCCTTCCTGGAAAATTGTTGAGTGTAATGAGAAAGAATCACTCTGATATATCCCCTATTTCTTCTGTGCTTTCCCTAAGCATCTGTTCCTGTTCACTATAAGAAGGAGAATACTTCTCAGGCACATAAGTGGAAGACTGGACACATCAGGATGAACTAAAAGGTCAGAGCCCAGTTTCCTATGCTCACTACTTTACTAGTGATAGAAAACCCTTTCACTAAGAGTCTGAGCCACTGAAACAAAGTCACCTTGAAGACACTGGGATGAGGGCCTTCTCACATTGATTTTTGCTTCTCACATTGATATTTGATGCATTGGGATGAGGGCCTTCTTTGAACAATGAAATTACAAGTGAGAATAATATAAAGAAAAATCGAAACAATTGGAGAATGGCTGTAGTGAGAGAATATAAGCAGAAGTATGCTTATCTTCAAAATATATTTATTAATATTTTTAGCAAAGGTAATAAAGAATGTCTGAATGTCTTTATCAGCCTCTTAAAATATAAGGAAACTAACTTCTCTTTTCTAAGAATCTCCAATATCTAAACCAATAATCAGGACTTTTATTTAAAAGTGAAGAAAAATGATTCCTCAGAAGACTTAAAAAATATGTTAAAATGAACCTTAAGCCCTATCCTGCATGTCAGTCATGTTAATGCATGTGTTTCCAATTTGAAGATGAAGAGTTTTGTCAGAAGACTCCTTGAAGACAATGTCTTGCCAGCTCTTGCCAAGGTTAAGAGTTCAGTGCTTTCTTTCTGATAGTGAGGAAGGAATTCAGTGCAGCTGTGAAAGTTAGGAAAGACAGTAAAAGGAAGATGAAAGAAAGATGCAAGAAAATTTGATCCTCATTTTTGAAAATCTGTTAGATGTGGGGAGCAGATAAATTAGATCTAGTTATATTGTAAGTGAGACCAAAATCCTGAAAGCATGAACAAGGATTAAAGTTAATCAGCTCAGAACGAGAATCTTGATGTAATGCTCTCTGTAATCAGTAGTAGTGGCAATGCTGGAGAGGATAAGACAAGAGTTCTCTGCATGTCTGCTATCTCTGTTTGCACTGGTTCTCAGAGCTCCTGAGGTCTCACACAATGTGAGGTTTTCACAGAATCACAGAATTATCAAGGTTGGAAAAGACCTAAAAGATCATCCAGTCCAACCATCACCAATACTCCCCAGCTAAATCCTATCCCTCAACACAACATGGTCTTGAAAATACCATGGTCTTGAAAATAAAAAATAGCCCAAGGCTGGAGAGTGAAATACTAAGTTAGAACTGCCCGTCCATCTGTCCAAAACTTGTGCTGTTGGCCCCATGGGACCACTGCTAATGTCTTGTGTCTGCTGCTTACAGCTTTAGAGAAGAACATGACCTTCTTGTGGTGAAGAGAGTGGTTGCCTCTTCGAAGAGGAGATAATGGACTGCATCTTACATATGAATAGTTATTCTCACAGCAAGAATGTGAAGAAAATACATTTTTCCTCTTCAGCTGAATATTCCACTCATTTCTTTTCTCCTCTAGAGCTTCCAGCTTGCTAACCTGATGAGTTATGGACGGTCATTCTTTCCAGCATCAGCCGAATTCTTTTCTAATTATACATGTTCTGAACAGCACGAGGCAGACCTGCTGGTAGAACATTTGGTACAGAGAGCATAATAAATTCCATGGAGAGCTTGACGTGCCTTGCCATAGATGCAATATTCATTTTCATCACCATAGAAGAGATGAGACACTGAGCCAGAGTTTAAAAAACTGCTGTGCTACTTTACCAGGATGTGTGGGTGGGATTAACATCGGCTGTTCAGTTGAAAGGCTGCCTTGTAAAACATCTTCACTAGAATTAATATCTAGACATTTGTAGATCATATTTTACAAACACAAAAGGGCAGGAGATGCAATTAAAAATGGATCCATAAGATACAAAATAACTGCCACAATTTTAGCATCAAATTGATAACAGCACATTGAAAATAGCAAATAGGAAGTGTAAAGTATGTCATGAAGTTTTAATACAATTTTTTTTTACTCTAATATATCCCTAATATACTCTAATATATCTCTAATATATCCTATCCTAAATGCTTACAATAAAAAACAACTCTGAGAACAGTGTGGGTTTATTGTCAAGCAATGATTTACAGGACAAATATATTCAGATTTCAAGTAAAAGTATTTTTTTTTTTTAATTTTTTTTTGTTCAGCCCCCAGGCCTGCAAATCCATCTTGGGACCTCCAAGCAGATTATTTTCTTGTTTCTCATGGATAGCAATAAACTTGCTAAAGACCATCTGTAGAAAAGATGTCCAACATGTCTCTGGATGTTGCAAGCTGCATATTCAAATTTTGGAAAAAAAAGTGGAGAACATACAGGCAAAAGTGGGAATTTCCCATCTTTTTGTGGATTATCTGTAGCCCAACTAATACCAATATAAGATAATATTTATGAGACAAATAGCAAGCTAGGAGCAGAAGAAGGCATATAGTTGTTTCATCTGGTTCTATTCTCAATACATTGGAATCATGCCATAGAATCATATCATAGAATCATAGAATGACTTGGGCTGGAAGGAACCTTGAAGATCTTCTAGTTCAAACTCCCCTGTTGTGGGCAGGGCTGCCACACACCAGCTCAGGCTGCCCAGGGCCCCATCCAACCTGGCCTTGAGTATCAAGGATGGGGCATCCACACCTTCTCTGGGCAGCTGTACCAGGGCCTTCTTTTCAGGGCTGTTCTCAATGAGTTCTTCTCGTAGTCTGAACTCATATCTGGGATTACCTCAACTCAAGTGCAAGACCTTGCACTTGGCCTTGTTAAACTTCATTACATTTTCATGTGCCCAGTTTTTGGGGATGTCCAGGTCCCTCTGGATGAAAAAGGTTTTGTGAGCTGGTTGGACAAACAAGTCTTTGCTGCAGCTGTGCAGCTGGCAGGCCATGTGTGAGGCAAGTGCAGGAACAAGGACTGATTCAGTGCTCAGCAGCCCAGCTTGGGTTCTAACACATCCCAAAGAGATGAGAAGACAAATCTTAGTATCAGTGGTGTGAGCCACAGTAACCATAAGCTACTGACCTCTAGCAGCAGACTTGCCAAGGCAGCAGACCTAACCTGATGTGCTGGTTGCCTGAAGCTGCTGGTCTGAGGGACAAACGAGAACCACATTCCTTGTATCGACTGAGTCCAGAAGATATGTCCTAATAATTGTATAGATAGATAAGAACACATGAGCAAAGAGGTAATTTGCTTTTGTGGCGCATATTGCTGTATAATTCTCATGGCTTCATGCACTGTTTGGTGCACATCTCCATTTTTATCATGCCACTGCAGTCAGGGATGCTCAAAGCTGGCAGTCTCTTCCCAGGGACACTATGAGCATGGTGGGAGCAGCCACATTTCATCCTCCCACAGAGATGTTACTTTTGTTCTCACTTGCTTTGTTGTTTCCCTTTATATATAATAAGAGTCATTCAGAGTCAGTGTAAATGTTTGTTCTGAAGAGGGGATGGAAAAATGTAAGAATAATTCTGGTAATGGAAGTAGAATGTAAACAAAGCTTAGAGAAAGTGGAGAAGCAGTGGGGAGATTTCCTGTTTAATAACGGAAAATAGAAAAACTAAAATGCCTACTTAGGGAAATGTAGAATAAACCCTCCACAGTTTAATGAAAAATGAAGAATATGGATCTGATCACAGGTTGACAAGGTGTTTTAACTCACACAGTGGCAAAAAAAAAGTCATCTTTCTTCTGTAGGGAAAAAGATTTCTGTAAGCTTAAAAGAGAAAGGATTTCCACACCCATGAAATACAGTCTAAGTACTTGACAGCATGGCACAGACACAAAGGTGTGTCCAGATTGCTCCTGATGGCATTCGAGTGAGGAAGGAATGATGGTGCATTTATTTTAGTTCTTGTAATTTCTGCAAATAAAGAATCTCTCAGAGATCATGAAGGAAATCAGTGAGAGGATTTCTACCATGGAGTCCCCCCATCATTCTTGGTTGCAAAGGCCTGTGGGATGCTTGTTTTGGAGAATGGGGTGTATTTCAGAGCATTATGACCACCCTAATACTGTTGTGCTGAGTGTTTCTAATGTGCTAAAAGAAGGAACATTTACTAGGATTATTTTTTTCTTAAGTGCATGTGTTTCACTTGTTATTTCAGATTTATTGGTGTTTACTTATTGCTGAATAATGAGCCTGAGGGTAATGGAAATCTTAATAGGCTAAAAAATTGGAGCCAGCATCATCAAATGCTTCCTGTTCTTTACTGGAGCAGTGTTGCCACTTTATTTGCTTACTCTGCAAGACAAATGTGTTTGTTGCAATGTTTTGGCTGAAATTCTGAATCACACTTACACAGCATTGGGACTTCATCCTGGCTGCCTGAGGGAAAATGCAAGGGGGGTGGCTATCATCTGGCTCCACAGTGCACGTACATGTCACCATGAGGCCACAGGATGTGCTACACTGTCAGTGACATGCAGCAAAGATGAGCCCAGATGTTGTCCTGACTGAGGCTGGCTGTTTTGTTGATGCCTGCTGGACCTGGAGCAACATGGTATTGCAGGGAATCCCTGTTACCCAGCAGAGGCATGTGGCAAACCAGGTCATGGGATGTTCATCCTGCCAGATGATGCTGAAGTGTCACATGTAGTCTGCATATGGTTGTGTGGTGAAGTCATATTGAACCTCAGTGATTTTGAAGGCTAGAGGGTAACTGTACCATCTGCTACAGGCCACTGATCCGAGTGTCTCAGAACCATGGGTTGCCATATTTTCAGTGCCACCACTGGTGCCTGAGAGTCCTTGGCTATTTAGTTATTAGCATTTTGCGGAGGGCCATCACTGCCTGAAGAACCATGGAGCACATCGACTCCACAGCTAACTATCTTGTAGTCATCTGAAACAGAAAGGGGATGCTGCCTGCACACCATCTACTACCACCCCTGCGATCTGGGTTTCTCTCATAGAATCATTAAGGTTGGAAAAGATCTTTAAGATCATCTAGTCCAACCATCAATCCATTCCCACTATACCCACTAACCACGTCCCTCAGTGCCACATCTCCATGGTTCTTGAACACCTCCAGGGATGGTGATTCTGTCCTCTCTCTGGGCAGTCGTGCCAATCCCTCACCATTCTTTCTGAGAAGAAATTTCTCCTAATATCCAGCCTGAGCCTCCCTTGGCACAGCATAAAGCCATTACCGCTTGTCCTATTGCTAGTTACCTTGGAGAAGAGACCCACTTCATCTCACCATAAGCTCCTTTCAGGCAGTTGTAGAGAGAAATAAGGTCTCCCCCAAACCTCGTCTCCTAAGAGATTTCACCCCAAACCCACACTTGTGGGTGCAGCGCTCCTGTCTCACCCCATGAGCTGAGGCAGCAGATCAGCCTCCAAGATGGACCAGAAAAATTGGTTCCTCCAGTGGATCTAGGCATTTCCATTTGGCAGAAGTGTCAGAGGCTAAAAAGCATGTGTGCACAGCTCTAAGATGAAGAATTTAAACTGATATAATTTTTAACACATCATCCAAACTGCATTTCCAAGCCTCTGTATTTTCGAGCCTCTGCTAACAAGGTCTTCTGATGATCAGACAGAGTGCTTTGTAAAGGAATTTGTAGACCAGAGGTGCTTACCATTAATTTCCTGCTGTCTACGATTACTATCATTGCATTTTTGAGGCACTTTTAAAATAAACTATGCCATGATGTAATGCACACAAAAGGGTTGGGGTGGGAGTGTGGAGAAAGGAAAAGAAGCAGCATCTGGATTTTGACTGGTATCTTCTATAGAGCATCTTGATGTCTGTAATTAGTGTCATGTTATGAGAGCTTAAAAAAATAAAGGCGCCAGAGTTCCAAATAAAACATAAAATGGCTTTGATAGAATAAATGTTACTATCATTGTTTAAAAATGTTGTGACCTGTCTGCTATAGTTTCTGAGAAAGATATTTTCCAGTGCTGCTGCTCTCACTCTGACTCTTTTTTAAATTCTATTATTACAGATAAGGACAGAGGAAAATCCTCAAGACAGACTCGTTTTAAATCTCTGTAACACAATGCCAGCATTGTCTCTCCTCAAGCTGAACTTCTAAATTAAAATAGGCATGATCTTTAGCAGAGCTCTGAAACACTCTGTTCTACAGACACTTTATCCCCTTTATTAGAGAACATTAATAATTCAAATGTTATGGCTTGGGTTAGGCAGACCCATTTGTCTGGTGTTGGAATAATTTAGCTGTACTCCACTGTTCAAGGCTGTTTTGATACAGACTGGGCCAAATTCTCCAGGCTCTTTGAAAGCCGTGGAAGCTTTACCTGTATCTTGGCTATGCAATAGGAAGGCACAGAAACAAATAAGAGGTCCTGGCAATCTTTTCCCTGACCTTTAGCATGCACGGAAAATGTACAAACATGCACTCCCAGCCGAATTTCGCAGACTGCATAAGGCAACATTTCCATTTCAGCCAGTTGGATTTTTGCCTGAGCAAGGCCTCTAGTCTTGAGATCCAAAAATTCTACATAAACACACTTGCAAAAACACATATGCAACCCACCTTTGCAGTAAGATTTCCCCCAAGCTTATATTTTACCATGTGTGAAGCAGGATTTCTCCACTGCTGCGTGCACGTGTGCCTCTGAATGCATCAAATCTTCAAAACATAGGGATTTTCTGGACTTGTTTTCAAGACCTTCAGAGCCAAGCCACTTTATACCTACAGGTTAGGTGGAGAAGTCATTAGCAACAGTGATTTCCCGGCCTATACATCTATGAAGTCTTTGTTTTCATGTCAAATGTATGAGCATGTAGTGGCATCCAGATTAGTTTGCACACTTATTTTTACCAGGTGATATATTTCTTTGACATGAAACCAGATCTCATCCAAATACAGCTGGACATGAAGCACTTAAGATATAGGTCTGCCCCTCACGGTCTGACTCTAACACTAATAAAACACAAGCAATGACCTGAAAAGGCTAAGTTTATTCCTAATTCCTAAGTTTATTATGATGAAGTAGGAAGAAATGGATTCTGATCCCATTCTACACTTCATCTGAGGTAAAAGGGTCAATAAAGCTTCACTAGCCTTGGTTATCCTCTACATGAGATGGTGTGAACAACACTTCCAGACATCAGGGATGTTAGCTTTGCCTCAAGTTGTCATTTCAAGAGAAGTAGGACCCTTATAAATAAGGGGAAATCAGCCCTTAGCTACCTGGACATAAATTAAAAATATATTACATATTATATAATTTTATGTTCTGATTTATATGTACAGATTACATAGATTTATGAAAAATATTACATACTTAGCTTCCAACCGTGTTATTCTCAGAGCAGATCATTTTTATAGTAACAGTAAGAAGAGCATTCAGACAGACATCCTCATATCTGTTGGGCACTTTCTCATACCTGTTGGGCTTCTACATTACTAAGTTCTGTAAGCAATGAACAGTTAAATTTGAAAGTGAGGAGGAGTGCAATAATAGACACATGTATTACTACACTCACTGAAGACAGTCTGTAAAATGTAATGACATTACTTAGAGTAAATTACACTGTAATTGTATGGAAGAAAACACAATTTGTTTTTAGTGCCTTCTTTTGAAGAAGCTAGTATCCATCTCCCTGATCTCCCACAGACATAGAAGTTACACAGAGGAGTTTAATAGTACCTTAAGCTAGATTTTTCAGGAGATTTGTAAATTTAACATTGTTTTTTTTAATTAACTATTGAACGCTCACTTCAGTATCTAAATAGAGATGTTCGTGAACATCCCACTTCATGTCCCTCTGCATTTTAAGGCAGTCAACACAATCACAAATTGGCTCCATGTTTTCCTGAGTTCCTCATATAAAGATAGGGTTCCTCTCTCTCTCACAGGTATTTTGACAAGGAAAATATGCCAAAGACGACTAATTATTTTTATCATGGTAACAGAAGATTTAGAGAAAAGATCCTTAAAACTCTCACAATGAGAGCACCAGCCCAAATAAAACACCCACAGAAATGGAAGAAAATAGTTCCAAGTTACTCTCTTTCTGTATGGTTTAGGCTGGGGCTAAGACAATTCTCAGAAGTTTAAATACTTGTCCCTGTCTTAGACCTGGTGTGGGAGGGTAGGCTCTGTGTTACATTACTGAGATGGGGGCAAGTCCAAGTGCTCATGAATCCACATTTTGGAGAGAAATGTGCTCAATAGGGTGGTGTTGTCCATGGCACAGAGCAGGTTATGTTAGAATGGACTCACTGAGAATTTTAAAGCTGATGCGTTTCCATTTGTTTCTCTCAAGACTGTCAACTCTTTGTTTTGTGCTAATATTTATCTGTGCCTCGGGTTCACCTGGGCTCTTCATCTAAGTTGCAATGAATGTAGTAATGGCAAACACCCCTGCTGGAAGAGGCCAAAGGTTTAAGGGCAACTGCTGAGCTTTCTGGTGGATCAGGCATGCTCTGACTTTGTTCCTCACCATTTTATTTTAGAGCTGGGGAACTCCTGAAGAGGAACTTGTAGTAAAATCATAAAATTATATGATGAAGACTCTGGGTGAGGAAGAGTGAGCTCCGTAGCAGGGGAATGGAAATTTTGAAAAGGGAAAAACCAAGGCACCGGTGCTGAGATACAAGAAACCTGGGGTCTGGCCCAGCCTGGCTTCAGCTTTCCTGGGCGTACTTAGTCTCTTCACCTCATTTCTCCATCCTTCAGTTCTCAAAGAGGTTTTCGAATGAAAAAAATATTAGTATATGTGAGGTGCTGAAAGCACATGGTTATCATATGCAAGACTAAACATAGAGACAGTAGAAGGATCTTTGTGCTTATGTGATGTGTAAGTCTCACAAAAGAGTAAGCATATACAGTTCTACTAAATCATTATGACCTTCAAAATTTATTTAAATGGAACCTCGCATAGTCTGTTCAGCTGTTCCTCATAAATCATAATTTTAGTTAAAAAATGAACTTCGTATTTCTTCAGGGGTTTTGTTCTCCCATAGCTACATTCTTGGAACTGCTGCAGCCCAGAGGTCCAAGGGAGTCTTCCCTGAGAAAAAAAATCCAATCCTCCGATCTGGGGGACTGGAATCGGGCTCTGGAAAAGACTCAGAACTGGAGGAGGAGAGTGCTGGGAAGGAGAAAAATGGGAAAGACATGATGGTACAGCTCTTACACGGAGCACCTTGTAGTTTCCCATGCTGTCTCACAAAATGTCTGTAGGTCAATGAAATTATTTAATAGCAATGTACTTTAAAAAAGGAGAGCAAGAGAAAGAGAGAGAGAGTGAGAGAGAGAAACAAAGAGAAAGAACGAAAGAAAGAACGAAAGAAAGAACGAAAGAAAGAACGAAAGAAAGAAAGAAAGAAAGAA
>JAPSGF010000007.1:11463730-11566505 GCA_035772895.1 Perdix hodgsoniae
AGGAAGGAGAGGGATTCAAAGCATACTGTTCTCCCATTTCTTCTATTTGGAAGAACTAGGTACATTTGCCAACTTCTCCCTTCCCAGTTTTAATGTTTGTTTTGCCTGAAATGCTATGGTTGTTCTGTGACTACTGTGCTTGCTTTTTTTTTTTTTTTTTTCCCAACACTGTATCCTGAATTTCTTCCCTGACCTAGTACAGACACACAAAGCTCTGTCTGCATCCCATCTTTCTTCCTAGAGACTCACTGAACTGCCTGAGCATCTGTGGAAGACTCATTCCATAGCCAAGAAATTCAGTTCCAGAGTCTTCAGATTTCTCTGTGCACACATACCAGTACTACTATGGCTGACCTTTGGTGATGCTGACTGTGATCTTTTGAAGGATGAGATGAGAGCACAAATCACTTTCCTGTTTGTCAGACTGAGGTGTTCTCTTTTGGTCTCTCAACCCAGGCTGAATCTAAAGAGATGTATTGCTCATTGTTCCTAGGAAGATTAGTACCCCTTCCTGTTGCAGATTATAGGACTTCTAGTGAAAACCTTTCCTACAGAGTGGCGAGGGCTACAAAACTGCACCAGTAAAATGTAACTCTTCGCATTTTCAAGGCCATATGGAGAAGCCTGGGGTGTGAAGCTGATTTTATATGAAACCCAGGCCTAGTTTCACAACGATGACATCACCTGTCCCTCTGGATTTCAGCAGATCTGTAACTCAGAACTTAATGTATATGCAGAAACTGAAGTATGGATCTCCTCTGGGAGATAAAAGCCAACCATTTGACTGGACAAGTCCACACTTATTCATTATCAGCATAAAAGGGAATTCTAGAACCCTAATATAGCCCCATTCTTCAAGGTGCTGTATCTATGGCCAAGACCACTCACTGATCCAAAGAATTTAAAACTACGGTGCTACACCATTTCCCCTGCTTCTTCTCATGTTGATAACATCAAATAATGTTCAGTTTGACTTTGCAACGCTGGTTTCCAAAATTAAATGTACGTCTTCAATTTCTGCTTGTTGAAAGATGGGGCCTGCTGTGAGTGCACCAAGCAGTGAAAGCTGGTCAGGTGCTGTACTTGAGAAGAGAGACAGAAAAACTGCCTTCTTGCCCTTAAGGAGAATCAAAGTACTTCTTTGAGAATCTGACAATGTTACCCTCCCTGAGGAGGAAAAGCAGAAGTAACATTCCTCAACTGTGCAAACAGTTGATAGCTCTGTTCCAAGTGAAGTATTGGAAATGTGATAAATGTTGCAGTTTTGCCTTCTTCTGCTCTTCATCTATCCTCATGAACTTCCTTATTTGCTGCAGCCATTCCTTGTCCTTTCCCTCAGGAATGTTCCTGTTGCCATGTCTCAGAGCTGTTGATCTCCACATTCACCACGGGATTTACTTTATGCTGTCTTACTGCTGCATTCCATATCCTTTGGCTCACAGGTTTGACTCCATAACATGAAGGACACAGTCCACAAGCCCTCCTTTCTTTCTGGCTCTCAGTGAGGAGAAGACACCAGCCAGTCACTCTAGTGGTCTCCCAGTTCTCAGCCCTCTATTGCTCTTTCCCCAGACCTCCCACAGAGCAAGTTTCCTCCTTCTCTGTTTATTCACCCCCAAATACCGCCATATAGTCTTAATTAGGTCCAGCTGGGAAGCATATGTTCAGTTGCAAGGACTTTGGACCCACATTAAAGGGGCAAGTTCTCCAGGACAGAAAAAGTTAGAGACTGGGTCCTTAATCTTTGCAAGAAGACAAATGCTGAAAGAAGAGCCGCCCTTTTCACTGACGGTCATGCATTGTCTGGAGAAGTATATCCCACTGATATCAAATAGGGTTCATAAAGGATTTGGCACCACTTTCTCTCTGACATATGCACAGTACCTTCAAGCTCTCTGGCTCAGTAACGATTCTCCTGACTGGCGGACTAGGAATTGCAAAATGGGCAAGTTACATGAGGTGTTCACCAGCCTTGGAAGCTTTCTCTAAGTGTCCATCAGACTCTTCCAGTGACTAAGGAGAAATCTACCTCTGACTCTTAAGAGATTACGTGTTCTTCAGGCTTGGTATACAGTTGGAAAGGATTCACCAGGAGTGAACAAGGATGGCAACTCAGCACAGGTGACAACTCTGGCATTGGCCAGAAACATGAGGCCTTACAGCAGCATTGCTGATATCTATCTAGCTAAAGCCAAAACTGCTGAACTGTGTATTTTAGTTCTTCTGAGATAGTCATGCTCGTGGTACAAACTGCTCCAGGATTCAGACCCTGGTGCACTTAGATGCAAAGCTGCAGCAAGACTTACAAAGCTCCTGCTCTCTGTTCCTCCAATTTCTGTATTTTTTCCTGTTTCCTCCTTTTTGTAGGGAACAGTATGGAGTAGCTTGAATAGAAACCACCATAAGACCATTAAACAGATGGATAGGAATAGAATCTATAAAGCTGAGTATTTCCTCTGTCTTTCAAACATACTGGTTACTGGAGCCAAGCAGACACAGAAGAGTAAGTAAGGTAAGCTAAACAGAAATTTCAGGAAAAAGCAAAAGCTATCAAAACCAAGCTATGACTCCCTAGATTATCCGTACTTTTTGGTGTTCAACTGTCATTGGCCTTCAGATTCTTTTTTTTCTTTTTTTTCCTGACACCAGGAAGCTGACACCAGAAGAGCATAAGGAATGTGAGTTTGAAGACACTAAAAATAAAACATCATCTAAGAAAGCTCTATAATTCATCCCATCTTAGTTGTATTGAAAATCACTGTTTTTAGAACTTTTTTGCAATATCATTGATGTTTTAAAGCAGGGGATCTGGATATCTTTAGGAAAGGCTTCTCCACTGGGATTCACTGGCCTTAACATTTCCAGCACTAGTTTCCCAGTGAGCAGTTTGCTACCTCCAGCTAGCCTCTTCAAAAAAGAGTAATAGGCTGTTCAAGAGCCTGATTCCTTTGGCATGATTCATCATTTGTCTCAGGAAGGTATATATCACATTCTGGATGTGTCTTATTCCCTTTAAGTTGATATTAAGGGTCCAAAAAGACTAGTTTACAAATAGATATTAAAATCTAGCACAGATGTTCCCTACTGTGGCTTCGTAAAACAGCCTTCAAAACTAGTGGGGTCTGCATGGACTTCTTATACATCTTCTGAGACAAGGCATTACCAGGACCATCTGTTTTCTCTGACCCTGAACACAAATTGAAAAGCCTCTCTCCCTTGGCTTCCCTTGAAAATCTGATGGAGCAAGGAAGGTGTGAGTTTTTATGGATCAGAAGGAATTACTTTTTCCAAAGCCAGCATTTGTTCCATGCAGGTATTTTCACACACACACAGAAATATGCCTTTAAAGACTCGCAGATCTAATTTTGAGAGTTTTGTGGATGACCCATACATTTCAGTAAGATTCAGGGCTTGATTTTGCAGCCTTTGGTGACATGGGCCATTCTACATAGCATGAGGAGGCAAAGCCCTGGCACTGCTCATTTTCACTACCTAAGTGGCTGGCCTAAGAATGGGTAAGAGCCATTCATTGTGAGCTGGGGCTGTGAAATCACCTCCCAGAGAAGTTTAGGACAAGCCTCTTTCTAGTCTAAAGAACTTTCCTTAGACCAGGTAGGAAAGCAGCAAGGGTAGAGACTCCTGAGCCCACCCGCACTCACATTTCTGTGTCCAAGAACATCAGATTTTTGGGATATGGGCTGAAAAATAAAAACATCCTATAAGGAGACTGTTTAATAAGTTGGGGCAGCCAAGTATGTGAAAACTCCTGTGATCTTCTCAAAGCCTTGTTGGGATTGGCAGAGAGGTTTCCGAAGCACATGGAGGTGGTCAGACACTTGAAAAGGACTAAGTGTCAAGTGCCAGGCAAAAAAAAAGAAAATCTGTTAAATGTTATCACAGTATCTCTTCTCGGTGAGGTAAATTTCCATGCACTTGTGACTTACTATATGGCAATTTCTTGTGCTGATTCAGGCCATAAACAGTCTGTCTTTATTCAGTGTAAGTATGATCTCCCCCAAACACTGTATGCTCCAGGATTTGGTGTAATTTGATGTGAACTCATTCCATCCACCTCACCCCATTAATATATGATCTTAAAATCGTTTAAATCAAACACATCATGACATCTCATTCCTGAAAGTAATTCCGTGGCAGATAAGATCTTTTCTGTGCCTGCACTGCCATGATTTTTCTACCTGTCTAGAGGTTTCCAGATATAAATACTGGAAGAAGGAAGCCTCTCCACAGAATTTGTGGCTTTTTAAAAATAACCACAGGCTCCCTGAAACTGATGTTGCCTTAGATGAGCTGAGCTAAGCAGTGCCGTGTTCGGCACAGATGTGGTGGTACAGGAATAACTTCATTAACAAGGCAACAGATTCCTCTTCACCTAAGAGTCTCCATGTCGAGCACATCAAAGTCTCTGGTAGCTCTTGGTCAATACCAGCCCTGCCAGGCAGTTGTGCTCTATAGGCCTGAACCCCAGTACAGGTACAACAGAAAAATCTTTGTGACTTCATCTTACACTGCTGTTTTTCTGAGTGACTGACCCTAGTTCAAGAAAGATTTAATTCAGGGAAGTCTTGTGGTCAGTGTACACAAGGAAAATAGCCTCTAATGACTGCAGTTTATAATTAATGGGCCTAGGAATGTTTGTGAGGTTGTCTAGTAAGTTGGAGCGTTGGTGTAGACACACAAGATGTTCCCTTGTTTTATTACAGTATGTATCGGGATGAAAATCTACTGGCAAGAACATAAGAATACATTTTTTTAATATAACTGTATTTTCTTACTATGACTAACGTGGTAAGAAACTATGATGATGCTTATGAAGACACAACTACAGTAAGTGATAAAATAATTCAAGGACTTCAAGAAGCTGCGAAGGGATGCAGCATTCTCTAGTTTCATGATCTGAATTTGTCCTGGCACTTCTCTCACCTTCCTTTTGCAAAGAGGAGATTGTTTTACAAGAGAAATGTTATGGGCAAGGTGGTTCACTGGGTTATGAACACATATGTAGAAATTGCACAAATTTAATAGAGAGTTATTTCACACACCATACCACCTTGTGCTTTAAATTCTGGCCTCTGGTTCACAGATGAGTTTAAGAGCACAGCATACCACTCTCAAGATACTCACTCTGTCAGAATGATACATAAACTGATCCTGCTCATGCAAGATAAAACTAGCTCTATGGATCACAGCAAAATTCACAGGCTTGAATGCCATTCTGACATTCAGCGGCACCACTGCGGGAGAGTCGACTTTACCTTGGAACTCAGTGTTTGCTGCACTCAAAGGGGAAAGCCCCTACTGTCTAAGGCTTAAGACATCTGGCTTGTTGTTGTAAACCTTAAAATTCCAGAGAGTAAAAGCCATTTTCAGGTACTCCATCACAAATCAGATTTGAGGTTATCAGTGTGTGCATGTAAGGTTTAGGATTCCTTTTAATCTATGTAAACAGTGTGCTCAAGAGCTGCATATATTTATGTATAGATCAAAGAGGTGGCAAAGCCTATGGGGAATAAGCAGCAAGAAAAGTCATAGAGATGGTAAATGATCAGTTGTGAGAAGGAAAACTTGAAAAACTTGATTCTGGACATGGCAAATAGGTTACACTCAGACATGACTCTGATATGCACACTGCGCTGCCACATCAGCCTCTGCTTTTAGCCTCTCACTTCTGAGTAATGCTGCACCACGTCCCAGGGATGCAGAACAGCTTGGACCCTTGCTTTCTGCCACCTGCAGCTTCCTGCATTCACCAGCTGCTGCCTGCACCTTGGCATCATGCAGTGTCACAGTATGCTCCCCCCACGCTGGGGCTGGGCTCCACTTTTAGCTTTAGTCGCCTCTCCAGAAGGCACGGCCAGCACTGTGGTCTCTTTCTGGAGCTTCCACTTCTGCCACTGTCCTATCTTTCTTTCTGTCTTGCATTCTAAATTTGACAAATAGTGAAGCCAGTGAAGGTTTTCCTCTGGTGCTTGATTCCTTTCTCTGGTGGCCTGGGCTAGTTCTGCCTGAGCACATCCAACAAAGCACCCAGCAACCTCCATGTCCACTGAGATCAGTGGGCTTCCCTACCACAAGCCTGTTGGCACAATGCTGGGAAATCAATGCAGCAACTTCTGCTTTAGCTCTGGGTTTGAAGAAGGACTAGGTCCAGCCAGCCTAGCACCATCCACCTCCTCCTGAACTCTCCATTTGCTGGTTCCATGGGAAGTGTTAAGGTGGGGGAACAAACAACCTGAATGAGGAGCAAAGAACCTGGTAAATGATGCAGTCTCTCCTTATACACCCTAGAGCCCATCGAGAAAGACCCTTCTCCTTTTCCTGTGGCCATTTGGGACCCTTCTCTGTGTTGTACTGGCTGCGAGGCAATCATGTCTTGCACAGCTGCTCCTTCCACAGAAAGCTGAGGGTGGCAGGACAGTGTGATGAAAACCTGCTGAAATGTACTTTTTAATGAGAAAATGAAGTGTTTTCCATTGCGGTATGATTACTTTTTTTTTTCTCAAATTCAGCAAAAAAAGAGGAAACAAAAAGCGGAACGTGTTCATTTGTTGTAACTGGAGTTTGTGAAATAAGGTCTTCTTGAGAAAGCTACCAAACATGCATTTCAAAGAATACGGACATTTTGGCATCCAAACACTGTAGCATGTCCAGAACATAATTAGCTCCTGAAGTGGTTTGAACTTGTAAATATGTCTTTAGATCATAAAGTGGTCCAATAGTTACACTGAGCTTTAAAGCTGACTCCTGGAAAAACAAGGCTTGGAAGGAGAGCTCAAGCCACAATAGACATACACCAGACCCAAGAGAATTTTTTCAGGCATGTGGCTCATCTATCTACAAACTTTGCCATAACTTTTGCAAAAACCTTTGTGCTTTGGGTGGTGGATGAGATTACTATTAGAACAATATAGGTAACTGTGAATGGTTTGAGTTGTTTTGCTGCCTGCCAGTATATATTTCATTCCCAGTTTAGGCTCTAATTTTCACCAGACAAATGAAGAGCAAGTATAAGAGCACCGTAGATGCACTGCTGAAATTAAATCTCAGAAGGGGCCTGCCTGCAAGTGAGGTTGGAGAGCACAGTTTCTGTTGGAGGGGTGGACTGATTTCCTACGAATGTGTTCAGTGGCAAAATCGAAAGAAGAACCTAAAGGACATTGAGGATATTCCTGCTTCTTCCTTCTGACTTTTGAAATATATTCTGCAGGCACGAGAGAATTCATTCAGATCAAATAAGAGCTGATCCAGACCATTGCCCAAAACCTAAGCAGTTAAACTCTGTATAGTGCTTTCAAACTATAAAATACACTATAAGTGCTAAGTATTATTATTACTTTGAATCAAACAAAACCCAAACCTGCTCTAGAGGTTCAAAAATATTTGCTTAACTTTTATGTATTTATTTTAAACTCTGGCTTGACTCTGCGCTTCCTGTTGTCTCCCGGGACTGAAACTGCAGATACTTGCATGCCACAAGGTGGCTGTGCTAGCAGGATTTCTGACTTGGCTGGAGGCGAGGAGCTCTGGAAATCTCACAAGAAAGCCTCCTGTGTTACTCTCCACAGAGAGTTTAATCCACCTGAAAAGCGGTGGGTGAAGTGCTTGCTGCAGGAAAAGCCCCCACCGAAGTCAGAGCGTGATGCTGAGGGGTAGCCAGAGCAGTATTATACTTTCCTGGAAGAGAAGCTGAGATTTTTGATGAAGCTCTTTCCAGAGCAGGGGTTTTCAAAAGAGCCTGGAGGACTTAGGAACACCTCTGCCATCAACTGCTTCTCTGAATGTGGGGTTTTAAAAGCTAGTGCAAGCTGTGAACCATGACTCCCTTCCAGCCAGCATAGAGAGAGGTGGAAAGAGTATCACCTGCACAAAGCTAACTCTCCTGCAATTAGTCAAACCATCAGAAAGACTGTTTTCCTCATTTGATAGCAGTCTGGTCGGTTTGCGTCTGAGGTTTGCGTCGCTGTTTGAAGCTGGATTGAGTCTATTAACCTCTTAACTACTCTTGGCCCAACCTGGCAGAACAGCACGCTACACTGATTTGGGTGGAATGCCAGTAAAATGTTGGCAAAGGAACAGATGCTGTTGGGACCCAACAGAGAAGTGGTTAGCCGCATGTATGTTGTTCAGCGCGGGAGCCTGAAAGCTCATATTGTGAGAAGCACTTTTCGCCATGTGTAAAGTCTGACACATATTTCAAAGGAAAGCTTTTAATTACAGTTGGCAGGTCTGCCCCCGTGACTGAAAAGTGACTTAGTTTTTGACCCCAGCAGCAGAGGAGTCCGTAAATCAGGCTGCCTATTGCAGGACTGATCCAAGCCAAGAGCTGCACTTCCATTCTTGAAGAGGCAATATGTGGGCTGTGAGACACACTGAGCTGACAGCAGGGCTATGGGCTCATTGACACAAGTCACTTCACCTCTTTGCCTTGGATTCCTCATCTGCAGAATAGGAGAAATGCTGCATCCTTTCTTAATAAGGTTCTACTGGACCTAAGGGGGGGAAAAAAACCCTATAGGTTATTCAGTGTAGGTTATTCTGGGGGCCACAGATACATCTTACCTGCAAAACTTGCTCTGGATTTGGTTTTGGACAGTCCCTAAGTTCAGGAATGTTTCAGCGTCAGATTTTGATGTTTCAATGTTAGTTCAGCCGGAAATGTTGCGCTCTGAATCTGGGCCAGCCACAAAGTAGGAAATCTGGAGAATAAGGATTTGATTCAGGACATCATTGAAGGAAAAGGGACAACTGCTTGGGAGAATAACAGTCTTCCAGATGAGGGCCAAACTAAGCCCAAAATGCCTTGTTGCATGGAAAACAATGACCCTTAGTATTGAAGAGGGGAGGGATGCAACGTGGTACATTAGAGATGTAGAGATGGAGATGGCAAGAAGTAACAACTGGCTGACAGAGAAGAGGAAGAATAATTGCTGCTAGTGGTCATCACAGCAGGCTGATGGTTTCGTTATTATCTCAGGAAGGAAGTAGTGCTCAGAACATGACAAATAGCCCAGCTGTAACACCTGGGGACCACAATCATTTTCACCAGTGATCAGATGAGAAAGTGAGATTTCCAGGCTACTGCCACATACCCTTGAAACTACAGTTCCTCCAAGAAAAAGAGCCTGGTTCTGCACCAAGCCCCCCTGATGGTTCCACATCCTGACAGTGGTGTAGGCATCCTTCTGTGGGCAGCACTACATACAAACTCAGACATGGGTTTCCTTGAATAAACCCATCAGCATTTCACTTCTGATGATGAGTTTGTCCAACCCATCACAACTACAGAGATGAAGGTGACCAGCTTACACGTGCTCACTGCAGCTCTGCAGTTGCAAAGAGATGGATTTTACAGCATGTATTTATGCTGAAGCATGGTTGTTTCTCTGGTGGGTTTTAAAAGGTACCAGTAAGAAGTTAGGCAGGCAGTGTGATTGATTTAGCTTTTTTCTTTCTTTCTTTTTTTGGAAAACAACTGCCTAAATCTACAGATAGTTTTACAATCCATTGCCTATGCAGATATTTGTCCATGTAACATAAAAATATTTGTGTGCAAATATTTTGTGTGCAAAAGCCACATAGTTGGGGTGCCAGCAGGATGCTCAAAATGGTGTAGGATCACAATATCCATAGAAGCACAGGGTTTATCTGCTAGATATAGATCCCAGCTCTCATTCAGGGATGTAGGGCTCTGAAATCTGTTAATTAAAGTGTCTGTTCAAATGAGACAGAAAAAAAAGACTTTCAATTAAGATAATCCAACTCTGCATGGTCCAATTTTATTACCATAACTACACTTTGACCAAGTTATATGGTTTCCAAATTTCCTAATATCCAAATAAATGATTTAAACCAAATCCAACCAATTATAGCCTCATCAAAGCCTTTTTGCAATAGCTGATATCTCCTCCCCCACAAAAAAATTACTGCACCACCTATTAGCGTTGTGATGAACAGCCTAGGTAAGCCGTGGGTACTGAAAATAAACCAGAGTTCCTCGAAGAGACATGCATCATGTAAATGATTTAAGAGAGAAGCTACATTTAATAACTTGTTTATTATAGCAAATCCAGTATGACTTCATGCTAAGAAGTTGGATTGGTGTAATTCTCCTCTAGCTGGCTGTTCTAAAGTTTATATGAGAAGCAGAGTTTTTGGAGTCTGAGCTTTCATCATTCCACAAGCAATTGTAGCTATGCACTGACACCACTAGGACAATAACAATGATTTAACATGATAGTAATAGCAATATAGTCAAAGCTTTGTCAGAATTTCCATTTTAAACTCTGTTTATTTAGAAATAATATTTCAACCAGTTAAAACTGCATCAAGTACAAACTTGGCATTTGTGGTCAGCCTGGATGCCTGGATGTAATTACTTTCTTTTATACACACACACACACAAAAGAGAAAAAATTAAGTTACTTGATTTTTTTCATTATTTTCAAAAGAATTTTTTTTCTTTTTTTCCTTGTTGTTGCTGCCATTGTCCAGATGAAAGAATTTTGATCTTAAACAACATGGTTTTGCAACCATACTGTCCGTAAAGAAAACAAATTGCTCTTGGCATTAAAAACAGATGAGAAATTTAGGCCTGCACGAAGCTGATCCTCTGGCCCGGAGATCAATGGGAGCTCTGTTATTCATGTCACTAGATGCAAGGCAGCCTCGTGCCAGGGGAGCCACTGGAGCTGAGCACCCTATATGCATCCCCATCCATATGCTTCTCCCATGGGGAGAGGGGCTGGAGTCCCATTCAAAAAAATGGGAAAGGAGGGGGAAGACCCCGTTCCTGGGGAATGGGTCTGTTCCCTGCACACCTGCAGGTACAACACTCAACCAAGACAGCCTGGTGTGGGAAGGGATCCTGCTGCTTTTCCTGGCCACTTCCAATAACAAGCCATCCCAAGCAGGGGACTTAAGTATGGAGTTGGCTTGGCTATGAGGTCCATGAGATAAATTCAAGTTCTGGATCAGAATTTGCTGATTTTTGAAAAGCTGAGAACAGTCCAAACATTTCAAGTGCATATCAGTTATATGTTCCTAGCCAGCAGAAAGAATAAAAACTTGCATTAAAACAAAGCCATGTATTCCTATTAAAAGGATAGAAAGCCCAATAAAGGCAAATATGTACCCAATCTCAAACACTGCAAACCCCATTTAAGGCTACCCTCACACTAAATCCAAATGCATTAAAGGAAGAGTGAAGGACAAAACCACCCAGGCAACATTAATCCTCTCTTGAAATCAAGTCAGACAGCTATTTCAGAGTTTATGACCTTAAATGAGAATAAATTGATTTTTAAAAGCCTTTTTGTTTTTTAAAATGTACACCTTCCACCTCCCCATTCTATGTGTCTGGGCTTTGGGGAAGAATTAAGATTCTTCAGGTGCCTTAGAACTATTTAGTACCTCGGAAGCATAACTTTAATTTCCATTTACTAGTGTTTAAAAAGTCATTTGTTGTTTCCAGCAATTATGTAAGGAAACGTACAAACTTTGAGCTCAGATGACTCATTTTTATGCTTGATTTGTGATTTAGCAGCAGTATATTAAAGTGTTGCTGCTTCTAAACACAGCTGAAATATTTTCTTTTCATAAGGCTGTTTAATATATAACAAAACTCCACAGAAACAAGTAGGAAGCTTGCCTCATTGATTTTAGTGGGAATTTGTTTCCCAAGAAGAATTTGCTGGTTCAGTATTTTCCTAGTTGTGCAAAAACAATTTGCATGGAAAATAGATTTGACATATTTGGCCTTTTGATGCTGCAGAAGGATTGAAAAACACGTTTCAGGACGGCCCTTCTTGCAAGGCTTAGGAAAGCCAGCAGTCTGCAGCATTTGCAGGGTTCACAGCATCTGCAAAAGCAGGCAATCTCCTTGGGTGCCAGCGGGTGGCATGCAGCAGGAATCACGTTTTGGGAAGGAATTGGAATTTTAGGAGGAAGCACAAGTCTGTGCACACAGCTGGTGCTGGCTCTGCCCTGCGTTAGCCAAGGGCAGCAGGACTGGGGCGGTATGCTGTCCTGGAGGTGAGGGTGATCATAGCTTCTAAGGCCAAATTTTCAGAAGAAAACAAACTTGTCCATCAGCACGCCAGACACTCAGCATATTGCATAATACTGTGCAACGCTCTTTGGCAATGATCCTCCTCTCAACACCAAATGATGTGGTTGCTGGTGTGCTGGGCGATAATCATGTCTTTCTGTGTCTTTCTCTAGGAACAGCATCACAACAGCCTCTTCTAACAGACACGTCAGGAATCATCCTGCTGATTTCTGACGAGTGATTGCTTTGTTGCCTCTTTTTCCCACGCTGCCTCCCCAGATACGTATGACCTTGGTCACCCCTCATCATTTGCTAGGGTGAGCGGGAGCCCCAGGGGAGCTCCGTCCATCATAGCCTCATCTGGACCTTCACTCATTCAGGACATGGGCACTCTCTATCCCCATTGCTGGGGACAATCCCAGCAAGCAGCTCCTGCCTGCCAAGCTCTGATTCCCCTTACTCCTGGCTTCCAAGATGTTGTGCTTCTAAGTAATTCTTCATTTTGTTGTAACACCTTTTGCTTCATTTAAGACTTAGGAAACAGCACTGGTGGGGGAGATGGTGGACAGAAGACAGGCGGAACTTCCTAACCTTTGGACTTCTGTCAGATTCACAAGCTGATGAAAAACCCAGGGGAACTTTTCCTATGTTGTTTTCATACTCCCTGTAGCTGGAAAAGTGAAATTCTTCTGAATGAGCAAGATGAGGAAAATACTTAGCTCTGACGATGCTGGGAAAACTCTAGGGTTATTTTTGTCCACACATGTAATTTCTGGCCAGAAAAAAAAATAAATTGCCGCAAGTGTTCTGAGTATGTGAGTTTCTTATCTCCTATTAGAAAACACAAGCTCTGGCAGGAGAAAGCAGACTTTCTTCACTAGGTGCCAAAATATTTAACATAGGTTCCTCAATATTGGAAAAAGTAGTCAGAAGAAAAACAAGAAAAGTCATTATCTGTTTTTTTTTTCTTTTTTTTTTTCTTTTTTTTCCCCTTTTAATAACCTTTTCAGTAGCACAATGCATTCAAAGCTAGGCACATTCCCCTCAGTGCAATATGGTCTCAAGACATGATTTAGATGGAAAATTTAAGTAAGATTAATGCAATTTATTATCCGCCAGGATATCCCTACAAACCACACTGCTTGGCTGAATTTTTGATTCTCGATCTAATATTTCAGATGAGATTTCCAGACGGGTGTCTTATTCCTCTATTAGTTTAGTGAGGGTGATATAGAGTTTGTAAAACAGGAGAGGTTAAGCTAGTTTTAACACTTGATTAATCATTTAAATTACTTTGTTACTGTTTGAATCCATTGACTTTTGTTTACCAAGCAACTCCCTGAAACCCAAAGCCAACAAAAACGGCAGGCAGCTCTCCAAGTTGTTAATTTATTCAATGAGTTCTTCAAAGGAGTTCTAAAAGGGGAAAAAAGGAGCAAATTTATAGTTGCATTGAAAGGGTAGAGCAATTCTTGTTCATTGCTTGCTAAAAACGTCTAGGTTTTTATGACTCAGAAAAAAAAAAAAGAAGCCAATATTCAAATATGCTGGCCAGTTCCTGCAGATGTATGTTTTTTAAGCAAATCAAACAAGCACTTAATAGAGCCTGACTGCACGCTCATGAAAATGATGATCGAAATAAAATCGACTTGTGTGACAAGCCACACATTCCTCAGCTTTTTATGTGCAACTGTGACTTCATCTGAAGTAAGATTCTGTTCTCCTGAGGAAAATGTGAGCACTTTCAGTGGGAGCAGGATCAGGCCTGTAGGAAGTCAACTCAAGAGCACGAGGACAAAGCTTTTTCAAAAGCAGCTATGAATGGGTGATTAAAAAGCCCCCTTCAGTTACACAATGTACATGCGTACAGTTTAAAACTGTCCACTGGGGAAAGGAGGAAAAAAAATCCCAAGCCCTAAATCATGGGAAAAAAAAAAGCAAGCCTTCTATTCTGCATATTACAAAGTCCGAGTTTGGTAAATTGATTACAATTTCTTTACAGAGACCTATCAGAAATAAACCACTAAGTCTTAGACATAAATTTGAATTCCAGAGTCTCCAGCTAACCCAGCTCATAAATGAATTCCTAAATGCTGACTGTGCCAGAAGACCCAGCACTGCAAAACCACTTGGCAGAAGCCATTAGTTTCAATGAGATGAACTGCTCTATTTAGCTCTCATTCAAAACTTTACAGAAATGCCAGATTTCCATAAACACAGGTTTCCTTGAATTTCCAGGGCTTTGATTAACTGGTAGATGAGGATGTCTTACAAATATAGATTTGTATGCAGAGTTCAGCTCAGAAAGCATGAGAGACTGGAAACGGACTATAGGCTTTTCTTTCTTATTTTTTTCTGACCTAAGAGAAAGCAGGAAAACTCCTTTAGAATATTTTGGAGGCTTTAGTAATTAATAATTATTCTGTGGCTTAACACTGTTGTAGATCATTTGGCTGTCATTTATATCACAGTTCACGAAGCCTTTTATGACAGATTAATATCCTTTAGCTTTTTTAGGACGGTTTTAAAATCCTGAAGCAATGAAAGACTAAAAGAAAAAGAGAAATCCACCCTCCCTGTTTCTTTCTCTTTAAAAAATAACTTGTTTGTGATGTCTACTAAAGGCAATGGCTACCTTTTTTTTTCTTTTTTTTTTTCCAAGGGATAGCACTTTAATTTTCCTAGATCTTTTGCTTGCCTACACTTTTCCTGATTCACTCATCACTAAATCATGTTGAAGCTAGAAATGTTTTTCAATAGGCTTGAGTATGTTTGAGAAAGGCTTTTTTTTTGGTTGTTTCTTTTGTTGTTGTCGCTTTTTTTTTGCTTTTTTTTTTTGTTGTTGCATACCAGTATTTGGGACTGGTTGTGGACCAATGCCATTTACAGCGTAGATGTAGCACACCAAAGATTAGCAGATAAAGTCTCCCAGTCTCTCCCCGTCTCTCTTTTTTTTTTTTTTCTCCACTAGAAAATGTTCCTAAAAAACATGTAATCTCTATACTGCCATGGAGATCGTCATAAATCTATGAAGAAATGGCACTGCTAGTGAGAGTGCAAGAACTGCACAGATAATAACATGCAACTATGGTTTATTAACCTTAAACCCTCTTAAATCATTCATAGGCCCATAGCAGCCAAGAAAACTATTGTGGTCAAATGCCATGAACCCTAGCTTGCTTTTAACACTAGGAATATTTCCCCTCTTCTCCGGCTTTTCCACAGTATCTCTGCTCCCAAGCAGAGTTTTTATAATAAAAATTATAGTTTATGTGCATGTTTTTTGGTTAAGCTCTGGGAGTCTGATTCAGCATTTTTTTTTCAACTTTTTTTATCCATTGGCGGTGTGGGTGCTGAGCCATGGAGGCTGTGTGTGGCCTCGCGGCTTGGCACCCACACAGTGGAGTCCTGCTACAGCTGGCAGAAGCTGCTGGGATTTCATAGCTGTAAAGCACTACGTTAGGGCTTTGGCATTACCCTGCCCTTCCAAGTGTTGCCTTTGAATAAGGCCGCATCCTTTGGCCATGTATGGATTACGGCCTTTCCAGTGTGTTCTGTTCGGCCAACGAATGAAAAAGGTTACTGAAGCCCAGATGTACGTGCAGGAATAAACGTGGTCTAGCTTTTCATTGAGAATTAACTAAGTTTACCATTAGCTCTTCATACGGGACTAACTACCAAGAAAGTGAGTATGGGCGTGAGTGACTGACAGGCATTGCTGGACTGAGAGAGGTAAATTCAACCAGCAAGGAGAATGCTGTCCTTGGAAAACATAACAGTGGACAGAACAGTGAAGTAATTGCAAATCTTCAGAAAAAAAACAAAGGACATTAATTTAACTAAACTATGCAGAGGATGTTAAGAAGTTTTCAACATCTTAGGTAAAAATTAGGTAACAACAAATGATACTGCTTCAAAATTAGTGCTGTGTGGTGTGGATTTCAGGAACTGCAGAAATAAGCTGGGCAGTCTGATCTTGGATAGGATGGAAGTGCAATGTTTGCAGAGCAGATACAGTCATGACATGTATTGAGGTACAAAATCCACATCTCGTATATTTAGGCCTCAGGTTGGAATAAATATTATATAGAGAATAAATTTTCATTTGACTACCTAAAATATATGGTCTTATTTACAAAAGAAAAACTGATGAAATAGGAAAAAAAAAACCCAAACCCCAAAGATAATTTACTGCTGTTGTACTATTTCTCTTTACAGAAAAATGTAACAGGAAGAAACCACTGAAACATAGTTTAGGTCTGAAGAGCTGTGTTTCTTGAGTATCTGTAAATCTATGAGCATCCTGCTGCTTTTGACTGGTTTCTGTGAGCCTAAAGCCCCAGTTTTTGGTGAGAGGCCACACACAGATCACAGGCTGTACAGGAGAAACCCTGATCCCTCACTTGGCATGGCACAGAGGCTGTCTGTCCACTTGGTAGTTGTGTAAGAAACCCAACAGCAAAGTCTGCCTTTCATATGAGAAATGGAGTACCTTTTCTTCTTCCAAAATGCAGTCAAAACAAGTGCCCTTCTCCCACATCTGAATGGGCTGATGTGCCCCTCACTCAGAACAGGGGACCTCCAACTGAGTGCTCTTCTCACCTGGATGAGGTGCAAATCCATGTCTCCTACAGCCTGTGTTGAAAGCACCAAGAATCACAGAACGATCCGGGTAGGCAGGAACCTTAAAGATTGTCCAGTTCCATCCCCCCATAATGGGCAGGGACACCACCCACCAGATCAGGCTACCCAGATCCCCATCCAACATGGCCTTGAGCACCACCGGGGTTAGGACATCCACAGCTTCTTCTACCTCATAATGAAGAATTTCCTCCTAACATGTAATCTAAATCTACCTTCTTTTTAGTTTAAAATCTTTCCCCCTTGTCTGAGAACAAGAACATGGCCAATGTGATAGTATATTACCTGGTTTGCCTACCAAGAGTCAGTCACCTCTGACTCCAGCAGGTGGCTTTAAAGCATTTCTTCCACTTGAGGAGAGATGCTGGTGACCATGGGTCATTCTAACTGTGGAAGCACACCTAATCTGGCTGTGCCATACACACACATTCAGATACAGAAGCACACAGGCACACGCAGGCAGAAATGCCAACTCGTCAGAAGGATATTTGTTTCAAAGACAGCCATGAGACACAACCCTCTGTTTAAAAGAGGAGCAGAGATTTTTTCACTTGTACTGAACTCATTAATCCTTCAATAAAATTAATACACAAATCTGTGAGTTTAGAAAGATTCCTACTTTATAAAAAGAAAAAGGAAAAAACATAATTATCAGTTGTGCTAGCCTGTTTGAGCATGTAAGGAATTCTGCCAAGAATTCTTATTTCAGATAACAGATTCCAAGACCCCACTATCAGTGTAGAGGAATTAATGCCCTCTGTACATATTTTTGCCAATGTCAAATGTGGAAAATGCTCAAACCACACCTGTTTCAGTTCTACAACACATACACTTCTGCTTGCCAGCTCCCTAGCTGATAAAATTAGTTAGGGGATTTCTGATCTTTTTTCTCCTTTTTTTGTTTTCTTTTAAAGGCAGTTATAGGACGCAGTAGCAAGGGCATGTGGTTAGCTCATAGGGATGTGAGAGGGAAAGCAGAAACACAGCAGATCTTTAGGCTGCGGTTGGCAAAGGAAGATTTGGCTCTAAGAGTGACTGCAGGACGTTTAAGATGCAAGGGTGCCAGGCCGTGCCGTGGGCCTTGGCGAGGGGATATGAGGTCAGTCTGCTGAGCCAAGTCAGTTTGTTCAGTCCTTGGAGGTGTTGCACAGCACCTGAAGCAGTCTGTGTTCCCTCAGATTAGAATAATCTGTGTGCCATGTTACACGGATATCAGGACTCGTTTTATCTTCATTTGTCAAAAATACAGTCTCCTCTGTCAAAAATTTTAAGCAAGATTTTCATACAGCTCCTTCTTCAGTCATCTGTAATTATTTTTGTCTTCTTTCCTATTCTCCTGCTTTTAGAATAATGAAATCTAGTTCAAATTACTCTGAATGTCCTGAATTAATATCAAAAAGGTATATTAACAAATTAATTAAACTTAATACTGCACTAGCACCAAGGACTACAGGACGGGTATTTCTGCTACAGAAATGAGGAATGAAAACAGTTTTAGAAAAAGAAACAACTTTCTTGGGGAAAAACAAATATTCTTTTTTGAAATCACTGTCTTTGGTTTGCTATTCTATTTCCCTTTATGTCTGGTGGCAGAAGTCAGCTCTCTTTCACATTGGTTTATGCCAGTATTATTCTCACCAATTTTCACAATGATGTGGTTTATCTTCTCCCATGAGAGGGATCTTTCACAACTTTAAAATGAAAACACAGGGCACCTCTTGATGTCCCTCAAAACAAAACAGCAACAAAACAAAACAACTTCTCATTTTGTTTGCATTGTAGTTGGTGATAAAAACAATGAAAGAAGCTCAAGGTTCACAAGTTTTGCTGAAGTGTTTAACAAAAATCTGCATTGAAGTGTTTCTTAAAAGATGTATGTATATAACCAAGAAATCTGCTTACTGTGAAACATGGGATTCAAAACCTGATATCAATAAAACTTCATTATTTAATCTCACTTGGTGCACATACATTCTCACAGCACATGCCGATCATCTGAAAGAGACCACTGAGTTTCAAGTTTTTAAGACAATGCACAAAATGGGATGGCATAAGTAGATATTTTAATTAGAACTACAATGTGACACTGGAAAGATACAGCCTAAATATTCACTTGCTGTCTAATTTCTAAAATCTCATCTCAAAAGTTATGTTTAAAAGAGCCACCACGGGTGAAAATTTTTTATTGCACTCATATTGCACTGAGTTTTTCCATATCACCACTGCTATGAGAAACCTAGTTAAATTCCTTCTTTTTGGTCATAAGCCTTGTAATATATATCTGTATTATGAATGTTATGGATACGAAAGAAGGCCAGTTCTATTTTATGACAGACGTCTGGAGACACATATTAACACTAAATGGAAAATGAGGTATTATATGGTATAAATCACATAATATATAATTTCTATGTGTTAGATTGGAATTTCAGGCATTGCAGAGAATGGAGGCAATATATTTTATCTAATAAAGGTACTGGGAAGACATTTCCTACAATTTTAACTGTCCAGCAGTACAATGATGTACTAATGGCAAGCGAGCCATTATTTTTGCTGATTGGTTTTCACTTGCTACTGGTGTTTGAACTTAGGAAATTTGGATTTAAGGAGGAACAACTCTAGGAGTCAAACCCAAGCCCAAATCAATTTGCATTCTTTCATGTATATCCCTCAGACTAGCAGGTCTTTTCTGTATCTTTCCCAAATGATTAATTTGGAAATATTCAATGGAAGCATTCAATGGCTAATGGATTTGGGACAGAATAAATAAGTGATACTATTTGCAAACACGCAATGGCCTACATGCACATCTGGCTAGGTTTTTTTTTATGAAACACAGATTTCTGCTGTCAGCCATTTATTTTTCTTGACGAATCAAAAGAGGAGTTGAGAGCACCTTTGCCAAGTAAAGAGCTCGCCCCAGATAACAGTCAGGTCGATGATATTTTCCATGGTTTGCTGGAACATGCCATAAAAAATAATAAGCAAAGGAAAACTGGAAGTCTGACTAGTCTGCTTATAAAAATTAAGTGATGCTTTAGTACTCAAGTAAACTATATAATAATGTTTGCTTTTCTTCTTCTTTTTTCTTCTTCTTTTTTTTTTTTTTTTCCCTAAATGAAACCTGAATAGTCTGTGGAGGACAACTTTTATTTATAGCTTCTAAGCGAACCAGATACACTGTAAAAGTAGAATGGCAAAGCAAATTAAGGTTAATTTAAACCTTTTGGCAGACTTTAGCACACTGGATCATTCTTAGCAATATTTTCTTATTTGCTGCTTCTTTCCCAGTTCATAGATTAGTTTGAAAGGAGAAGGGATGATGACTTCCTGCAGTTCATTCCTCTCCTTCATGTTAAGAAGACCTAAACATTTCCACTAGCTACCTTTGTAGAAAGATCCATAACTCTTTTGTAAGCATAATTTGTGCTGCTGCTCATCTCTTCCAGGTTATCACACCATCTTTCATTCGAAGATGTAAAATGGAGAATCAATCAATTCTTGTCCAAGTTTCCCCAGTATTTAAGTACTTCACCGTTACAGATGCATGCCTGACTTCTAGATGTATTTCTGGATCAATGATGAAGGAGGTGAGCAGTCTGAGAGCCTGCCCCTGCTCACTGGAGAGCCTCTCTGGCCATACCCATTTGTCGGTTGTTGCTTCTTGGGCCCTCATTCTTAGTTGCCTCTTTATTCCATTCAGTACTACACATGCAGTATTATAGTGTGCAGTTTCCACAGTTCTGTATGCCATGTTAAAGTTGTCAAAAGCCTTAAAATGCCTGTTATTTTTATGCAGTCACTTTTATCAAACAAGTTTATAATCTCACCAGAGAACGAAATCAGATCTATCCAAGGAGACTGATTGTTCATAAAACAATGTTGACTAGCATTATTTCTTTTCCAGTCCTTTACTTCTTTTTTGATTATATCTTGTGTCAGTTTTATTCCTGGTGCTGCAATTGGAAACCCACAATAACAGCACTATAATATTTCAGAAATCTGCTCATGGCCAGCTCTCCTGTTGATTCAAACCGTAAGCATTCCGTTTTTTTCTCTCGCTCTCTTCCTCCCCCCCCCCCCCCCCCCCCCCTAAAAAAAAGGAAGAAAACAAAGCTAACCAAGTAAATTAGGAGTCCTATTAAAAAATGTATACAATGCAGAACCAAACCAGAAGCCTATGGGCTGGCGCACACAGTGTAATTACAGTAAAATAACAATTTACTGCCCACCCCTTTACAAGCTGCCTGTGCTTGATGTCTGGCCATGGTGACCATGATAGGGCTGTCTGAGGTTAGTTACACTGCAGGAACAGGACAAGCTCTCAGCTCAAGTATTCAAAGGTATGTAGAGAGTTCTGGATGAGGCGTAATAAACTGGTAAGATATTGCCATGACTTCGTTGAAATTCCAAAAAGGAATTACTTTGAAAAATGCAGCACCAGCTTTTAAAGACCTTAGGACCATTAAACATAGCATCCGCTGTCTCTTTTGCTGTTCCAAACACACGCACACATACTCTTGCTTCAATTGACAACCAGGCTTACAGCACAGAGCTCTGTTAGCCTCCTGTGATCAGCAGGTGCACCTGTAGCCCAGCAAAGCATGTGCTGTATGGTCTGAGCAAACAGATGGCTTCCAGAAGTATTCCGAGTACACACTGTGTTTATCAGAACTCTGAAAAATCACAGCACAACTTTTCCCCTTTCTTCTCCTTTCTGTAAACTTTATGCAAATGGCATTTTGAAAAAATACATGGAAAAATATTATTTCCTGGCATAAGTGGGATATATGCATATATATATATATATATATATATATATATTTTTTTTTTGTGATAGGTACAGGAATGCTTTTGCACTTAACACCTCCCTGAACCTTTTTTTATTTTTTGTGACAGAATATCGCATCTGGAAGGTCTATTCTGAGGTGGTTGGCCTGCCTGCCAAATGCAGGCTCCAAACCCTATCTTCCCCAGGTGCTAAATTACCTTTCCTGATAGGCTGAACTAAATCTGGGGAGGTGTTTGGATTAGACTTGAATGGTGCAGTCCAACCCCAGCCATCTCTCTTCTGGATACCCAATAACCCTGTGAATATTCCAAACTGATAAAGTCAGTAAAAGGGATTTGGTCTGAGAAAGCACTTTTCACTGTAATTTTCCTGAGTAGAGATCAAATGTGGATGTTGTAGGGAAAAAATAAAGAGAAGAGATCAATATGTTGTGGAAGCTCTTGGGTGAGATAACTCCAGCATTTGAGCACATCTTTAACTCCAGCACTTAGAGGGGGGTTAGAGAAAGTTTCAGCTTGTCTCTAATTTATTGCAGTACTGAAGGAGGTTGATTTCAGAGGGCTTGCTATTTGGCCCTCTTTGTCTGAAGAGCATTGCTCCCCCGCCTTAGAGGGGAGCGGTGGTGTACTTGGCAAGATACTCCACAGTGAAAACAAAAATGGCAGGGATCTCAAATTGAAGCCATCTCTGCATGGCCTGTGGGTGCATTTACTTGTCTGCATATAAGCCATGCAAACACACCATGAACATGACAACATGCTCACGAAAACTGCATCATGGGCGTATGGAAACTGATGCTCTGTGTGAGAACTGAAGTACCTTGAGGTCTTTCATCTTGCCAGTTACAGGTGTCAGAGAGAGACATGAGTTCTGCTGTCCTGTCCTCCCTTCTCTTTTCTTCACATTGCTGATCACAGCACAGCACAACAAAACTACACATCCGTAACTTGTGCAAGTTGCCTTGCCGTTGGGCGGCCAGTTGGGCACACATCACCAGATCCCAAAATCTCTTGGTGGGAAGAGATGACAATGCTTTCCTTGACACAACAGCCCATTGCCCAAGTATTTATTTGAATTCTCATTTCAAAAAGGAGACTGTTTTACATTTATTCTTTGCATTTTTTGCTTTGTGCTCTGATATAGATGTATTTCTATGGAAAAGCTCCTGTGCTTCAGGAATTCTGTTTTCGTTTATGATCTTAAGGGAAAACATCTGTTACTTTTGCTCCCTTACCATTTGTCTTCAGCTTTCCTTGTAGCTGTTTTTTAACTTGTGATATCATCATTCTCTTTCTATCTTTGCTATCTTTCTGTGTTTCTTCTCATCTCTGTGATAAGTTACATGCTGTTGTCAGTGTTTTCCAGGAGAAAGTCTTATTCTTTATTCTTAGAAGATGCTTAAGCCAATGTTTTGTCTTTTACGGCTCCTTGGATTTTTAATGTTCTATTCTATGTCTTGGTCTAGAGTAATTTTTCCCATCTGAAATAGTCCCAGAGAGACAATTTGTCTCAAAAGAATAAATTTTCCCATTTTTCTCTAGAAGGAAAAACTGCTGGACTTTCTTTTGCTTGGATTTCTAGCTGTTTTAAACACTGTAAATGGTGCTTTTTTGCTGTCCGTCAATGGCTGTTACAAGAAAATGCTAAATACAAAACAGAGGCCCAGATTTATGATTTACGCTACTTCTCCAAGTGCCTTGTCACTCTGCTACAAAACCTATGGAGAAAGAGGATAACTGAGATCTTCAGTGAGCAAAATTGTCCTCACTTCTCTTTTGACTAAACCACCACCAAATTACATAGCGAGAACCTAGCGCAACTGTGCTCCTATCTGAGGCAATTCAGGAAAAGGGTTAGAGTTATATGGGTAGCAGTCAAACCACAGAAGGAAGATATAGCTCTTAACAAGGATCTGATCAGCACAGTATCCCAACAGAATCTCTCTTCCATGTTTTATTCCAGAGCAGGGAAAGGAAAGAAATAATGAAGACAGAAAAGAAGAAAAGAAATAACAAAGGCAGAAAGCATGAAACCCCCCAGTGTCACTGATTTGAGTGACACTCAAATAACTATCCTGTGTTATTAAATTCCTCTTTCTTTGAAATTAAATGATGAAATCAATTCATTGACAAAGTAACTACTGCCACTGAGACCTGTACACCCACGTGCACTTAAATATTACCTGGACTTATAGTGAGTGAGACAGACATTGATCTCTTTTCCAAGACAGGACTCAGTGTACTTGATTTATGATTGCCAGGCAACACATCTATCAGTTCATGACCAAATACTACGCATTCGAAATATAACTCTCTTGAAAGAAGACAAACAATCATGTGGGCAAGCATGGCAATTTTCTATCTCAGATAATGAAATACGGAAATTTGATTTCAGGAAATGTAATGCAACCTTTTTCTGTGCACACCGGAAGGGAGTACACGCAAAAACACGTTTGGAGTAGACAATACTGATACTAAAAATCTTGGTGAGGTCAAAGGGGAATGACAACAGGATCTTCCAAGAAAGATCATTTGCTGATCTCTGCGTATCACAGATTTGCTTTTGCTGTCTAATGTTCTTTAAAATTAAAAGGACACTTCTCCTGTTCTAATTGCGGTGTGCTTAGATAAGGCTTAATTGTGTTACACTTGTCCTGCAAAGGGAATCATCAAACATTGCACTGCAGTGGCCTTTCAGCTCTGGTTAACTACAGGGCAAGATTTGGATTTTGGCTTTGAAACTGAGCAAAGACTTCATATGGGGTTTGAATTCCATCATGCTTAGCTCCCACGGGCTCTTCTCCTGTGAGAATGAATACCTCGCAAAGTTGGTCCTAGTGTTATTTCCATCATCAGAGGCTGCATACTATCTATAGGCTCCTCCTACTTTCAAATCCCACCCAGGATTCAAAGAGAAAGAGTAAGTCCTGATCTGGAAATACTCACATCAGTCCCTTTATTCTCCGTAAGAGAATGGGCAGAAAAAAATGGTGGATGCTCTTGTTGAGATTTAAACTAGTCTCTGATCTTAGTGTAGAAGAAGTTTCCCAATACTCCTAGGGATCTCCCAGAGTCTTTTACAGGATTTTTTCAAACTTTAAGCTTAAATTGTGAATGAAAATACTTTTCTAGATTTCATAGATGCTTAGTGAATGGGGAAAAAAGCCCTGATGGGTGCCCTTTTCCCACTGGAAGTTTTGCAATAATCCACTAGAATGGTGCAATGCAAAAGAAAAAACCCTGCACAAAATGAACAAACGATGCCACCCTCCTACTCCCAACATGGCAAATTTATCAAAACAAACCTACAAAAACTCTTTTGAAGGATTTAAATATTTTAAAGAATGGAGACACCTGAGTCCACTCAAAGAGCCCCGTTTCAGTTAAAGACATAGATTCTGTGTTGCAGAAACTCAGGCCAAATAGGGAATGGCATAAAAAATCCTCATTTCATTTCTTGGCTTCTGCAGTCTTATCAGAGTGCTCTTCCCAGCAGAACAGAGCCCTGTGAAAAATGTATATCCCCAAGTTCAAGTGAGCAGGGTAAAACAATATCTGAGAGAACTTAATTCCATTGCTTGTTTCTTAAATAGTTTTCAGTGCAAGGGATGGCTTTATAATCATGTGTCTATGATCAGAGACTTTTGGATAGACACCAAATCAAAACATCAGCAAAGAGAATGGGGTGATGTGGAAAACTGATTTATTCACTCATAGTCAATAAAGTAAGCATGCAGTAGCTGGATTGTAAATAGCACTGCAGGGAAGATTTATAAGTCTTAACATTGGGAGACAGGTTTATCCCAGTTAAAAGCACATTTTAACTGGAAGAACTCTTCACTGTGTTTATAAAACGAGGCCATGGGTGCAAGATGAAACCTTAGGCCTGTGTGAATTTGAAATGGGCAAAGTATGTCATCTGCAAGCATGTTTTTCATCCCTAAACTACATAACTAAAATAGGTCTGAAAATGTAAAAAACAAAAATAAAAGGTTCTAAGCAAAATAAAACTAGGCCTCAGCAGGCATATGTGCTGTGCTTAAAACTTCCCTTTGCTACAGATTGCTGTGTTTATAAATCAAAATTATATGTCCAGTGGGGAAAAGGGAAGTAAAACTGTTTCCAAATGAAAAAAACTACAAGTGATTCATTTCTGTTAAAATCATAATTGAAAATACAGAACATAAAAAAGCTCCTGGTTTATTCTTGTTTTTATTTTCAATGTTTGTTTTGTTACAGACAATATGATCAAGGCTCTGAAAAAGAGTCCATTTACCACCATAAATCTTTTAACTATTTGAAAAAAAGAGGTTTTCTTCAGCATATAAAGTAGAGTTCCATCTTTACCAGAGATATATGCACCTCCTTTGATTTCCTGATAGAACAGGCCACTCCAGTATTTTACTTATTGAACAAGAAAGTATCTTTATTTACTGTAGAACATAAACAACTCAGAAGAAAACCAAGTGAAATCTAATGAGGTATTTCCCTTTGCTGCATGACAAGGTTCAAATATGTGCATATGTGCAGTAAGGAAAATAAGATTGGCTCTGACAATCAGATACCCTAGCGAGCTTCTATCTTTGCAACAAATGTGCTCTAAATTCCAATGTGCTTTGACAATCATCATTTATTTCAATGCATCCTCCCTAGACGCTGATTCTTAGGGGCCAAATCTCTGTCTCATGGAAGTCAGAGGGAGTTTTGCCATAGGTATCAGTGTTGGAAAGGTTTGAACCTAACTATGTTTAAAAAAAGCTATCAGATGCAAAATGAAAGGAAATGAGTCTGTTTACCCCTTGAAGTTCCAAGAACATGGAAAAAGCAAAAATGTCTGGTATTTTTATTTTTAAGCTCTCACATGCTGACAGAATATCAAATGCTCTTTACAGCTTAGCGAGATGCTTCTTCAAGGCCTGCAGGGGTGCTTAGGGTGCAGACAATTATCTGTCTTTCAATGCAGTAAGTCAGATCTGTCTCCCTAGGTACAGCTGCCCTTCTGACAGCAGAATATTATTCCCAGGAGCCCCTTTGTACTAGAGACTCTCACTGGTTTTGGCTGGACGCAGACTGGAGATATCAGGATTCACAGATGTGCTGGACACATAATTTGTTGCACCAAGAAGTGGAGAAGGCTCCTTTATGGGCAGCAAAACTGAAAAGCGTAACAGAAGAGGACACCCTTGGGAAGAAGGGAGACAATCCTGAAGGAAGGGCGGCAGGGTGCACTTGAAATGAATCCTTTTGAAATTCAGTCACTTATATGACATATGTCATTGATGATTTATGCTACCGAAGGGAGAACAACTACATAAGCAGAGGTTATTACTATTTTTTAACAGATGTAGAAAATGAATATAGTTCCAGGTGCTACTGAAGATCAGTTAAGCACGTATGGTAAACATCACTGGTTGTCTGAGATGAGTTGGAGGCTGAGCACAACAGTAGATTGAGCTTGTAAAGATCAAGACTTTGCAACCAGATTAATGCCGTATAATCATATGTAACCCTATACAATGGTTTTAAACTAAGACAGGAGAGGTTTACGATAGGTATTAGCAGGAAGTTTTTCAGACAGAGGGTGGTGACGCACTGGAACAGGCTGCCCAAGGAGGCTGTGGATGCCCCATCCCTGGAGGCATTCAAGGCCAGGCTGGATGTGGCTCTGGGCAGCCTGGTCTGGTGGTTGGTGACTCTGCCAGTGGCAGGGGGGTTGAAACTAGATGAGCTTTGAGGTCCTTCTTAACCCAGGCCATTCTATGATTCGATGAGTCAGTCATATCATTGTGGGAAGCTATGTTAGTGCAGGAAAAAAATTCTCTAAGATGCCCTTGGCTCCCAGCAAGTTTCCCTTCCAGGACCTGCCCCTCACTTCTTGCACAGTGACTTCCATAACTGGTCTCAGCTCAGCACCACATGACAAATTTTGGACATTCACACTCAGCTCAGAGAATATACAAAACCAAAGTAATTGTGGGGAAACTATGATCTCCCTTCAGGCAATTCCACAAATTAAACAGAAAGGAAAAAGTGCTTATAGTACATTGGTCACATAATCCTGGAGATGAGCCAATTTCAAGCAAGAGAAACTTGGATGCCTGAAAACATGAAATATAGAGAAAAGATCTTGCCTTTTTAAATATAGAAGAGGATCAAGCAGCACTTGAAATGCAATGGTTTGCTTTTCTTGTTTATTTCACAGCATTCACCAAATCAGAAATCTTGCTAGCAACTCCAAGCAGCATCTTCAGACAAGACCTTATCTATTTTTGTTTCTATTCTCATTGTTCCTCAAAAGAACTGGTGGCCAAGCATGGCTCTGAAGGCTTGTTTACTCCTCCAGCTGTGGTTTTTATTCTCTCCATTTCAAAATGGGTAAGCAGAACACCTCGTGTGGCACAGCTTTGGTATGGTTTATAAATACACTTCTCAGAAGCTGTAAGGCTGGATGAGGGCTTCTGCCATCATTCCTGTAATAGTGCTTGCTCACTCAGCAGAACACTGCTCACTGCACTATTGGTACCTCACATTTATCTGAATGGCTATGGCTATGCAATTAGTGCAAAACATGACTGACATCACTTCCTCTTTCCTAGAACTGCTCTAATAAAGAGTCATTTCCTTTTCATAAAACCAGGAATATGGCTGTGAAACCTTCATCAGGTTTCCACCACCAACCATGGATACATGGGCTTAATGACTGGGAACTGAGGGACTACATCAGTTCCTTGTTGGCACACATAAAATGCTAAAAATCTTTGCAAATGAGGTCTGGTTACTCAGCCTGACTCACTGTGTGATTCACCAAGAGTACATTAATGAATGTGCTGTGGATCAGGATGTACTCGGCAGGTGTGACATTAGAGACACTTTTTCAGGGGAAGAAATAAAATTACGTCATTTTCTGATATCTTCAAAGCACAGATGAGGAGCTGAGTGTTAAAAAGCTTATGTGACGTACCCAGAGTTATACAGGAGGACTGTGCGAATGCTGGAAACTGAATGCAGTTTGCAGCTCCCAGCTATCTCCTACTTTGATCCTTTTCTGTCACATAGGAAGATTACTGAGAGTACAGCTATTCCTGAAATAATTGCTGGGAATACTGAAAGACGATTCCATATGCATGTAAATATGTTAGAAAAGTGACAAGGATATGTGGTAAGCATTGCATCCAAATCTGCATTTCCCCTTCCCTGTGTTCAGGTGGTTTAGTGTTATAAAGGTAATAACACTGCACATCAAAACCCTCAGGTAGGAATCCAAACTCTCTGGAATATTGTCTTCAGCATGTTTGGAGTCTTGCAGTGCAGACTATAGAATATCTAAAATTTGGAGAGTAAGTATTTTCTGAGGGGGGGTTGGGAGGGTGGGAATAGGAAGGAATCAAACTAAGCCCTGCAGAGGCAGCCTTCTGGACACCTATCTTATCCTATCTCTTGTTTTGCCTTTTAGTTTTACAGCTGCCTTTGCAACGAAAGAGCAATTAATAAACAATGCACAAAGGCAGGAGAGTATCAGCCGAAAAAAGGGTCGCAAGCAGTAGGGCTGTGATATATGATACTCCTGAAAAAAAAGTCAAAGCGATTTGGGGAAAAAATGGTATGATGAATTACAGGAAATAGTAAATTACAGAAAAGTGTATTCTTTGCTACTTTTTCATAAATCCCTTGAAACTATTGTCATGGGATGATGATTAGAAATTTCAGTAACACAGTGGTAGAAAAAGTCTGACTTGAGAGACTGTATTTTTGGTTTTGTCTGCAAAACTTCCGTCTCTGCGTATGTGGAAAGTGAAGGAAAGTGTGTATGTATGAATAAACAGTCACCCATGAAATCAGTGAATAGCTTTACACAATGTTATTTCTTTTCAGATACATTATTTGGAAATTAAAAGCCAGATCCCTGAGGTTGTTTCGTTGAGAGATCAAATCTGGCCTCCTATTTTTATACCATGATTTTATACCACAATTAAACATCATGGATAGTAGAACAAAATTATGCAAATAATTTATTCTCTTATTGATTCCCTTCTATCAGAAAATGTTTCCTTGAATGCAGTTTTATTATATAAATGCTCTCAGTATCTGGGCCATCTAAGTGTGGTTACCAGTTGTGCCGTCGACCTACTCTTCCCTAATTTATTATGCCCGCAACTCTTGTCTTGCCCATTTGCAAATTAAACAAAGGTTTAGATTTCAGAATGCCATTACTCAATCTTCTATGCAAAAATGGACTTAAGTAGGTATATCCATAATGTGCACTACTAATGACAACTTATACACAAGTTTCCTCTACTTTAACCATTCACTTGGCATGAAATGCATTTAATTCCTTCACAGGCGAGCTCGTATCAGAAAGGTACCCTTTGGGTGGGAGTAGATTCCTTATTTTCCCTCTGTTTAATTTTATCCATCAGGAGTTTATACAATGACCACCAAGACTGACAAAGAGACAGCTGTTGACTAAATGGGCTTTCTGTCACACTCCAGGAAAATGAGGAAGGCATATTGATTTTTCGGTTTGCTGTTAAGGCACATTTTGAAATTCTGTGGTTTTGGCTGACACTACAGGCTTGGCAGGGGCTTAAACCTGCAAAATTCAAACATAAAATGTGCCACTTCCCCAGTTCACTACTGTTCATTGCTCATACCAGGGATATGGCAACCATCAGTCACTCAAGGCAGATTTTCAGCTCCTGCCCTGTCTCCTTACAGCTCCAACCCCAGCTACATTTCATCCATGCAGATGGGAGCAAGTGTGTGGTCTGTCACAGACAAAGAGTAATTTTGACACATTCTCTTTTTGTAAAGGAAGAGATCACTGGTATTTCTCACTGAAAACTTTCAACCAGCTAACAGCTTCTCACAAAATACTTCCCTTCATCAGCTCTGCGGTTTAATGACTGAGCACACAATGATGTTCATATTATAATTTCCAAGCCCAAGAACCAATGCTGGGATCCTGGAAGAGGTCGGTGGGAACCGAGCTTCAAACCAGCCTCCGGTTGTGCTTAGACATGGCGACATTACTTTCACTCATACAGAAATCTCACCTCAATTCCATGTCTGCCAGTGGTAGGCAACAAAGCCCCATATTCAGCACTTCCCTCCAGTTTATTCTTAAACTTAATTATATGCATGTGCTGATTGCAACCTTTGGCATAACTCTGGATTCTTGTATCACTTGGGGTTTTAGTTGCACTTTTGAGCCAGAGCCTAATTCTGAAACCAGGCAAGTAAAGAAACTACAGTATGTTTTTCACAAATGCTTTAGCTGGCTCTTTTAACAAGAGGACTACTTGCATGCAAATCTAAATAAGTGTTAGGGTAGGTTGCATCCAAATTTGGAGATGGTGGCCTTAACAACTTGGATAAAGAGAGGTGTTTTGTATGTGAGGTGTTAAGTAAAATGCTTGAGTTTCAATAAATAAATGCTTCTATTTAGGAAGTGGTGACAATGTGCAATCTACAAAAACGGGAAGCCCATGAGGTGCTGTGGTAATAATGCAGTTACTTGAAGCACATTTAAGATACAAATATCTCTGTGGTTTTTTATTTGCTTCCACTCTTTGAGTCATTCTGAGAAACTTCACAAAGCTGTGCACATTCCCATTATGGCTGAAGCATGATGCTCTCCTCACTGCACACAAAAAGCACTTCTCCAGATAACTACAGCATGAGCTGGAAAGAACACTTTTCCGAGCGTTGGAAAGTGCAGTTGTGAATCAAAGTGTAATGGAGAACTTCGTTTCATGTGTATAAAAGAAGAAGAAGGGCAAATATTCTTGGCACAGGAAGGCAATTAAAAAAAACAGGGAAGTAGCTACTCTCAGGCCTGAAGCATTTCTGTCATAACATGTTCTGCTGAAGTCACCAAAACGCTGTGGTAATGATGTGGCACTGTCCTAGCTGGGGAGAGGTTGTTTTGATAGTACTAATTTGAATAATTATTTCAAAATCACAGCCAGAGCCCCCAGAGGATTTACCTGAACCAAAATTAGCTCAAAGCAATTTTGCATCCTTTCATTTCAAATTCCAGATCAAATTTTGATCAAATTATATTAGTTTCTAGAAGCTGTTTGGAATATGGTAGCACTTGACTAGAGTTTTGCCCTAGGAGATTCAAAGACAAGAGAAAAACAGATCTAAATATCTTCTGATAAAAAAAAATAAATGATAATATAATGATAATAATAATAATAAAAAAACAGCCAACATAACCGCAGCCCCCCATGACTTATAATGCTTAAATAAGGGTGATTTTTAAATTTTTATTTATTTATTTATTTATTGTGGTTCTGGACGCACAGAGAAACAGTCACCCAGTGATCAGGGCTGTCAGATTACAGACCCAGCACTGCAGCTGTTACCTATACCAAATCAGCCGCCAAATGTTTCCTAATGTCTCAGTTTACTCAACCACAGAACAAAGGTAAATACCTAAGATTTACCTAAGACTCTTGAACAAAATGTTTAACACAAGTAGAGGTGCTCCTGATCGTTACTAAAACAGTGGTCATTTGTTTGTTTGCTTCTGTGCTTTTACTGAAGTTCACAGACCTCTTCAAATTCAGTCAGAGCTCACCTGAGGGCTCTGCCTATGCCTGCTCTGCTCCTGTCAGTTATTCAGGCTTTTTCTACCTTTCCCAAGAGAAGCTGCTAAACATTTCCAACCAAGTTTGACGCTTCTCTCTCTTTTCTCCTAGCCATCCATCTTCCAGCAAGCTCGATGCTGATAGATCCCTGAGGTCAAGAATAACCCCAGAAAGAGCCCAAGGCTGCTGTGTAGATAGAGGAATACGCCTGGGGAGGGCAGGGCGGTGTTATCACAGGACGGGGGCCTCACAGATCATTTAAAAGACCAGCTGGGGAGGGGGCTTTCAGTCTAAAAGGAATCACACTGGCCTGTAAATGCAGACAAAGGTCCAAATTAGCAGAAACAGTTCAGTTCCTCAAAACCTTATTCATAGCACTGCTAATTACCACACAATATTTCTGTGAAAACCCATGAAACTTCTCAAGGCTCCAAACCCTCAGACCGATTTAAATGCTCACTGGGCCGGGCCCGAAAGCTGAAATAAACACCTGACCCCATCATACACACATGTGACCCATTCTTCTAACTGCACGTAGAGGAACAGGATGAAGGTACTGAGCATGTCAACACATACCTAGACTTGGAAGGCAGGGTGCTTTCCCATAATCAGGGGGAAGTGTTGGAATGTATTGTTGCTATGTTTTTTAAGACTTTTGAAACTGTGGCCCTAAGGAAATGAGGAAATACAGGGGATGGGGTTACATTGTTATTATTATTTCACTTTTTTTTTTTTTTTTTTTTTTTTTTTAAAGCAGGATTATAGGGCTGGATTCGTATTGTATTAGCTTTCTAAATCTTTAAAAGCACAGGGTCTGTAGTGCAGGTTTTATGCTTAATTCATCAAATTTGTAGGGATTTTTTTCTATTTATAAAACTCTACCTATCTAGCTTGCCTTCCTTGTTTGCTCTCTCCCTCTCACATACTCCTCAGAATATTCTTGTCTAAAAACATGTGTGTGCAAACTTTCCATTTCATAAATAAAAGATTTGCTTTTTTGGGGTAATAAATCAGCGTTTCCTGCTTTCCTTAATTTCAGACTTGATGCTGACAGCTACTCTCTGACCAGGTTCCCCAACACCCTCGCACAATGAGCAGCCATTGCACAGCCTTAAAAACAGGTGGGATCAGTCCCTTCAGACGTGCAAGAAACGATCCTGTTTTCCGGAGTAGTATTTTCTGCACATGAATGCGTTTCCAGGTGCTTCAGGTAAGAATGGTAAGCGAGGCAATGTTCATGCTTCCCCTGAGACTGAGAGCCTCATCATGCACCCACATACAACAATTTACATGATTGTCAAGTCCATGAAGTTCAGTGGAATTGTTCCTGATTTATGTCAGTCTCAGGAAGATCAGACAAAGGCTTACCAGGGTTATTGCTCCCTAAATCCCAGTGCAAGAAAGTTTATGGTATTACTACCACATGAGATAATGTTTACCATAAAGACACTGTATCATCTCAGACCTTCTTTGTTTGTTTTCATGAAAGTGTTAAAAGCTCTGACACTGATTTCTGAAACAGTTTCTCCATACACATAAATGTTTGTGTGTGTTTTATGTAGTATATAAAATTTAACACAAAAGACACAAAGAATTCTCTCTCTAATATTAATTAGCCAGTTTGGTGGGATTCCTCTTCCATGGAAGATGCCTCTTTTTGTACTCGGTTGACCCCCCTATGCCATTCATAAAATTGCTATTGTTGCATCTTTAAGAAGCTTTAAGGAAAAACAGAAAGGAAAACTGCCCTATTTGGAGGACAAGCCTGGCAGTTAGAGCTGGATGCTTGTCTGCTTTCAGGCATACTGGCTCTTCAAACCTTAAATGTGTCTCTTTTTCTCCCTTTCTTTCTACTGCCTTATCCTTCTGACAACTGTTCTGATAGTTCTGACAACTATCTGCTCTGATTTTATTCCTTTTCTTCTCAGAATCACAGAATCACAGAATGACCCGGGTTGGAAGGGACCTCAAGGATCATGTAGTTACAAGGTTTCTCTTTACTAGCACTAGCAAAGTTACGCTTTCGGAGATCTCACCATACAGACAACATTAACACGTTTTTCTTTCAAAAATCACCTCTTTCAGTCCTTATTATCATATGGAAATAAGAGAGAGAGTGCAAACTCATTAACTTCTAACTGCCATCACAGTATTTCCTCAACAGTCCTTAAGCAACTGCTTTTCTAAAATACAGCAAATAGGAAGAAAATTGTTAGGAGGTTTTTCACTATTTCAGACAATTGCACAGTACTGTACATCCTGTTCCAAATGCCACTGTAAGATAGACTGCATATTGCTGAAACAAATTATATGAGCAAATCAATGCTTCTGCCTAACAACATTTCCTCTACATTATATGGGAAGTGTTGCAACTTCCAGAGGAATCACTTCTCCACTCTGTCACCCCCAGAATCTCTACTCAGTAAACTCCTTAAATCATCACTTTGAGCTCAGAGAAGAGGGTGGTGGTTGGGGCACACTGGTGTGCAATGCTGTGCCAGTCACCATTTACTCTGTGTCACAATGGCCTCTAGTGGATTTGCTGCAACTGACAGACCGCTCTATCAGCCCCTGGTGGCTGCCAGCTCCCGAGGGGCCCTGGCATGGCTGCAGAGCCTAATGTGCCCTGCTGGGACAACGGCCTGCTGAACCCACAGGGCCTGGGCCTGGACTTAAGCCTGGTTCTGAGTCTGGACCTGGGTCAGGGCCTGGGACTAGACCTGGTCACTGCGCTCCATACTCCCTCTTTGACCTACTGTCCCTGCTGGCTACTTGCTAGCCCATTTTCTCTCTCAGTTGGTTCACAGGGCATCTCAGAAGCCAGCAATATATTTCCCTTCCTTTGGAGCAAAGAAAGAGAACCGTGCAGTACTGTGCACCTGCTGTATTTAATGTGTTTCAGCGGGGATGCAACAGGAAGAAAACTGTGCTAAGTCTGCTCCCAGATGGATGTAGCATTAGCCTCTTGTTTTATCAATACAGAACGATCGATTTCTTCATTAAAAAACAAAACCAACAAAAAATGAAACAAAAATAACAACAACAACAACAAAAACAACAATGATTTTTAATGGGTTTCTTTAGCTTTGACCTCAAACTGATCTGAATTTTATCAGAAGAAACTTTGTTAGTAAAACTTTTGTTTTGTAAGAAGAGCGAGTACAAATTGAAGAGATGAGGAAAAACTCAAGGGAGAAAGTGTTTTGCATACAGTAAATGACTTTCACAATACTGCACTTGAAAGATTCACTGTTACATGTGTGTAATTTATGATTCCTGCTTTCTGAAACACATTGCCTTATCTTATATTGCTGTTGGTCTGTTAATGGCATATCAGTGAAAGCACTGCCAGACACAGTCGTCCTACCTTGAATTTTTAACCATTAATCTTTCAAGAGTCAGCATGGATTCCTTGTTTAAATGTGAGTCATCCATCAGAAGCATACTGAGCTGAAATGCAAGGACCAATACTTCACCCAGGGTGCAATCAGCAGCATCCCAGCTCCTGAGAGCTGCCGTGAGAGCAACTGAGACTGGACATAAACAAATGAGGTATCGTCTTACATGGGTCAGGGAAAAGAATGGCAGCTTTTCTGGAAGAAAAGTCAAGTGAGCAAAATGCTGCTCATCAAAGTCCAGGCTGATCAGCTACTGCAGTAAGCAAGCTTTTTCTCCCCTCAAAGTGCAGCATGACATTTAAATGTACCTCACACACTTAAACAGAAAGGAAATGATGAAACCCTGATTTTGACAACATTCATGAGTGCTTTATCATCAGGTACAGTGAGGTCTGCATATTTGTCCTCTTTGAAGTCAAGGATCAGCCTTTTTCTTTCAAAACAGCAATTTGTGTTACTGGGATAGACCACAAGTTATTGGTATCCCTTTTCAGGGTAGTTATCACAAATATCAACTACTATGGTTTTCATACAAGGGGATTGCCTCATAACTGGAAGACAGAGTAACCATCTGCATCGAGAATCCATGGAGTTCAGGCATGCTCAGGTGAAGCTCAGTGTTACACAAAGTCACCTACGGGAAAGGACACACTTTTTCTTTCTTTCCTTAAGGTCATCCTTAAGGAAAAATTATTTTTGTCCAACATGAGGGGCATGGAAGAGCGAACAGCAATTTAGTAACTAATCTTCTGTGGTTGTGATGGACAGGGAAAAAGTGAGATGATTCCATAGCCTCTCCTAGAGAGAAGACTGGCAGTTTTACTGGTTTTCAAAAACTTATTTTCCTTCCCTTTCAACATACTTAGGAGACATAGGAACCTATGCATACACTTGTAGGTAAGCTAGGAACCTCATGTAAGAAATAGTATCTTTAACAACAGGTAAAATGACAGCAAACATTTTTATAGATATAGATCCATTGGGAGCTTGCTTTAGCACCTTTATTCTTCAGTTCCAGACATTCTGGAAAGTCTCTGGGAGCACATCATAGGCAGTGGGTCAGTAGGAGTCAGTACATGAACCAATACTTGGACTCTGCAAAAGAGGATGCCATGCAGCACAGCCCATAAAAATACTTCAGACTTCTTGCAAATGAAAGAAGTTTAACAGCTTTTAACAGATACACTTCTACATAACTGGCTAATTTGCTATCCCACCATATTCTGTGCTGTTTTACCAAGGAAAAGAGAAAACTAAAGCCTTAATTTTCTATGTAAGTTGCTCTGCAGCAAAGATAGAAGAGAAGAAGCAGAAAACACACAATACAAAGGCAGGCTTGTGTCTTTGCTGAATATTTTCATTATTTTCCCTGGGGGGCCAGTGGGTTTTTACACACAGCACTAGCACATTTCATTTTGACAACAAGTCAGACTTTCCAAGTCACTACACCTTTCACAACACACTGCAAACTGTCAGTGTGGTAACTTCCTTAAGTTTAATGAAGTTACCTTATGAAATCTCTTGACAGAACTGGCCAAAAACAAAAACAACCAACCAACCAAAAAAAAATAGCATAAGGCTACTCAAAAAATAAGAGGAGTCCCCAATGAAATGTGATACATGCAATCTGGAAAACCTCTGAGGGGAAAAGGAAGAGTTGTGTGCTGACAAATAGTGCAAACTTCTGGCTAAGATTAGATTTCTGCAGGCAGGATTTAGATAACTGGCTTGGTTTTTCCAATGGGCCGAATGCCTGCCAGCTCCCAGTATTGGCCCAGCAAGCCACAGGCAGATCATTAAGCTCCTAAAATTCAGGCACTAAGTTTGAACCTAAAACCAGCTTTAGCACTGATATCTTCTATAAGACTCAAAGGACTATTGCTTTTCAGTCTTTGAAAGTTTTTTTGCACAGCCTTGCCTGTAATAGTGTTCCTAATCACCTATTTTTTTTAAATCTAAATCAGTCTTCTTTTTTTTTTTTTTTTGTTTTGCAAATGATGGCTATATGATGAGCCTAGGGAGGTATCTCAGCCTCCACTGTACAGCTGAAGAAACTCCAGGATAACAGTCACCAATATTAAGGCATGTCTGTCAGTGACTAAAAGCAGAGACACCCACTTAGACCAGATTAAAAAAACATATATAATTTAAGGATTAGCAGGCTAGCAGAGCTGGAAGAATTTCAAGCTCTTTACTAGGCTCAGGAGGAAATCTCTTTTAATATTCTATTTCATTCAGAAGTAGTCAAGGATTAGTGGTTTCAGAGGAGCAGGTCAATACTGATATGTGAAAGCTCTGGGGATGGTCAGTGCTGGTTGTCCCAGGTGCTGTGGAAAGGAGTAGGTATCATATCTTTACCTGAAACTGAAGCTGAAAAGAGTATGTAGCATAAGATTTGTTTAAACTGGATAGCTGTTAATGTACAGATGTCTATGCTGAGAATATCTGCTGCCTAGTAGTCAATGTTTTCTGGATGTTTTCTCCATTATGCTCCATTTTAGTTCTTGCATTTTTTTTAATATACTCTTGTACACATTCTAACACAAGAGATCATCTGGGGAAATCCTCATTTCGATCACTGTAGAACTAAAGCTGTGCCAGATCTCCTTTGGCCTTCAACATGAGCAGGTTCGAGACCCTGCTTATTAAAATCTAGTTGAAAACATTCAGTAAGAAGAAACTTTAAAACAAGCAAATTTCAATCTTTGTAGTTGATGTTGCTAGTAAGTGAAATATAATTTTGAGCTGGGAGAAGGCAGGGAGGGTATTTTGTTTTCAGTAACTGAAACAGTGGGTTTTGGTATGCTCCCTATTCTATTCTTTGTTTGGGAATGATTTTACTGAAATACAGGAAAGTCTGTGATTCAATTTCCTGAGCAACCCTATAAATGGTTGCAGATCCTGATCTGGGCTAGGGGAATGCCCCCTGGACTAGTCCAGGTAGAGAATGGAGCCGTCTTCCTTATAAGTTCACTGAAATCTTGGCAGATGGTTTGTGCACTTGCAAATCGAAGAGGTCTCACCTCCCTGCTCCCAGATCTTTGTGTACCTATAAGTGAAACCAAGAACACAATGTTTCCCTTGCAAATATTGTTCTTACTCCTAACTTCTCTAACTGTAATAGCAGCAGAAAGAAGAGGTTAACAGGTTAGAACATATCAGAAATGACCTTTAAGAAGCTGATTAGAGCCCTGACACCATGTTGCTGAAGCCAGAAGGAGCCCAGTTCAGTGGGCTGAAGTCTGAAGCATGGAAGTCATCAACAGCAATGTTGAATTGCACTGTGCTCAAAAAGGAGAGACTTCGTTAAATTTAGGGGAAAATGAAGGGTAAGGACATGTAAGAAATTATTTGTTTCTGAGCAAGGAACAGGCATTGTTTTACAACTCTGTATTGCTCGAATCTGTGTGTTCATTTCGTATAAAAGAAAAACATTAAGGTTAAAATAAGTATCTCTGAGTGTCTGCTGGCAGGTATAGCCCTTGGCAGTTGGTGATCGTGGAGCTTTAAGTCCATTCCCAGTTTCTAGGCACATATTTTCCTTTTGAACCTCTTCTACACTGTGCTGACAATGGCATAAGCACTGAAAACTCCTGGAGGTTAGGGTAAGCCCCACTAGCACGCAGTTACTAAGCTGGCTTTAATCACACTATTTCTATCAACTACTTTGACTTTCTATTAGTAAACGGAGTCTCAATTTTGCCGTTTAAACAGCAAAGAAGAAGCTGTCATCTGTGCCAGCTGGTTAGTATTTCAGCAATTAGACCGTGTGTTTATCTCCTTCACTAAACTTGATCAGAGTAAACGTGATGATAAGTGAACCCTGACGAATTATTTCCTCATTTGTGAAGAGTTTGTTTTAAGCTTAGGAACAGCTGTGTCAAGTGCTCTTTAACTGTAGGGCTAAACTCCCATACGAGGAATATTTAAAACTACGTTCCCCTTTTTGATTAATCAATATTCTTAACTTATATTTTCTCACTTGGGAAGTACCCCACCCCTTCGATTTTACATAGAAGATATCACTGATTTTGAAGCCAGTGCCGAGGTATAACAGAAATGTGACTCGATCAGCCTGTAATTCAACATGACGCAGAATATATTGAGTATAACTGCTGCTGTAGTAGTAGTATTGAAAACAAGACACAGAAAACAGAAAATAGCTGCCCAGGAGACTACTTGTAAGGGTGTGCAAGCTTCCACATCATGTGATACAGAGCCTGCAGATACTGCTGTGACTGGAGCAGTGTCAAGTGTTGTGCTAGGCAGATACTGGGACAAAGTCTGACAGTTAACATACATTTTCTATAGACTAGATCCAGACACCTTCGGGTTCTTTGAGTTCACTTGTACTTCCCACTTTGCTCCACTAATCCTTCTATTATTTTCCTCTTTCATTATCTGAATGAATCCAGGCCAGGAAACTGAATTCTGGCCAGATGGGTTAATTCAAAAGGACATGAGACTCTGTATGGCTGCATTCGCTTGTGTGCAAAAGTCTCTGTCTATAAATTAAAAGCCTCTCAAGGAAGCACGTGCAGACACACATGCACTCACACACACTTACGATTTTTCACACCTTGTATAAGAGAATCTCAAGCACTTTACAAATCTTTAGGAGTGCATTGCACTCCCATAAGATGAGTAATGACTGAGAACACATTTGCAGGACCTCAGTTTGGTCTACATCACACATCACATTTCCATGTCTGCTGTAGGAATTGCCCGGTGGAATTCAAGCAGAAGTTCATTTAGCCCAGTAGTCTGCGTAATTGCCAGAAGATGAGATTTTGGCACATTGGTATAATCTATAAAGCATAAAGAAATGCAAAACAGCATCATTATTTATTTCTTCCATCCTTCTCATTATTTTATAAATTTCTCTTTGTGTTTCTTGTATTAGCTTCCTCCCCTAAACTGAAGGGCTTCATGATTTTCAGCCCTTTCTACTTGGAAATCTTTCAGAAATCCCTGTCCTGCTCTGAAGAATGTCTGCATACTCAGAATCGAGTTCATCTGTACTATGATGATGTGAAGGAAAATCACACTTAAGATATTTATTTTTATATTCACAGTCAGTGCTTATGGGGGGCTCTGCTGAACTTTGTGAGAGGAATGAACTGAGGATGTGTGACACGAGCAATTGGATGTCATACAAACCAACGCTCCTTCAGAATCAGCTTGTGAAATATCTCACTGATCACTTTGGAAGGCCTGAACCTAAAAAACTGGCCATACCACCATAAAGGAAATCTGTAACAGAACCTGAAATAGAATGCCAGAGCCTCCTATTCCACTGCTTACCATTTCCCCAAAGCTCTGAAAGCTGATAGACAAATGATGACAGAGCTCTCACTCTCATATGGCAATATTTGCCCACAGAACCACACCTTTCAAAAGAAAGGAAGATGGAAAATGGTGATCCAATGTAACTGAGCCTAAAATAGGATTGATTTTTTTGTTTTTAGTTAATATTTTCTCTCTCCATTGAAAGCATAAAATAAAGCCAAGCTTGGTCTTTGAATACATCCAGGATAGTTCCATTTCATCAGAGTTAGTGGAAAAATTCTCAAAAAGAGCATGGCGCTAAAGTGACATATTTATGAGGTGAAAATTTCGGTAGAGAAACTGTCACAGAGATTTCTGTTTATTAGGTAAGTGTTCTCACGCTCGTGTGACACCTGATGTTCAGGGCTCGCTCTAGGGAATAACCCCAGTGCAGAACCATGATGCACTCCAATTACAAGAAGTCAGTTTACCAAGACCTACGTTCAAGATAAGCCCTTTTTTATTGTCCTTCTTGGACCCAAAATGCCCAAAGGACTTCAGCAGGTGTTTGTTCCATAAATGTCAGGAACTCCATATTACATCCAGAGGGAAAGACTGAGATAGAGCCAAAACTGAGGCATTGTATCAAATAGTCTTGCTGGTAAAGTGCCAATGTTCTAAGAAATATTTTAGTGATGTAACCCAGAATTAGGTGCTAATAAGTAAACATAAAATAAATTAGATTTAAGATGTTTGGCAGCACGAAGGCCTTGAATAGCACAGATGGACTTCCCTGTGATGTTTTGATCTCCTAGAATAAATGATGATGTTTGTCACTGGAAGTAGTTTTAAGGAGCAGTTTTGTAGCACAGTAAAATTCAGTCACGGTTTCTATACACAGCTTCTACAGCAATATCTTCTCATGCCAGCACGTGTGGCCACTATTTCAGTGAAAGTACCATCTGTGTACTGGTAAGGCACCATTTGGTTTGTGCACATCGTATTACCATAGTTAGGGCCATGTGCTACAAGGTTTTAGGCATCGGGAGAATTGAGGCCATTCAGCATCTTGCAAGAGAGAGTGCTAAAAACGGAAAGTTACTTTTTTTGCCAAATAGCAGGTAGTAAATCTGTGTTGGAGAAAAAGCCCTGCTCCCCTCATATTTAGAACACTCTAAAATCACCCACATGATGCTTAGATACGCTACATGCAATATGTATTCATGCTTGCATATTTCTTAGCACTTGTATGCAAAGAAAGCTACAAAAAAACCAACCAGACAAACAAAAAAAACATTTGTTGGCACTACAGTGCAGAAGTGTGAGCAAACTTTTACCTCAGAATCTACATTAATGGCCCTTCTCATGTCAGCTGACATTTCTTTCCCTAATTCTTCATTTTATAGAACCACAAATCTTCTTGAATGTAAATGTCATTTACCACAACAGTGTTTTTGTGAGAGAAGCATCAGTCTTCTCGTACAGAAGTAACACTACTTTCTAACTAGGCTCTGTTTGCAGAAGCAAAAGTAGAAACGAGCTCTTTGTCTTTGCTACCAAGCGGCCTGACAGCACTATGCTGCTCACAAATGAAGATAAAAAATACAGAGCTAAATAAAAGTCTTGTTAAGAGAGCTCTGGAGCTTGAGTAAATCTTTTCTAAGAGAAAGAATCCCTGGGAAGTAAGAAAGATTTCAAAGCAAATCATAACTAAAGTTCTCCTTTCTGATGAAAGATGATCTTTCTAGCAGAAGTATGTCATGAGGGTTGGCAAAGAGACTGCTTATCTATATTTCTTAACAGTATTTGATTTTATGCAAAGAGGTACAAAACACAAATACTATATTGTTTCCTATATGTTTTTTGGATAAAACGGATGAATAAAGCTCTTGAGCCTGACTCTGAACTCCCATCAGATTCATGAGAGACCTATCAACACAGCTGTTGCTCCTTTTTGCCACTGTAGGAAATAATAGTTACACAAATGTAGCTAGAGCTCTGGAAAAAAAATGAACATTTTCCGACAGAAGCTAGAGTCATTGCATGGCCTGCGATTATCTTATGATTGATTTGAGTATCTTATCTTTCACAGATGTAATGGGTGTCCTCTTGTTTTTGGTCACTCTTAATGCCTTGCAGTCTGGCAGTAACAGAAATCCTGTGCAGCCCAATGGCCTGATGTTAGATCTACCCTGGCAGAGCCATTGCCTTTGTGAAGCCCCTGAGCTGAAGGAGTGTTTGCAGAGATCACAAACAGAAATCTAGTCTGGAGATCAAGGCCTTAAAATGGCAGTAAGACACAGATCATGGTCAATTAAACAAAAAACAAAACAAAACAAAAAAAAAAAAGAAGGCAAAGGAAGCAAGGCGCAGCATCGCTCAGGGAATTCTATTAATTCTATCTGCTTGCATGCACACACTCATTTGTAACATACTCATATCTTCCTATAACTTCCCCATAAGACATAGTTAGGTTCACTTCCAGCAGGAACTGAAATCTTCATATTGTAGCTAACTAAAATAATTTCAGACTTCTTCCCTATTAACTCAGTTTCCCCATATTTAAGTTCTATAGAAATAAGTTCCACAGCACAGAAGAACATTGTTTTTTTTCCTAATGAGTACAGTTTTTTACAGTTATGTTGCAACTGAGTAAGAAGAAAAGATTCTTTAAGAGGAAGATAAAAGCTGCTGCATAAATGATTAATCAGCACAAATGTTCATCATCTGGAATATCATCTGCTTTTCCTTTTTCTTTTTTTTTAACTTTCAGTGCAAACAGATGTCTAAGGAATCCCCTTTTTTCATAATTTTCAGCAACATGTTATAGATATTCTGTGTAGTCTATAGAAGAAAAGCAAAATTGACTTTTGGCAGGTTCAGTCTATCAAGTTCATAAACTTTACTGTGTCTGTCTTGTCCAAGACTAGAGACAACCTGCTCCAAGTCAGTTTCCCATTTGCACTTAATTAGGGAGTTCATTTTAGAGGTCAATGAAAAATAGCAGAGTACGTTTTCATAATAACTCTCCTCACAATAAAATTATTTTTCAGGCACTCATCCAGTTTTCTCTGGAACAAGGGCAAGAAAAGTGGGGACACAAAATACAGTTATTGGATACCTTATCTGGAACTACCCAACATGTTGTCCATTATCCAAGGAACACATAGTACATTCTGGACCTGAAGAAAGAAGCCAAGCATTGCATCTTTTCAGACAATTTTCCTAACAGTACAGCTTCGTTTTTTCCTAACAACTGAGACAGGGATTCTGAAAATGTTTGGAAGGTTACAAGGCAGCCTGCACAAGGAGCTCCTCAGTATTGCCCTTATGTACATTTTCATGGCTGCACATAACAAGGTGGTCTCATGAGAAATGCCAGAGGGATGCTGGAATACAAGAGGAAACAGCAATGAAGAGACTGGTGAATAGCAGAATGGCTGTGTTTTGTGCTGTATTGGGCTGGTGGCATCATTTACAGGAGGAGAAGTACTTCATATGAGATTTGTCAGCCACATCATAAGGTTTCCTCGGAGGGACTTGAAGCATGGATTTCCTGCTATCTAGCTGCTTGAGCAGCTTGCCTGAGTGAGCAGGCAAACGAGGGCTAAATTTCTCCAAAAGCCTAAAAGTGTGTGGATCCCGGGTTTTAAGCTGATGTCAGCTCTAACTTATATGTTTTCCTCAAGCTTGACTGAATCTAAACTATTTTGGAGAGTATGAAATAGCATGTCTGAAGACCTTCCCAGCACTTCTTGGTCAGCCATTTTTCTATACACTTCCAGTGACAAGTACAGAGCAGAGAGCAGTGACTTAACATGAATAACTTTGGATCTGATATGGGTTTGGGACAAAGATTTAGATGAGTTTGAGTTTTATTGCAACTGATCATCAACTGGTTACAGGTTATTGCCTGTGCAAGTGTGAGTTCAACCAAAATATGGCCAGGTGAGTATGATTTTAATTTCTCTACTTGTGACCACAAAGAAAGAACAAACAAACAGACTGAGAAAAGCATATAGCAGGTTGGGCAATGAAAACTCATACAAAATTGGCAAATTTTGTATGTACTGTTAGGAAAACTGTACTGTTAGGAAAACTCATACCAAATTTCCACATGTCCTGCTTTCACCTATGATTTTTTGTTTCTTAGTTTTGCTTGGCATTTCAAGAGATGTGTTTGACCTCTGTAGAGCAATTTGTACCTTTTCAGAAAACCTCCACACCATCCAGAATGTTTTTACTAAGTCTGGTGCCTGGCCTCTTTTCTTGTTTAAAATCTCAGGCACTCAGGAAATTCTAGCTTTATGTCATCAAGAGCATCTCTGATGGGTAGGTTCTGGGAGCTTAGGTTCAAGCCATTGGGACAGTTCATTGGAAAAAGGACAAAGATCACACCAAATCAGGTTTTGTTTGATTATTTTTTTTTTTTTCAGTTTAGAAATCTTGTTTACCTTGACTGGGGGAACAGTGCCATGTTCTCCACCTGACATGCCTGATACTGGGTAGTGACTTTTTCTAAAATGGTACAGCATGGTAATGCCAACACTAATAACCTAGTTAGAAAGAGCTAGTCAGTACCCATCTCAACACTCTTCAGGAGCCACTGACCAAAAGGTTAAATCTTTTGCTATTTAACCTTTTATGGAGTGTACCATGAATATATTAGAAATGCATTTTCTTGTAATCTTAGATGTTACTGCTCTTTAAAGGTTATCTTCTCTGTCCTCCAGAGTACAGCTTTTACTTTACTTCAGGCTTTTATTCTTTATTTCACTGCGAAGACCCCAGTTCCACTTGTCAGGAAGCATACAAAAGGTAGAAATATGTGGAACCTGGACCACTGTCGTAGGTTACTACCTGACAGTGTTTTGCTCCAGAGACACAAACATACAGATACATACCAACTTGCAAAGGCCTTTTAGATCTATCACTTGAGAGCAAAAACTATCTAATAAACTGTAAATTGTGGCCAAAGGAACTTGGTTCCTTTTTATCATCATCATCGCCATTAATATTATTATTACTATTTGATTTGTTGCTAAATGAAAAACAACATAGTTATTTCATTTACGACACTGACTCAAGCGTGTAACTGTTGTAGGTGCTTTCCTAAATTAGGTTTCTTTCTTATTTTTGGCTCCCCATCGTCCTTCTGAAGAGAGCAAGAAAGGTGCAGAATGGTTCAAATCATCTTGCAACACTGTATCACATTTCAGATCATTTACACTCACAGCCATGTCAAGAAAACAGACATTTCAAATTGATCAATGCAGTAATTGAAACAGCAAGAAGAACTGGGGGTTATTTTGTCAGCAATAGCTTTCTTTATGAGACTGAACAGTGATGCCTTAAAATGGGATGTATCCAGGGAAAGCCAGCTTCCTGAAAATGTTGTAGCCATTACTTTAAAATAATATTATTTAGCCTTCATGGTCTATCCCTTGTGGGTTTTCAATTCCCCAGCAAACTTTCTTTCCAGCACATCTTTGATCCTGGTCTCAAAAACCTGACATTTTCATTTTGCAGAAACTGGATATACAATGGACTAGTCAAGAATAAGGGCCAGATGCCCTAAATTGGTACTGCTCCATTGCCCTCCAAACTGATTTACAGAAGACAAGGACCTGGCTGAAATTCTTCCAAAGCCTTGACTGCTTTGCTTTGCTGTTTCATGTAAGCCCTTATTTCATGTTTATTCGGACTTCCTAAGGAAATGGAGCTTATGCAATCACGTTCTTTGTGCATGCACATGCGTGTGTGAATATTTGCAATATTTGTTTGTTCTTTCCCTCAGTGGCTTTTGAACCTGGTAGTCAACCTGATAGTTAAGCCCAACCAGACAGGATGCTTTAAAGAGACTACTCTCCTGCAATGTGTATGATAATAGCAGTCAGACTCTTTGCTGGTGTTCCCACTGAGGAAAGGATTAGTGAGCTGAGTCCTTGCAGCCTTCAGAGGAGGATTTCTTAGACACGACTCCTTCAGTTCTGGCCCTCTTTTATCCACTTACTCTCCCAGGTGGCTTTCCTCCATCAAAACTTGAGCATCTAAAGCTCAGATTAACCTAGTTTAATTGGACTGGCATTTCTAAAGAGATGGTTAGTGCTCTTTTGTCGATTTGCTTCACAGTCTACCTACTCTATCTAATCAACACTTAATTCTCAGCTGGTTAATTAATAAGCTTAAAACCAACGGAGAAGCTGCTCCCTTTCCTTCGTCTGCTGAGCAAAACAAAATCAGGCACAGAATTTCCCATGGCTTTGTAATTCTGTTGCAGTCATTTTGTTTTGCTCTTGCCAAGGGTCTTAGACAGAGAGATCAGAGGTCAAAGGGAAAGTTGTTGATGCTAATTCACAAACAACCTCATAAAACTGTCCTTATTAGTCCTGTAAAAAAGCAACAAAATACAATTATACTTGCTTTAAGCTTAATCTTTGTGACTAATGAAATGATCATTGTTTAGAGGTGTGTAGAGGTAAAAGGATTCATTGCTTAATGGAGTAACATGAGAATTCCAAGAAAATTATGTGAAAAAAAGCCTTATAATCTGCCAAAGCAAATAAATAATTAAATTAGCTTTGTGGTTGGCAAAACAAACAAACAAAAAATCTAAAAAAAACAACCCACCCTTGTAAACAGAACAAAACCAAACCACCAAAACCGCTAAAATATAACAGATTCAAACCAAAATATACAAACAGACAAAAGAAATGAAAAAATGAGCTGTTTGTTAAGCCTTGTCCAGTAAACATGGGGCAGGAAAGTTATGACAGAAGACAAAAGTTCAATGGGAATCTAAGATATACTTGAATGTGAACTGGAAATGAATGGTAACCTGATATGCAAATTATGTACTTAGGAGATTCAAAAAGCTGTGGGGTGCAAAGTGATTATTTTCTACTGAAAACAGAAAGGCAACAATCTTGTTTTGTTTACTTCATGAGGTAGCTTATGCCAGGAAAATAAAGCACCAAGAGCATGTTTTGCACCCTGACATGCAATAGTGCAGAAGGATATCCTGTGTGTGAGGAAGGGTCTCTCTGTATGGAACAGCAGGTAATGACAAATGAAACCAAGGATACTTCACATCCTGAAGTGCTTTGCTGAATTGGGAATCGGCGCCTTATGGGAACAACCTCTGGATCACGTGTATTTTTTTAACCTATGGACACCATTAAGTTAAGACTGAAGCACAAATTTGTCCACTTCTGGTGACTGCCTGATAAGGAGAAAGATGGACAGCGGCCAGATAGCCTGAATGTGATCGTGCACTTCCCACTCTATTGATTTAAGCAAAATGTGAACAGATCTTTCTCTCACAGTGCAAGGACTGCTGAATGCTCTTGGTGACCTCATCCATGAACAGTCATTTTGGCAGACAGTAAAAACTTTTAAAGAGCCAATAAGAATAGTTTTATGAGGCTGTTTGTGAATTAGTATCATTCTTTTGCCCTTTGCCCTTCAGTCTCTTTCTCAGTTTGGGCCCCTTGTCAACTGTTGGACAAAAGGATCTCAAGTCAGCCTAAAACCCTGGGAAGTGCTGTGAGTGTTTTTGCTCCTTGCTCCAGCCATAAGTCTTCTGCTGCTTAATTGATATAGCTTTGTGGGTGGAGATATTGCCCTTCAAAGTACGATGCTAGTTTATGAATGCTAATTGCTCTGTATCTTTTGGCATGAATGCTGACATACAGAAAAAGAATGCAATCCATACAAAGAAGTGTCACGTAAAAAATTGACTGAGCTGCTTTTTTCTCTCTATAGGCATCCAATACTTCTATAGATGTTTCAGAATTCTCATTGTATTGAAAGGGAAACTGAGATAAAGGGAGCTGAATGACTTGTTCAGCCCGAACTGTATGAGTGCAGTTCCTATTTCAGGAAGAACAAAGAAGTTTCAAAATAAAACTTAATGCAAACAAACAGAAAACTATTTTCTTATATAAAGAAGTCCAGGAGAGAAGTGTAATTCTTCAACCCAAGATCTTCTTTGATGTCTGGACTTATCTATGACCTGCACAAGGAAGGTACAGCTGATGTGAGGGTTTGCCTCACCTGAGCTGGGTGCTGAGAGATCCCCACTCACTTTCTTATTTTCCTCCACTTTTTCTGAGGAATGCACCAAATTACACAAGGATGAGTGTTCACACTCCTGCACCTTAGCACCCTTTGTGCCCAGCAGAAGTAATTACACTACTGCACCTCATAATCATGTCATAGGTTTAAGAATGTTAAAATACATTCTGGACATTAGATTTAAGACCTAAAAGGAATCTTGAATTTATAGAAAATTTGCAGAAGTGGAGGCACAAGCTCTCACAGGTGGCCAGTGATGGCTGAGTATCTAGTTGTCTTTCATTATTAATAACATGTAACTAAGAGCATGCTAACAATTAAGTGATTAAACCCTTTAGGAAAAGAAAAAGAAAAACAATGAATTGTGCTCCAGATTGTCCAAATTGCTTGGGCCAGCAAAATGGAACTATGATTTGTACAACTGATAAACAAGCTTTCTTGCAAGATGCACAGTTCTTTCAGGAAAAGGAATAAAACTGACTTTCTCCTACTGTTGTATTCCTTGCAAAGCAAAACAAATAGCAGAGTGAAATGAATAGCTTACATAGCAAAACATGTTTGCGTAGCAAAAAAGACTCAATTCTGCCACAGAACTCCTAGGTTTGCTGAAATCGCAATCTAGACAAAAAAAGATAGGACTTGAGTGAGTTAAAATACACTGAAGAATGCAATTAGTACATGTTATTCATTTTGATATTAAGCGAGATTTATTTGACAGTAACACCATATGCTTAGTGGTGCCGTCCACATGATGAAAATTTCATTTTGCAACAACTGCTGAAGTTCAAAAATTGTTTTCATTCAGCTTTGGAATAAAAACAAAAAAGCCTTTCAGTTCTTTGTGGAATGGAATTGGACTGAAGTGGCTGATTTCAGATAAAGAATGCAGCCTTTGCTTTTGTGAGGCCTTCTTGCTTATAATGTGTTTGCTAGTCACCCAATGTGCAAAGCTCTGGGAGAAGGCAAGGGAAGGCAAAGGTAATCTGTAATTCAGAGGACCCTGGGACTATTTAATAGTGTTGCTACTACTACTACAACCACTACTACTACTACTACTACAACCACTACTACTACTACTACTACAACCACTACTACTACTGTTACTCAACTCTTGATACTACTGAGATTTTTTTTTTTACTGAGAATGCACAATTGAGGTATGCAGGCCTTGTCAAGGATGAAAATGGAGACTTCTGATGGACAAGAGGGAAGCTGAAGATATTGGCAACAGGAAAATAACTTTAGAAGCAGTTGAAAGAGACAAGAGTGGACAAGGCCCTTGCCTTGTGTGCTCCTTACAACATCAGTATCCAAAACCATCAGTTTTAAAATTCAGTAGCTTAGAGGATGCAGCCTTTCAGAGTGACTGTAGGCTAAGAAATTTAGGCACAAAAAATTAGGCACAAAATGATGTGGGGGAAAATGTTCTCTTTCTTATAGATGTCTGGAGGGGGGAAAAATAGAGCAAGAGAGGAAAGCTTTGATTAGGAAATACTGCTATGACACCTGCTGGGGATTAGTGGCCTCAGGTATGCATTTATGTGAGTGGTGGTCTGAGCATAATTCTGGCTGATGGACACAGACTGTTGTGCACTCCCCACACCTGCACAGTGCTGATCTCTCTAGGAGCTGTTACGACTGCCCTCATTGCAAAGGATATTGGGATATTGGACTCTGGGAGCTGGTGCTTGGCTAGGGAGACTGTATCCTTCTCAAGAAGGAGGCAGTCCAATGACTATTCCCACAGAGTATCACTATAGCATTTCTGAATTGAATTGTTATTGGTTTTAGCCAAAATAATTTGGTTTTGAGGATTTTCAGTTCTTCAAGGAAAAGTTAAAATATTTGGCAGAAAGCACACCAAGAAAAGTTAAAAAACATTATCCCGTTACCAATAAATAGATAAATAAATAAATTAAATTAAATTAAATGTATTTTTTAATCAACAAAAGAGTTATCCTTAGAGCACTGCAAACAATTAGGCATCAGCAGAGAGGGAATTTGCTAATTTCTGTAGAAGCCACAAGTCACATGAACAAGGTTTCAGCCCTATGGACTCTCAGTTCTGTTCACTGGTGTGGGACCCTCCTCTGCCTGACTCTGTGCCCGGCTGTCTTTGCACATGTGCAGACAGAGATCCCTGTGCACACACAAGCTCACATGCTGACACAGTTATGGTCAGGCCAGTCTGACACTCGTGGCCCTGGCAGTCTCAAAACCAGGCGCATGTGGTTAGTAGGAGGCAGCACTAGTGGAAGAGCTGCATTTGCTTTGAAGTGGCAGGTGACGAGAGCAGAAGTATTTGGCAAGAAAGACCCTTCTGGTGGCCGTGTGTGTGTGTTGCTACTGTTTTGAATTTCTCAGCAAAGCACACAGGCAGAGGAAGAGGACTGCATGGCCTCTGTCTCGTGCTCCTTCCCAACAGGGATGCCTGCCCTGGGGGCACTTGGCCCCAGCCCTTGCAGGTGCTGGGCTGGTGGAGATGTGTGTGCATGTGTCCTTGCACTGCCAAATAAACGTGGTCATCCAATTAAGAAGAATAACGATTCATTAAGAAAGCATGCACTAAAAAAATACTCATTTAAGACAATCACTGCTACTTCCTCAGCTTTTCACTTCATTGCTGCTTATGTGAGTAAAAACAACAAACTAAATGGAGACCTTATGGGCACCAGGGACCAATTAATGACACGTGACTTCCTCCCAGGCTTCCATGAAAATAACTGTATTATAATGGTCTGTGATATTAATATCGTCTTTGGGAAAGTCAGGCAGCAGCTCCATAGGGAAGGATGTAGCATGAGCAAGCGCTCTGGAATGTGCAGTATTTGACAGAAGAGAAGTGGTGTCTCTCTATAAGTTGCGTCTCTTCTTGCTGTTGAAATAGAAAAGTAAGCTGGGAAAATACAAACAACTGGGACAGTCTCAGAAGTATTTTTACAGCATCTGAACTGAATAAATTACAGAGCCTGTTTTAATACAATAATCTTCAGTTTACAGGTGAAATGTAAGAATTAAATTCTGAGGTGAGTTAAGGAACCTAAATTCATACGTGCTCAGGTTCCCATTTTCAGGCTGTACTTTTTCAAAGCTTAGATCGTTTCTAGGATCTGTGTTTAATCTCATGGCTATAAGGACTCTCACCAGGTTTCTGCTCAGATTATATGGCTCAGGGTGGTGAAGATGCAACACACTGGCAGATGTAACTGTGCTGCCTGCAGCCCCCTGCCCAGAGAGGCTCCCTGGAGGTGTTCAAGGCCAGGTTGGATGGGGTCCTGGGCAGCCTGGTCTAGCATTAAATGTGGAAGTTGGTGGTCCTGCATGTGGCAGGGGGTTGGATATTCATGATCCTTGAGGTCCCTTCCAACCTGAGCCATTTTGTGATTCTGTGATTCTGTGACAAAGCTGTATGGGAACAGTTTGACAAGAAGAACCTATTTTGCATCTTAGACTGTCCTGGATAGTCTGAAACACAAAATCATAGAATCATTAAAGTTGTAAATGACCACTGAGATCATCTAGTCCATCAACACATCATAGTTCTGCTACTTGAAACTGAGCTCCACTGAGACAAGCAAGAGTTGGAATTTATTGCTCTCCTTGTGCTAGTGACATACAGATAACACAGAAGAGGAAAGACCTATGAGTGCCAGAAAAGCCATGTAGAAGTGAGATGGGAAATCAATGAAGAAAACGACACCATACACCTCCCAGCTGTAAAGGAAATCTAAAATGGTTGAAGTTGCATGCCGAAGGTGCCAAGTGGAAAGAGTACAATAAACGTCTCATTGCAGCCTGCCAGTTCTTGAAGGGAGCTTATGAACAGGGTCTGACTTTTTACACTGTCTGATAGTGATAGGGCAAGGGAGAATGGCTTTAAACTAAAAGAGGGGAGATTTAGATTAGATGTCAGGCGGAAATTCTTTACTCAGACGGTGGTGAGGCCCTGGCACAGCTGCCCAGAGAAGCTGTGGTGCCTTATCCCTGGAGGCACGCAAGGCCAGGTGGGATGGAGCCCTGGGCAGCCTGAGCTGGGTGGGGGTGGGTTGGCTTTGAGGTCCCTCCAATCAGAGCCATTCTATGATTCTATGAATGCAAGTGGGAGAAAGGCATGTTTTAATGTCTTTCATGGTGACTCTAGCATCAATTCTGTATTTCTGTGGTAGAAGTAGTAACTCCAAAGAAGCATGTTAGCAGGCAAACAGATAGGATGAAGGCAGTCTGATAACTGAGTCTGAAGTGGGTTAACCAAAAAAGTGGATTGAAATAGCATCACGTTTGGAGGAGTGATCTGGGTTAGAGGTTCAGTTCAGCTCAGCACTGAAAAGTTCAGATGCTGGTTAAACTTTGGATAAACTTTTGACCCCTTTTCCTTGTAGGAATCAGACTAAAATCACACAAACACAGACTCTCTCATGAGCTTTCTGATACTACTCAGTTTTGACAGAGCCAGTAATAGAAGAACAGATTTCCTCACAGTACTCCTCTATTTCTGCTTCCAAACTCACCCAGTTTTTCTTTCCTTTTCTTTTCCAAACTTGCAGAGTTTTTCATTCTACCCCGTATAAAGGTTGGATGATAGCTGAGGGCAGGTCCAGTTTTATCCTGATAGATATTTGCATCTCTGGGGATGACTGTCATCCTTGCTGGCCTTTTTCCCATCCAGCATTAAATATTTTCATTAATGACTGGAGAGTTAGTCAGTCCAAAAACAGAGAGACTGTATTTTCCAAACATAACTGCTGCTGTCCTCCCAACTGTGGATGCCTGGACTTGGGCAGATCTGCAAGAACTGTCCTTCTCATCTTTTATTCTCCCTCCCTGACCATGTCCATGGGATAACAGCCAGCTCTGCTCACTCTTCATGCCCCCTGCTCCGTTCTCAGTGCCCCTGAGCCCTCTTTCCTCGTGACTCAAAACAGCAGTTCCCATCAGTTCTATGTGCTTCCCAACCCATTGCTAACTATAAAGGGGAAGAGAGAAATATCTTCTGAAAATATCAGCACTTTCCTCCAGCCCACTCAGATTGTCTGTTTGCTGATTTCTCTCCATGCAGCCCATGACCTCAGTGTGCAGGAGTTTTAGTTCTGTTTTCTTCATTGGCCTGATTACGTTGTCAGCACTTTAAATAAATAGGAATTAATAACAGTAAAATTAATCAACACTTGGGAGCGTAATCACCCTTAGGATTGATGGAAGCAACTTGTAGGTGATAATTAGAACCAGTCTGGAACTTTTTTTCAAAAGTTAAATGTAAATTTCCTCCATGTTAAAAACCGCATATTAAAACACCCTCCCACAGCATGCAACTTTCCTTGTTCTTTTTTATATCCTCACAGCTTGGCAGGTCCTGTATTGGCCACAAAAACAAACAAGAGCATCCAACCCTCACCAAATATTGCTTTCACATATTTCTGGCTCATCCAAACTTAGAAAGCACCAGAAATACTACTGAGGCAGAGCTTAGGAAATTCTCAAGCCTATTTTTCAGGCCCAAGAGGTGGAGGAAACGTATTTGAGCTCTGGGATTTTTTTCCAAATGGAAACCAGCGTGGTTTCCCTGCCAGCAAGTGCTGTGCAGCGGGGTCTGCGTGCTGATGTGAGCATCCCTGCACTGCTGTGCCCACCTCTGCACGGAGCGCAGGATCAGTGCTCAGGAGGGGGAATGAAGTCCAGCACTACACAGGGAACCCATCGCTGCTGTAACAGTTGTTTAATAATTTTCATAGAATCACTGGATTGTTTGGACTGGAAGGGAAATCAAAGCCCCCCAAGCCCCACCCCCAGCTGTAGGCAGGGCCCCCCAGCTCAGCTGCCCAGGCCCCATCCAACCTGGCCTGGAGCACCTCCAGGGATGGGGTACCACAGCTTCTCTGGGCAGCTGTGCCAGGGCCTCACCACCCTCTGACTACATCCAAGTAGTGTTTACCTTCAGAGCTATTCAGCCGCAGAAAGATTTATCTAGGGGGGTTCACTCTATGGAGATCTGCCCTGGTAGCTTTGATTTTTTGCTTCTAAGTCATTCTCCCTCCCTTTGTCTTGATCTCCTTCCTGTTTTTATATTGCAAAGGGCAAGGAGAGAGCTAAGAAGTCCTGCAGGCAGGAGCGAGATGTGCGTGTCCCAGCTCAGGAAACAAGTGTAGCAACTTTGCGGTTGTGCAGGGAACAGCGTCTTCAGAATGACTTGGTGTTGTGGCTTTGATGATTTCTTCAGACATTGCAACTAGACTGACAAATTGACTTTCAAGTGAAAGGTCATTGAAAAGAATTGTGGATAAAAGCATCTGGATTTACAATTAAAAAGCTACAGAAGTTCAGTTTACAGCTCTACTGGGTTCTGCGCATAGGAGTTTCTATCATGTAATTTGGCAGCTTCTTCTGCCTTCTGATTGGGACCGTAGAAAATAAAAATTCCTTGTGGTTTCTTTTCTTTTTCTTTTTCTTTTTTTTTTTTTTCTTCTTCTTTTTTAAACACAGTGGAGAGTTGTGGTGTTTTGGCAAGTCTGATACAAAGAAATATTGTACTGGCATTGTCTCATATTGTAGGTGACCTCAGGCCTGAACTATACGAGGGGAAAAAAATAGGTCTCTGTTGAATAGAGCACACATGTGCTTGAATCAGATTATGGAGAGAGTGTGAAAAGCAGAGCGCACACACACCGTACGTACAGTGCTGATGCTGTGGGCTTGAAGGCAGTGCCTGATTCTCATCTCATCCCACCGGTGTAAATCAAGGGCAGCCTTGAGGCACTGGGGCTGGGGCCGCTGCAGTGCCTGAGGATCCTTCTGGCATCCCCACCTCACCCTCAGCCCACCATCACATGGAAGGTTGTCTGCAAACAGCAAGGTGGCTGAGGTTCCTCTGCTTGTCTCTGGTGGGTGCTGCCTTTCTGAGCATTTGTGAGAGGATGTTTCTAAATTGCATTCTTTTTCTTCTTCTTCCCCTTCTAGGAGCCAGGATGGGAAGTTCAGTCATGGAAAACCTTCCCCTGAAGGCAGGAGTTGCATGCAGAAAGGTTCCCTCTCTCCGTGCCTCCCTGGCACTCCCTCCTCCCTTCCCCTTTTTGCGGGACATAAAACTAAGCTAAACAGAGATTTGTCCCTATCAATATTGACTTGACTGATTTCCCTTTTCCTGACTTCTCTAATCCTGTGGTAGATTTTCTGTGACATTCGTTTCCGGTAGCAGATTCATATGAATGTTCACTCCAGAAACAGTACATTTCCAAATGTCTATTAAAAAGCAAAACAATGTGGTCAAAGAAAATAAAGGGGGATGTTTTTCTCCACAGTTTAATTTCAGCAACATCCGGTAGTTTCTTTCTGCTTGAAAAAGTAGTGGTGTTCCAGTACGTAGGGGCTTCCTTTTGTAAGAAAACTGACTCAGTTGGTCTATTCTGCCAAATGGCGCATTAAACCTCCTTGCTCTGACTTCTTTGTGAGACTGGTCAACAAACATTGCTGGAGAGAAGTAGTTATGCACAGCTACACCAGACACCAGACTGTGGTTACCCAGACAAGACAGAGCTGGCTGGTACTGATGGTGGAGCTGAGGCAACTGCACTGATCTCCCTCTCTTCATCAAGATATTGCCTTGTCTCAAGGAAGGAGGTCTTGGATCAACCTGGACTTTGCTCCCAGTTGCCTTTCTGGTCCTGCTGTAATGGGGACAGATTATGGGGGCAGAACTCATGTTACAGGGCCATAGAACTGTACTGGTTGGAAAAGACCCTTCAGATCATCAAGTGCAATCATTCCATGTAGCAGGATGAGAGCTGATCTGAGTATCCTGGAAGCTTATGCTGTTGCCAAAGGAGAACAAAGTGAGAGGAATCGCTTTTCTACTGATGGCAGAGGAAATCTGGGTGAGAAACCACTAGAATTGGGGTGGAAAGAGTCTGTCTGCCTCAGCTTCCCATCTGAAAAATGGGTACAACACTCTCTCCCTTTAATGCATTCACATTGCACAACATGAATTATGTCTGTGCTACACTCAGATTGAGGGAGAAGGAAGAACTGATGACAAATTTTGAAATGTCAGTAAAGAACTAAGAACTATGCACTGTGTATTTTGATGGCTGGTGGTGTGCTGGGATGGTGGAGGAATTTTCTCTCTGCTCCCATGTAGAAAGGTACCACGGGGATGTGGTACCACTGTACCACACACCCAGTGAATAACAGAGCATATATCCCCAAGACAGGGAAAGCAAGTGAACTTGGTGGTTATTGAGGGCTGACAGCTTTGCTCCATGTCTTCCTCTCTGCCACCTTATCATACAAAAACACTGGGCTGAGCCCAGCTTTCACTGGGAGCTATTTGCCAAATATTATCTTTTTGCTCCAAACTGAGGTTGCTGGAAAAAGGATGCTGTCAGTCATAGCACATGCAAGCCCCTGTATGTTTAAATTTAAATCATTGTGGTTGTGCAGCGATATACTGAGGGCATGGTGATGCTTTGACTGAAGACTTGAAATATACACAAAATTGCAGATTTCTCTCCCTCCCTCTTTCACTACTTTTCCTTCAACTCTGCTTTCCAGTGTCACTGAGTTATTATTATCCAGATCCAAAACTCACAGTTTCTCTGAAGGAGAATGTGTATTAAAATACCAGATTTACCAGAAAACATCTGCAAGTTGCAAGCCTATTGTATTTCTATTATATGAGCAAGCCATTGTAAATTCTTTTAAGTCTGTAACTTATTTCACGTTAACACACTGTGTGTTTTACAGCACCGTTTCAAAGTTTATGGCCCTTTTTCTTTAGCCGCTTGTTCCAATTGCATCTTATATTTCATCAAATATGGTAAAGAAACCATGAGAATAAATTGATGCTCCATATGATTTCCTCCCTCCCTCCCTCCCCCCAATAACTGGATGTTGCCAAATTGCTGTAAAATGGTTTTCCTTTTTAGCCCTCCAAAATTGTTAGTGGGTTTCTGAGGCCAAATTCTACAGGGAAACGTTATGACCATTTAAGGCCTCCAAACTATATGCTTCAGAACCAAAGGCCTAAGGGCGAGGATTTAGAATGGATGAAGTGGAGAAATTTGCACTTCCTTAAGAAAACGCAGAGCATTTCCTTCCGCGTGTCAGAAATGGAAACAGAAAATACAAACTAATTTGTCGTGTTTCCTCCTTTAGCTGCCTCTCCCACTCTTCCCCCCAGCCCCCACCTGCCCTATTGCTCCTGGTCCCACCCCAGCACCAGTGATGGCCGCTGCTCTGCTCTCTGTGTCCCACCCAAGGGCAATGCTGTGATGCTCACAGCCCCCTCCCGCCTTCAGTTGTCCAGGAGATAAGCACTGCACAAGGGTTGCTGGCTCAGCGGGGGATGACGGCTCCTCGTTTGGCTCTAATTGGACGCCGGTGTAAAATGAAAAAAACACTTGTCATATTTATGAGTTACTGTGAGTTAATAATACGCTGGGATCCATTTGTTAAAGCGCATTTGCTCCAAACATGTGGCTTCGTCTTTTTGCTTTTTTTATTATTATTATTCAAGCAACATTTTTGCAGATGAAATGCTGTTGCCGTTTTTCTCCCAGGCACTCAGTGAGCCTCAGGGAGTTATAGCAGCAATCATTTTCCTTCTTGAATGCGGAATAAAAAAGAAAAAGAAAAAAAAAGAAAAAAAAAAGAGTATCCTAGCCAGAGAAGTTGGGATTATTATTCAAAATAATAACGATAGAAAAGAAAAACATCCAAAAATAAAATCTGCAGCCAGCTGAATAAATGTAGTCAGAATAGAATACACAAAAGTTGCTGAAGATTCTCTTGCAAATAAGACTGGCTCTGCTCTCCCTGTATTTTTACTATCCCTTGCCCTGCCTGAGCCAACTCCTTTTCTGTTCAAATCTGTCTGCTTCAGTCAGTTTGCTTTGACTCTACTTTGAATGATAAATTCGTTAGTGCTTTGCAGGTAGATTCGCCTGCAATCAGCTTAGAGACTCCAGAAAGCATAAAAAAGGCACCAAAAAAAGGACATGCAAAATGAGAGCACTGACAGAAAGTTGTTTTTGGACTCTTGTTTCTGAAACAGTGCTTTGTTTATGTGCAGTAAATATCAAGATGTTCATCTTTCTTCCTCTCCCCCACTGCAATATTTTTTCAGTGCTGAGAATGTCAGGAGCAGAATTTACCCTTCCCCCGATGCCATCTTTTCTTCCCCTACTTTTTCTTCACAGCTGCATGGCCTCTGGCCAACTCATGCTGTACTTTTGTACTTTGCTGCACGTTCAATTCGAGAAGGCTTTCTTACGTCGATAACCAGTCGGGCAGGCTGAGACTATGTTCACAAGCACTCCGGCACTTTGCACCTCACTACTTTATCCTCACATCGGCACGGCCAACTTTATAAAAAGCCACTTGTGCTGATTACCTGAGACTTAATTTACACCATTGGGCTTAGAGGGACAGCGAGAGCTCCACCTGCTCATTGCATTGAGACGTGCTTTGCCCGCCATCCCTAGGAAATGGCTAGGGAACATTTTCCATACTGCTGCTGCTCCATCAGTAATAAGTTGCCCTTTATTTTCTAAGCTTGACTTAAACAAAAAAAGCTCCTCCGTTGCTGACTCAGCCTCCTAAGCCACACTTTATATATGTCAAACAACATATATAAATTTATAAGGTGAACAATGGTTGTATTTAAGTACTGATTTAGTAATCATGAACTTCGCTGGCAGTATCCTTTGGAAACTAAATCCATAAATTTTATTAGTATTAAATGTTTCTAATGGGAGTTGACAAATACTTGAGCTGGGTTGCTTTTTCTCTGCACTTGGCAAAAGGAAAGGGGAAAAAATTCCTATTACACAATGAGAAATGCATTAATGCTAAAACCCATTCATCTCAATTTTGTACAAATATAATTTAAGACCTTTTACAACCATTGGTGAAATTACAATGTGCTGTGGGGAAGTTGCAAAAATTTTATGAGTGTAATAAAATTGTCATTGTAATACCATTATAGGGTGCAGGGACAATATAGATATTTGAATTACCTATTGTCCTTATGCCAGGTTGAAAAGGCTACATGCAGGAATTATGGCATGTAATGGAGACAACTGCTGAAACAAAACAGAGAAATGAAATCCAGGTCCACTTCAGCTGGCCTAAGACAAATCCTCATTAGAAACCCGGACCCTGAATACCCTTCCCACTTGTGTCAACAGCAATGAAATTTAAACAGGCAGGCTGTTTTATATTTGTGTCAGTGGTAGCACAGAGACCAACTAATTAAGCAGAGTTTATGCGTAACAAAACATTGTTGCATCTGAAAAACTGATGTTTTTAGCTTCTGTGGCACATTTTCTGGGGTTTGCACTCAAGCCTGACTTGAAGTAATCACGGTGGTCTCTCTTTCTCATAGCCAAAAAGCCCTCTCAGGTAGCTCATGGTAAACCCATGAAATCTTACCTGGGATTAAAATGGTGTTAACTTTTCAGAGGTGAAAATTCCTTTCTCTGAAGGATACTGTTGCTGGGCAGTTTCCAGGGAAAAAGCATTGCCTTCTCCTTGCCTGACCAGGAGATGAACAAAAGGGAAAAAAAAGAAAGGAAAACAAGAGAGGCAATTGCAGCCCTGTACACTAGCAGCATTTCACTGGCTGTGTTCTAGAGAGTAATAAAAGTGCTGAAATAGTTCAAGCATCTGCCCTTGGCTGAGCAACTCGTAATTGTACACGATGGACTCCACTCCCTTGGAACAACTGTCTTTGATTCCTATCTCTTCTTTTATTACAGCTGAAATGCAAAACTCCTGATGAAACCATTACGTTTCCATGTGAAATTCACAACTATAAGGGGAAACCTCTGCAAAGTTGCCAGACTTTTGAAGGGGGACAGAAACATATGGGCAGAGGTTGTAAAGTTCCCTTCCAAGTTTCAAAGGTCCAACCACTTGGGGCAGCCTGCTCTGGAGCTTGGGGTTCATTCTCCTCCCTTCAGTAAATACTTTGGAATGAGAGTAAGAAAGTTAATTTTATTTCCTGTTTATTAAGAGTTACCATATTGTGACCTCCTGCAGTTGGGCCAATCTCTCTCCTTCAAATCACTGTCTCTTTGGTCCCACTGGGATTATGAGAGCCCTAGTGAAATCTCCCAGGAAACATTTTTGGACATGCAGAGTTAGTGAGCCCTACTATGCTTTTTATACTCCTTAAGGTTTCCACACCAACTTTGGAGGGCACTCTCCAACCAGGGGAAAAATGCAAGAGCCTTGCTTGGACCCTCAAAGTCATAACTGGAGCTTATTTTTGATCTGCCCAAGTCTTCTCCACAGGAGAATGGAAGAGGCAAAGATGTTGGCCAGTGCTTGGCCCCTCTTTGTCAGCAGACATCCACATGCAGGCATCTATGAAATACCCAGCAGGGTGTACACCAGTCCTGGAAAGCGGGGTCTGGTAAATACATGTGCCATTTTGGGTTCCTCTTAGTGGGAGGACTGGGAAGATTTCACTTGTAACTCCTAAAAATGCATCCTGAGATGGTGCCCTGCCTCTTCTGAACCCCACCACTTAACTGGCTGGAGGAAAAATGCACAAGGAGTCCCCCTACCCATACACACACACTTGATCTTTCACTGAAAGCAAATTTAGAGATGCCTTTCCATGCACAGACAGCCTAAGCCTTTCTCCACCACTAAGGAGGCTGCCCAGCAGCCCGAGAGCCTGTCACGCTTATTCCCATGTTTCACGCGTTGCCCAGAGGCAAGAAGGTATTTCCCTACACTGCAACCTTTTATTTTCTGTTCTTTTTACTCTGCCTAATATGTCTTCTTGGTAACCACAGTATAATAAATTTCATAGAGCATGACCGGCATACTTAGTTCATATTATTCATTTGCAGTCATTTATTTTCCTGGCTCCCCTTCCCCTCCCGGTGCCCTCTCCCCAGTGCTTGCTCTGCAGAATGGTAATAATACATGCAGAGCGCCAGCCAGCTGAGACGAGCTGAAAAACAACAAGTAAGGGGATCTTTGCTCACACCTGTTTTAAGATTCGTTATCCTCAAAAAGGAAAGCTGCAGGGATTCACTCTCTTTCTTCCTCGTAGACCCCGGTGGAATATACCATTAAACCACAGGGAGGAGAGAAATCCTTCAGTGCACTTAAATATACTTATGTCAAATCCATCTCATTCTTCCTGCCTTCTTTCCTCAATCTAGCCACCGTTCCCAAGGGCTGGAGAACATTACAACCCATTCACTTTATATGAATGGGCACAGACAGACTTTTTCACCATTTCGATATGTCTACATTTGCAGGCACATCCTGTAGGCCAACTGAAACAGCCTTAATTTCAATTTACTGTCTCCCTGAGGAACATGCCATTCTCCTGAAAATGGAAAAACCCCTCAATGGCCATTCCCTGCCCACCCCCTCCTCAACTTCAGATCTGAACGAGAGGGAAAATTTCTCCCAAGATTAATGGACTGCAGGTTTGATGCTTATAACAGGGCACATGATCTTTATTAAACAAGTAACGAACAAGTTTCACCAAAGCACTGCTTTTGGAAGGTGTTCAGCATCATTGTACGCGACTCATCTAAATCCTTTTCCAAGTCTCTGCAGAACACTGTTATATTAAGGAAAAAAAAAACACACCATACCTCAGCGGTCATTTAACTCTGCCTTGATTTTCAGCGGTGCTATCAGTAATGACAAAAACAATGCTAAAAAAAAATAATAATGTAGCAAAGATCTTGACTTACTAACTTCAGATGCACACTAGAATCAGTTCTGTAAGGCATAAAATAGGATGCTCCCACCTTCCTAGCACTAGGGTTAGCTATTAAGACAGCAGATCTTAAGCAAAACAGTTAACCAGTGCAGATACAGCAAAGAGGGGCCTGTGGGAAAAAAACAGCACAACTTGCCAGGCCTCTGTGGTTACAACAATGAGTTATAGCAAACCGAAAATGCAGAAATCTGGATTTAGGAGGGGAATACGTATTTCTTTGCAGGAACACTGATGCCATGCTGCCATCTGGGCTCTCTGGTACATGGTACTGCAATAGTTCACTGGGACTTCAGTAATTGTCCAGAGAAAGACGCCAACATGTAGAGCCCAGTTCTGTGAGTCTAAAGTTAATGGTTTATTATCTAATGTTCACAGCACAAACCTAGTAAGACCTTCAAGTGCAGTACTGTAAATACTATGGTATTCCAGCAGGCTTTGTAGGAAAGTATAAGGCATGGAAATGTATGGCCAAGCAGTGATTCATGCTATTACTGAAAGTTTTAGCTTTGCTGATGTATTGCTGAACACTTTGTGTTTTCTGTGTGGTCTCTTCTGGGAGGATGATAGTTCATGGATTGATGGCTCTGGTCTAAGTCATTCAAGGGGCCTGATGCTGTAAATTTGGACACAGAAGTATTGCACTGGAGGCAGCTCTTTCTGGCACACTTGCCAGGCATGGGTGGACAGAAAAAAAGGATATTCTGGTTAAAAGAGGCCAAAGAGGCTTTGGGCTGGGCTAGAAATGTCATCTGAGCTTTCCACAGACCAGCAAATTATAGTGACCATAGCCACCTCAGTTTTGGAGTCTGAAGCTGTTCTCTTCCCTACTGTAGGCAAGCGTTTTATTTATTTTAGCTGCACTGCAATTAAAAATAGCAGCAAACTGAGAAGTGGTTTGTGTGAACACGCAGGAGAATCGGCCTCCATGGAGCAGCGAGCTCTGCTTCACACAGCTACAAACGGCCTCCACTCAACAGATCAGATCTTTTCAGACTGCAAATGTCTCCAGACAAAAACAACACCCAACTGCAACTGGAAGGGCAGAGCCATCTGCTTTACATGGTCATGGCTATGCAAGGAAGACAAGATTCTCTTTTGTTTGAAAAATGCTTGCCTTTTGATTTGCTTTTTGGATTGTCTCATTATCAAGGATTGGGAATAGTAAATCTTTCTTGTTAATATACGGAGGAATTCTCAGATGCAGTCAGATTCAGGATATGGCACAAGGCCATTTCTTAACCAAATTAATAAATACATTGCAGCAAGCTACAAAGGGTTTTTGGAGCTATTATTCTAGAGAGTTGTTCTGGTCATTGCTTGTTAGCATTACACTATAGCTCCCTCACAATCACAGATACTTGCACAAAAGAAACATTATATTGGGACTACTAGGACTAATATTTTTCATACATATGAAATCTTATTAGTAGTAAACAATGGGGAGAATATACATCTGATTTTCTGCTGATTGTACTAGTGTCCAAGCTGCAGGAGGTTGGAACTTGATGATCTGTGACGTTTCTTCCAACTGAAGACATCTTAAGACATTTTATGATTCAAAGGTTCTAAATCATGTCTGCTTTTTTTTTTTAAAAGAGAAATTCCAGTTAAAGGCAGGTTAAAGCTTGACCTGCAGTCCAACAGAGTCAACTTTCAGTGGAGAATTTATCAGCTTGTGTTTGCAGGTGGCTGGAAGCACTCAGAGGTTGCTCCTGAGCACTGCACCAGGAGCTGCACTCATTTCTGGGGCCGTTTTGGGGATCTGGGCCAGAGCTGCCTTTTGCAGCCCTTTGCTGAGAAGCAAGGCAGCTTCCACAGAAGCATGAGCATGGCTGGGTAATTTGCACCACGACTTTTCAATAGAGTTCTAATCATTTGCTACTATTAATTGACCCAGATGTTAGGCTAATTGGCTTGATGCTTAACTGAGATAAGCCTATTTCTCAAACAAAAATGAGGATACAACCTGCTAAACCTCAGTGAGAATACAGACAGTGGAGGTGTAAATGAGCCTGGAGTAAATATTGGGCAGTGGCTGACAGGCGAGTTCCTGTATTTTCAGCCAGAGCAGGTGATTTGGAAACCCTATCTCTCAGCAGCTGTGAGGTCACCAGCACAGTTGCTCTTCAGAGACTGCCCAGGATAGGCTCGCCCCTGCTGACAGCTCCCTCACATGAAGAACCTCACATCGAGGGGGCTAGTGAAGCAGTTTTTTGTACCTGAGGATGACAACGGCAGAACTCAAGCACAGTGACACTGCTGCCCAGAACGGGCAGGACAGGGCTTTGTTGGAGAAGCACATGTGCTTTTTCATATTATCTCCATTTCACATGCAGATAAATGAAGATTAGGTAAAGGATAGGTTTGCTGAAGTTCACCTGGCAAAGCACAGGGTAGAGAGTATGCCTTGTGTACTGCTTGGTCTCCACAGCCAAACCAAACATTTTCATGTACACCTAAAGACAAAGGTTCCTGTGAGCATTGCTGGAGCTGAAGACTTTTCTTAAGCACACACTCAAAGAAGAAATCATTTTTGGAAAGGAAAGTATGCACCTGGAAAACATACTCAGTTTTAATGAATATCAATGTCTTATAGAAACTGAAACCTAATAATTTGCCTAAAAGTAAAGACCATTTTGTTTTTAGTGTTAAACCAGAATGATATTATTCAGCACGTTTGATATACTTGAGATGAAGCATTTTGGACCTAATGGACAGGAAATGAATTAGGCAAAGTAAGACGGTGCAGCTAATCAATAGAGCGAGGAGGCTGAAGGTAAAGATGACCATGCAAAATATCATCAGCACTGCTTTCAAATATAAGCTGAAAGACCTGGATATCAGAAGGCAGATGGGAAAAGTAGGAACACAATTCCATCTGTGGATACTGTTTCGTGTCATGGTTTCCCTGTCTGACCTCATTTTCCCATCAGTTCCTCGGTGATGAGATGAAGGTGAATTACTCTGGACGAGTGAGTTTTGGCAGAGCAAACTTAGCTGCTGGTGGGGAGCATTGCTTTGAGAAACAATGTGAAGGAAGCAGGAAGTGAAGGTTTTTCTAAGCCAGCCCCGCTAAAGGTACTTCTCCCTTTCTTTCTCAAAGACTTTGTTTCTGTCCCATGGCAATCAACAATAATTTTCCTCTTGATTTCAGTAGGAGGATAGAGCTTCTGGAGGGCAATGGCTCTGACCCAGTTTCTCCTGCTGTTATGTTAGGCATTAAGCCTGGACAGCTTCTCTTCTGCAGACTTAAATACAGTTAATTTGTATTCCCTTCAGAATAATCTTCTCAGCCCTTATTTGTCTTTCCCATAAGAACATTCAGACAAAGAAGCACTTTGCATTATACAGTGCCATTGCCAAGGTGAAAAGAATATGCTCTGTTCTGAGACCTGGCTTGGGTCCGGGCCTGAACGCAACCCTTTGTGGAGGTAGAAGACCTTTCTAGGAAACTGAGACTGCGCTGTTTTGCCTTTTATAAGAAGAAGGGTGCTGTTCTGCTATACATATTGCTAGATAGGGTAGACTTTGGCTTTTCTCAAATCTCTCCTGTTTGTTCCAGCAGTTGAGTTATATGCATATTTTGCTGTGCACATAATACACAGCTTGGCGAGCAAAAGATAGGAAGGGTAAATGATGATATGTTTACCTTAGCTCATGGAGATGTCTTAGTGGTTTAACCTTCAAATGTGGTGTGCCTAACTTTTCTCTAACCACAGGTCCAAGTCCCAGCGGGGCTGACTCAGCCTTTATCTTCCTCAAGATAAATTCAGTCCCATTCACTTCACAGTGGGTGGGTGCTTCAGATGAAGCCTTAAAAATGAGAGTTTTGTCTGGTCTGGCTGGACCCTAATGATCCCTTAGCACTTTTCATGAGAAAAAACATTGGTTGTGGGCCAGGCTTTCTTCACTGCAGCAGTGAACTGTGAGTATGAAGAAAAAGCTCTGCAATGCTGATGTGCTTAGAACACAAAAGTAGTAGCACCATGATGTTGAAGCAAACATGGTGTTACTGTAGCCAAATTTACTGAACCCCATGGTCCTACTGGGCATACTCTGTATGCTCAGTATGCCCCCAAATAACTGTCAGTTAAGGCCTCAACCTGGCTAAAGGCTTTTTACCACCCAATGATGTGGCATTATGTAACAAATGCTTTTCCTGATCTAGGAAATCTCATTCCAATAGGACGTGAGGTAATGGCCTTAAGTTATGCCAGGGGTGGTTCAGGTTGGATATTAGGAAAAATTTTGTCTCAGAAAGAGTGGTGGGGCACAGGAACTGGTTGTCCAGGGAGGTGGTGGAGGCGCCATCCCTGGAGATGTGGGTGTGTCATTGAGGGAGATGGTGGTGATGGACTGATGGTTGGACTAGAATGATTATAGTGGTCTTTTCCAACCTGAATGATTCTATGATTCTACCTATTGTGGAATAAAAAGCAAAAGCTTTCAACCCTTGCAGAAGAATTAGAAGATGAGGAGGTCAGTTGCTACAGCTCTTACACAGTTACATGATAGTCTGACATACCAAAGCATAATCTGAGCATACAGGAAACACAAGGACGTCAGTCACTTTGTGAGCAACTCCTGATAAAAATTCCTTCCTGGTTCTAAAATACCTTTCCAATGACATCCCTGTCAAGACCAGTGTATGACTGTGAGAATCTTCTTTAGGCAAATCACTGTGTTTGACCTCTCCATTTCTAAGAGCACAACCATAGAAATGCTGTAATTTATACAGCATCAATTTCCTTCCACCACTTATGTGGGTACCACTCCTCACACATTTGCCACAGACTCAGACAAAACTGCTTAAATAAACCAAATTACTCTTTGCAGTTTTGTCAGAGCTCAAACAGTTTCTGAAGTCAGTGAAAAAGAAAACAAGTCTTGAGTTGTATTTTTCCCTCAATGCTTGCATGCCTCTTTTCATCCAGGACTAGAGACACTGTGATAGCACAACAGAGATGAATCGCCTTGTATTCCTGGCCAAAGCAGAAGGAACGGAAAGATCGTGAAAGATGTTTGAAATCTCTATTCATTTCACAGACACAGGTGGTTTGGTTTAGCATCTGAAATGTTGGATCCTGAAGCAAACCAAACTCCTCTTTCATCCCTAGGGAGGAGCCCATAATTATTACAAAGAATGGACAGTGTTGGCAGGTCATGTGGGTCTTATGGAGCTGTATTTCCAGAAGGCATCTGCTAGCGTAGTTAGAACATTTTTGATAAGGCAAGCATATTTCAAACATTTAGGCTTAAATAAACACACTGATTAATGTGCTGTAGGTGGAACATAATTTTCCACTGTACTGCATCTCTTAAGTGCTTTCTATTCTAGCAGGCAGATCTGTTCTAAGTGCTATAAAATAAAGCACTATGTAAATGTTGGAGATAGTTTGGAAGCATCATAATAAAAGCTTAAAATTAATAGTGTTGTCCAGTGAGCAACAATTTTCTCCTCTGTTACCTCACTGACTGCATGGACTGTTTTGCAGGGGACTAAAATAAGGTTTCTTTCTGATCTCCCTGGTATGGTGAGGGAATTGGAAAGTATAACTTGCATGTGAAGTGATTTCAGAGTGTGCACAAAAGCGCTACAGAAGTGCTAACTAGTATTATCAGCTGTGAATAGATATTCTTATTATCAGCCGATACACTTCAACAGTCTTACTCTAGTTGTGCATCTGCAGCCAACAGTGATCTCATTTTCTACTGCAGTAGCCAAAGAAATAGGTTGGGTTGCTTAATATTAAAATGCATTAGGGATTAATATGCAACTGCATAAGCTTTTTTTGAAGGCCCACTTGAAAGGGCTGTGGCTCAGAACGAGGTTGAGTAGATTTATGAGCATGCAGTATTACTAGGTCCTGTTGTCCAAGTCCATTTTATACTCTAAAGAGTTTAACAATGCAACTATTTTAATTTAGGAAAGATTTCTTCAGATTAAAAGTGAGAATGAAATCAATAAACTTTCTCTTAGTTTAACTTGGGAGTCCAGTTGACTCCTTGATGTGCCTGCCCATCTGCACAGTAAGAGCTGGCAGAAACCTGCTGTAACTTTGTAATGACTGTACTTATCTCACCCATATCTGGTGGAACAGTTCTAAGACTGACGTATTCCAGACAGGAGAATTGCAAATAAAATGTTATTTATCCAAACATAAAAAGCATGGGGCCTGGAAAACTTGACTTCAACCAAAAGAGCAGAGCTGTAGGAAAAGGAGGTGCTGGCACTGGTGTGTATCTCGGCTTCATGATAAGAATATCCTTTTGTGCTGTGCAGACTACAGGCTGGTAAGAGCTGTCAGAGTATCTCACTCAGGCAACCTGTACTCCAGATCAGAAAGAGATCCTCCAATTGTAATATTCTTAGAAACTCTGTGTACAGAGTGACAACAGTTCTCATTCCTTGGAGGCATTGGTTTTTCTGTAAAAACCTACAGCACCAGAAAATAAAGAGTCTAAGCATTGTTAGAAGCTATGAATAGAGAAGGATATGAGTGAAAACCTGGAACTGAAAACCCATCAGGCTTCAGGGTATTTGAAATTCAGAATCCAATGTAGTTTGGACCCTTCTCTTGTTTTGGACTCTGCAGCAACATCTTGCTATGCAAGTAGTGGGAAAAGGAACCTCTCATTGGGTGAAGTCACAGCAAACCTAGTCAACTCCTGAAACTGTCAACAAGAAGACTGAAAATTAAGTTTAAGGTGAATTCTTAAGAGGTTACAGTCTCTCAAACAGGAACTAAATGGTGAGTGCAGCTCCTCTTTGGTGGTATCTCTCTAACTGCATATGACTTAAGCCATGAACACCGATTCTCCTGCAGAAAATGATGCAGAAAGTTTCGACTCCAAGTTATAAGAAATGCCTCATTATTTGACTTCCTTTCTTGTTCCCCAGAAAAGCCAGGCTTTAAAACAAAGCAAGTACAAGAGGAAAATAAGTGTTACAAGTGGAAAGATGGCATTTGCACTTTGAGAATGTGAACAAAATTAATTACATTCAGGATTCCAAGCCATGAGTAAATGAGTAAAATGTGACATGCTTTCCTGGGACCACTAGCTAGGAATGGTGGCTTCCGATCCAACAGAAGGCTACCTGAAACCAACACATTTCTCTTGGAGCAATCCCGTAACTTGTAATACACTTTATGCCTTCATCACACAGTACAAGAGGCTGGAACTTTGTTCTCATTTACTCTGGTGGGATCTACAATGAATACACATAAGTTAGCAGATATGTATGTCTTTACAGCACAGGAGGTTCTGGTCTACTAACAACAGGACAGATAAAGTGAAAATGCAGTCTAAAAGGATGCACTGTAGTTGATGTAATCAGAGAAAAAGCAGTTCCATTGCTTGCCACAATTACACATTGAACAATGTTTTGAAGTCCTTTCCCAGCATCCCTCTAATGCACAGTTTCCAATTAGCCAAAGCTCTTTTGCATAGTCACTGCTTCTCAGTCAGATGAGACTTCTGTCTTGGCTATGGGCAGGTGAACTAAGGTATGATCTGATGGGGTGAGAGGTTTAGAATCCCCTTGATGGTTGACAGCTGGTGTGTGTATACAGCTAGACAAGACGGCTGGACGGCTAACTTCTGGTCTTTTTAATATTAAGTGATATTAACAAAAAGGAAACCAGCAGCAAGTCTGACTCAAATGAAGAGCTCTCAATTTGGTCCCAGAGTATATTTAAATATTTTATTGCACAGGTGGGGTGCCTAGAACTTTCTTTTCCTCCATCTCATAAAGGTCCAGTTTTACAAGGACACTTGCTGCCCCTTAGGATGGCTGGATCCTGTTTCCTCTTTATTTACTTTTGCTTTTTTGGAAGGGGGGTGCTCCAGTGAGGAGAATCAATTACTCAAGAACAGGACAGAGCAGCTTTCCTTTCCCCAGGAGTTGAAACTGCAGACTTTGCTGGTCTCTCCCCTTTGTGCATGGCTGCGTGTGGGGCACTTGTCTGGCTGAGGGCAGGCTCTGCCCCTGGGCATCCCTCTGTCACCTCCCAGGAGGGGGCTGTTTGGAAATAAGTTTAAAGACTCTGTACTGAGACTCATCTCTCCTAGACATTTTTACTTAAGCATGTCTAGATGTTCCATCTAACATAAGGACAGGAAAAAACTGCCATGTTATTTATCCTAATGGCAGTTTTTTAGGTTTTTGGAACCTGAGAGCTCCAAAAACAGAGGACAAAATATAGATTAGATACCCCTTCCACTACCTGCCATCCCCCAAACAAACAAACAAACAAACAAAAACTTTAAAAAATATATTTTTAGTCCAAGAAGCATATTTAATGGTTTCCTTGCAAAAGCAACTCAGAGCTTGAAATGGATGGACTCTATAAATAGAGTTTACAAAGGTAGTGATAAACTCTAGCTGGCTTGTCTTGAATTTTGAATTTTGAAAGCACTCCCCCTAGCTTCTGGATAAGAGGCCTCCTCTTGGAGGCGGTGACAAATACCAACACCAACCAGCCAAATTGTAGCCTTCTGCCTCACAGCATCACTTATAATGACAAGCAGCAGATGGAAATTCTTCGAGCAGGCGTCACTGCTAAACACGCTATGTGCCTTATGACCTGCAGGGAATGCAGTCTGCACACTAGTCATTAAAAAAATAAAATAAAACAAATAAAATAACAAATAAAATAAAAGAGGGCCATTAAAGGATCTTAAAAACACACAAACCATGTGTTTCCTTGTGATTTACCTGATTTGTAAAAGTAGAGTTTCCTTGGCTCATAGCAAAAGTTCTTAAACTACCAACAAGTGACTTGTTAGGAGTGCCATTGAGCAGGAGCAGGAAGATAATTTATATTTAAGTATCCTCATCAAAAAAGCTGTCTCAGCAGCCACCAGCAAATCCTGCTTGATGAGGATACAAATCATTAACCTATGCCCAGCACTCCAGAGGGCAGGGATAGCTTTCCATTAATTTCTAATTCTTTCCTCCTGCTTGAAAAACACAGCAAGATCTATATCATACAAAGAGGAGTAGCCTTCTTATTACCTCGTTGCATGTTTCTGGCATGCAGCTGGATCTTGAGCTCACACTCGCATACATTTCAAGCTAACTTGATTAATCCTAGGTCTCTGTGCACATTATGGTAACCCCTTATTTTCTGATGTACAGAATCACAGAATAATTAAGACTGGAAAAGATCTTGAGATCATCTAGTGCAAATGCTAACTTATCACCACCATGCCCACGCATATATCCTGCTTGGGAAGTGATATGTAGAAAGACAGAAATAGTGTAGATATACTTGAGCTCTCTGCAGGCTGAAGGAGGAATAGATGATTTCCCAGTGCCCCTCACACCTCTTATGTGTTCCAGTGTTTGTCAGAAAGTTCTTACAAACAAACAGGACATTTTCATTGTCTCTTCCATTGTAAATGGAACGAACTATAGTGGAGTAAAGAGAAGAATGGCCTCCCACTGATGGCACTGAGTCAAAGCAAGGCCTGTATCAAACATTAGCAATGGAGCTACTTTGCGGTGAACATGAATCAGTGTGAATCTTCACCCATCCCTGCCACTGGATGCCTTTAACCACAGCCAGGAGAAATTCAGTGATTCTGGGAGAGATGAAAGACACTGATGTCCCATGGAGGCAAGACCTGTGCAGCACGCTGGAACAGCAAATGACACAAAGCAAAATAAGACTGCTTCCCACTTAAACAGACAAGAAAAATGACAGGATTTGGAAATGCCTGGACATTCCCAATGGACTTTACCCAGAAGTATATCAGAGTTGGTTTTGGAGTAACAACTACATGTCATTGAAAAATTACTTTCTCCCCTCAGATAATTTACTGAGTATCCAGAAGTGACCTGTCGTCATGATCTCTGCCTTGAAAGCAAAACAAAAGCAAACAATAAAGAGTTTTCTGTGGATTTATGCTGCGTTCCAGCCCTTAATTAAGCTGTCCAGGGGCTGCTGAGTATCCAGGCTGTTCTCAGGGCCAATGGCACAAATCCAGAGCAAATCTGCTGAAGTGAAAAGTGCAAGTCCAAATTGGGATGGAAGAATATTACTTCTTGAGCTAAGAGGAGAGTCCCAGTGTCAAAATCCATGGGAATCCAAAGCACCTTGCTCATGCAGGAGGGCAAACACTTGGTTGAATGTAGCTGCGGCATTTGTTTGAGGTGTTAGTTTTTGCCTTCAGAAAGGTTTCAAGCTGCCTGTATGAGGCTGGCTCCCACTTCTATTTAACTTGTACAACACAGTCTAAGCTATCTTCTGGCTTTAAGGTGTTAGAAGGCTATAGGATTCGCAAAGAGGTGAGTGACCATGCATTTCATCAATTACGTTTGAATTTGATCCTGCCAATGGTGGCACATGTGGGGACCTGACTCCTACCCTAGTCTGAAGACCCACTGACCTAGAGGTGCTCCACATGAATGCAAGAGCCCTGCTGTGTTCTGCCAGCAGTAGATTGTCAAAAAGAAAGTTTTTTTGGCAAAGAAATCAACCAGCTCTACATTTCTGGAGCTCTGGTAAGATAGGCACAGACACTGTGTCTGTGCCTAGTTTCATCACATCAGTAAAATAGTTAACACTGGTTTCCCTGGTGCCCAGACAGTGATTGACAATGCTCTGTCTGTCTGTCTGGGGCACCTGCAGATAACCACCTGAGATAGATCAGCACAGGAAACCATTTCCACACAGCACAAATGTGCAGGTGGCAGGCAATGTTAGGAGCATGATTATTATCCCTTTTCTAGCTAACTGTTCTGGGCCCCCTGCATGACGTCTGCATAGTTGAGATGTCATCACTCAGCCAGATGTTGAAGTCACATCTATCTAAATCCAGTTGGATATATGGAAAATATTGTCTATTTTGAAGGGCATAAATCAGGGGGCATTTCTATGAATAAAGGATTATTACTAAATTGTGCACTTTCTATTAATAGATCCCTATTAATGCTGCAGGTGTTAGTAGTAACTGCTCTTTGAAGCATTACTTAATCACCCCCTTTGCAAATCCCTGTAATCCAGCTCTCATAAAAATACATGGATTATTGATTGAGAGCACCTCTGGGATCTCTAAAATGAGGTTCAGCTCAGATGCCTGCACAGTGCAGGAGACGCACTGCAGATCGCTCCCTGGAATGTCTGCCAGGTGTTTGCAGTTTCATGCATAGCGTGTCTTGGAAATAATAAAAAAAAGTGGGGGCGGAGGGGAGGTCATTCCCATCTGGGAAGATCAGACTCAAGTAGAGGAAGGAGAATGAGAACAAGGACCATAAGTAATAGCTGGAAAGTTGGCGGTGCAATGGTTGTAGGGTGGGCTACTTCTTCCTCTCTGGGAAAGCTGTGAGAGCAAGCAGATCTAATGCATGTTATGTTCTCTAAACTAATGCACTGCATGCAGTTGGGGCTGTGGTGTCAGCAAAAGCCTTTAGAACATATTAAGTGTGGGGTATCTGGGAAGGTAAATTAATAGTCAGGAAACACATAAAGATCTTTATTTACAGATGATCCCCCACAGCCCAGTGTAAATATTTTGGGATAGGACTGCAAAGTATACTAGTGAGAACTGAGCAGGTGAAGCTGAAAGACAGCCATTCTGCAGGCTTAGCAGATCTCTGTGGCTTAGATCTATGGAAGGACTTTGGGGCCATTGGGCTCAGGCTTGCTTGAAGGTATGTTCAAACCACACTGTGTAGGACAGACACTGTGAGATACTTCAGGTGTCAGGAGGAAAGCGGTGCTACTGGTAGAATAACAACAAGAAATAGGGTCCCACAAAGCCCTGTGTGCTACCCTGCTTCCCACAACAGGAGTCTGCACATCTCCCAGCAGGAGCAGGCAGCTCTGCAGCTCCCCAGTAATGGAGAGCAGAAAGTCCCCATCTCACCTTCCAGGGAGGGCCGAGAAATGCAGCCACTGCTCCATAGAAGGAACATAAATGAGCCCTTCATTCGTCAAACCGCACTCTTCAAAAAGTGCTGAGAGGTGAAGAAAGTTTATTGAGAAGAAGTAAGGATAAGAACAGAAATCAACTCCTGACGGAACCACTTGATAAAGCACCATTTTCCAGGGTGCCACCATCTGGTCTGTGTTATGGGGAATAACCTTGATGTTATTACATTACAGGATTATTATTATACAGTAGTGTGTTAAATCTCAACCAAATGTAACAAGCGCAAGAGAGACATATAATATCGCTGATTGCTGGAACAACAAACACACTTCAGGAAGGAGCTTATGGAAGAGTGGAGGACTTGGGAAGGTGCTCAAAGGTGAGCACATGCCCAGCGGTTCTGCTGAATGGGCTCATTTTCTTAAGCTATGGCTCCAAAGTCAAATTTCCCCACCCGAATTCTCCAGCCTTTCACAGGAAAGTGGTATTAGGGCTTCAACTCTCATGCGTTGCCCAACCTCAGCTGAGTGGTACTCTACAGACTGCGTATGGCACCTCATGGCTTTTTATTTCAAAAGGACCAGCCTGGATAAACAAGTGCTTTCCAAGTAGCATAGCTGCTCTGCACATGTGTAAGTTGTCTGAACTTGAGGGGAATGGGAAAGGTGTGGAAGACGCAGTGCAATTCTTAGCAGAGTTCTTAGCTGGAGCCTTTAGAGCCCAGAGAAAAATAAATAACCAATGGAGAATATGTGACGAGGCGTGTGACTGTCATCCTAATCTTGTTGCTCTTCATTTTCATCCCTGATGTGGGATTTTTTCCCTGTTCCCTTTCCACATTTGCCTTGAACCTTGGAAGATGAACAGCTAGGCCTTCTCAGCTCACTTTCTCAAGTCGCCTTGGAGCACTTGGAGGTTTTTCTCCTCACATCCTAATTAAGGGTATATCAGTGTCCCATTGGGACTGAAGCAGTTAACGAACACCATCCGGCAGATCACTTATAAACAGTTTGCCCTGAGATTGAGGGCAAACTCTGGTGAATTCCCAAGGAAAGAATCAAATGAACCTGTTAATGAGCAGAGCATTAGGAGGAAGAAAAAAAAAATGAGGCAGGATCTGAAGTCTTAAGGAAATGTAGGAAATAAAGGTTTGTTTATCTAGTGATTTTACTGGTGTCAATGAACAGGACTCCCCTTTCATTTTAAAGCATTTGCAAACAAAAGATTCAGTTGCAGATAAGCTTTGGGAGTTTGCTTTTACATTAGACACTTGTAAACATTCCCCAAAGATGGCAAGAGGGACATGAAGCATATTCAATTCAAGTAAAATCTTGCAGCAAGGTTTTTGTATATGGCTGTCAATATCTGGAGCAATATCTGGGGCACCTAGATGGGCTTTAGCTGCATCTTGCTTAAACCTTCTATGTAGTAAATCATATACTCTGTCCCTAGCAAGTTTATTCTGAAGCGGTAATTACAGTTTTCCAAAAATGCTACCATAACCTGAAGAGAAGCTCTTGGTGTGCTGCCGGACTAGTAGAAATCTTGTTTGGGGAAATTTAGGTAGATGCTTTAGGTAGGAGATCTGAGGTGTGAGTGGCTGTCAGTGAAATAACTCATGAATAAGAAAACTAGCTTGCACACAGAAGTAATTCATGTGCTATCTAAGAGCAAACAGATTTTTTTGTGCCTGTCTATGAGTCAGCTTAGCCTTCACTCTGAGCTGGACTCAGATGGGGCTAGGCCTTTGGATTTACAATTCCCTGGATTTTCTTTATTTGCATTAAGAACTGACATACAGAACAACTAAAAACTGTACTAAATAACACAAAATGTTTTCAAAACTTGAAAATATTTGACTGGAATACAGCTGCATGATTAACGTTCTTTCAGATGAAAATGGAAAAAAAAAATTAAAGGAAAAACATGCTTAAAGAAATCTCATCAGAGTGTGTGGTGCAGGTAAAAGAAAATATCCTGCATTATCTTAATGTCCTTTTCTTTCTGTCTGCAGAAAACATGCAACAGAACATCCACTGGCACTCTGTATCTCTGTTTTTGTAAGAAAATGACAAAAAGCACTGCTTTTCAAGCCTGAAGCAGCAATGCAGATGGTTGGACAGACCTTGGTGTGAGGGCAAGGCTTTGCAGTGAGGCAGAAAGAAAGGATGTCAGTGAGGTTCTCTCCTTCATCTAAGTCCTTCTGACTTGGAATGAGGGAAAATTTATTTGATCTTTCACAATTGTCTTGTGACACTGGTGCTAGAAAACACATCTTGACTTTCTAAAGCAGTAGCATGACCCATAAAAAATTGTTTATTATTATCGCCAAAACCTGGAAGGCCCCAAAGAAGAGAGAACACGTAAGGGCACAGTGGTCTCTGGAATGATTTTTTATGATTTTAAAAGAGTATCAGTACAGTACAACTATTGCTTCTGATGACACTGGACTGACAGCATCTTCAAGCTTTTCAGGCCATCACCACAAGCAGGTGGCTTTTAGGCTTTTATGTTTGTTAAAATTTACTTCCATATCCTGCTCTGCAAAAGAGTTTCCTACTTCCTTTAAAGGGATTGAAGGACTGACAGTCACTGAAGATGTATCATCATCTTCCAGACACCCCAAGGGAGCTGCAGTGACAAAGAGGGAAATACAAAGTAGAGGAGAGGCATAATTGCTATTCACTGTCAGGCAGTGAGGAACAGGGGCACTTGGTACGGATCAAGCAGAATGCATATGGTCTGAAGAAGGGTCTCTGCAGTCTAACTGCAGGAAGAAATGAAAGAGAAGGATGACTAACATCTGCTTCTGGAGTTTTACCCTGTGCTATGCTACAGGGAGTGGAATGCTAGGTAGTATCCCTCCTTAATAATCCTTGCTCCCAACTTATGGCTCTGTTCACCAATATCAGTGGGGTGTTTCCCACTCGCTTCCAAACCTACGACTTTTTCAAAGCAGAGTAGAGCTACTTCGGTGTGGGGCACTTCAACAGAAGCATTAAGAGTTTGAAGTCTGAGGACGGCCAGTCAACAACCAAGAGAAGGGAAACTTTGACTAAAGACAGGAAAATCATAATTTAATGAGAAGCACAGTCATAGGTTCCTAATGTCCACTGGCCCCCCTTTTCAAGGTCCTACCTAAAAGACAGACAGTGCAGCACTGAGGTTCATGTATTGACTTTGGAAAAGGTTAGTGATCCTCAGTGAATCCTCCCATTCTATAGCCAGAGGATCCAGAATATCTAGATAGTTTCGGTCCCTTATCTCTCCAGCTAACCTCTGACTCGTTTCTGGGCCATAATACCATATTCAGTTCAACCATAAGTCAACCATCCTGACAGAGAAGTCAGTAGAGGTTTCTAGCCATTAACCCCAATGGAATTGCTCCATATCTCCTTACAACACTTCCAAGACTGTGTGAGTTGCAACATCAAAATACAAGAATTAGCCTGCTTGACCTTAGCCAAGGCCAAGACCAGTCTGACTGCTTTGTCTCACAGTGACCAGAATCAGCTGCCTCTGAGGAAAACTGGTTCTTACCAAAGACATGCTTCCTACCATGACTAAGCGGCCCCACAGTTTGATACACAACAGTGGATGTTCAAGAGGATTATCAGTTCTTTCTATTGTTTTACTCTTATTTCTCTATTTTGCAAACAATTCAAGACATAAAGGAAACTTTCAAAGCAACTTTCTCTATTTCACAATGTCTCGCTAAATCAAACATATGTAGACAAAATCTAATAAAACAACTATGAGGAGTTTTAATCAGAAGAGTATATTGAAAAGTAGATAGTAAAACCTCCGTAACTAAGTACAGATGCTGAAGAAACTATAAAGCTGCAGTCAGAAAGCTTTGCCATGTTACTGCGTATGAGAGCTGAGACTGATGATAGTTTTACTGTTTGACTTAATAAACTGGCATATTTTTATTATCATATAATGCATCAAGCTCCTGTAGTTTTACTATAGTAAATATAGTTCAACTGTTATTTAAAGAGAGATGCTGCTTTCATTTGCTTTTTTCATACACACAGTGAAAGAAGCTGAGAGAATTACTTTAGTAATACTTCTTTTGTGCCCTTCCCTTAACTTCCACATCACATACTGATGCTTGTCAACAGTTTACAACCATGGCATGCTTGAATAGGTGATTTCTGCCTAAGACTATTCTTCATTTGTATTTTTCCTTAGAAATGGAAGTCATCTTCAGTGAGTTTTGCAGCACAAGAGTTTGATATTTGAGACAGATACAAGTGACAACAACTGGATTCAAATTTCAACCAGATATGGAACTGTCTGAATATGCTTTCATAGAGAAACCCATATGAAATATAAGCTGCTTTGCACAAATTTCATTTTGAAGTTTCCATGAGTGGAACTAGTGAAAGATGGGCTGCAAGAAAAAGAGTGCTTCTATTTTCCTCAGCTGTTATATTGGTACACACATCTTAGCTCCTTCTATGTTTACTTCCTATCCCTTTATATTCAGCGTCAGTGTCATGTTCTCTGGGAACTATGTACTGGTGCCAGACTGACAGCCATAGAAACCACAAGAAGCAGAAAAATGCGTAGATGTTCCTTTCCTTCTTCCACAGGCTGCGATGACAAAGCCCCAGTGTGGATGGCGAAAAAGTGAGTTAAAAAAGAGAAAGAAAGACCAAACTTCATTAGTCACCAAACTAATGCCGACTGACAGTGATTTTCTCTGTGTGCCACTGTCAATTGTGTTCTTAATGCTTTACATATAAGCATACATCTCATTAGTCAGACCCTGCAGCCAAGGAATATTACAGCAAAACCCAGGCCTGCGGTACTCATTCAGGTTGATGTAGTAACAGAAGCATTTAATTTATTGTAGTCATGCATGCACAGGCACCTGTACTGAAGCTTTAGGCTTTAGCATTGTGCAAACCTATTGGTTCTCCCTGTTCAGCGGTGATCCGGCGCTGCTGCGTGTGGTCCAGGAGCACCACAGGCACAACGTTCACTTCTGCATGGGGGATGGTGTTTTGGGGTTTCCTGCTCACACAGAACTCCGCTTGTCAAGGAAATCCTGGCACAAATGGCCAGAAATCTAAGCATGCCCTTAATTTAGAACTTATGCACTGCTTCAAAGGCATTCAGAGACAAACGGAGAGTTGACTTGGCAGTTTTCTTCGCTGCCATATTTTCCCACTGGACTTCTTCCTTTTGGGGGGGAATTTTTTTTTTTTTAAATGAACAAAAAGAGCTAGGCCCTTTTAAATTGTACATGGTAAGTGTGATTCATTGCCTAAGAATTTATTTTTCAAAGCAGACTGAGTTAACATTTGTTTGAACCAAGACTAGCAAATTGAATGGTCAGTGCCATTGTGAGAAAGCCCTGATCCAAACCTGAATTCTGCCACTGAATTCAGGTATAACCAGTGTCCAAGTAGGGGTCAAGAAGCCAAAATACTTTTCAGTCTTGGATACAGGCTCCTGCTGTAAATCAAGGTAAAGCACTGCAACAACCAGTCCTCTCCTCTTTTAGCTAAAATGACTGGGGGAAATTAATCTTTGGATGAAAACCTAGAAACTTAACTTTGCATCTTATGACTGGACTTCAGTCTTCTCTACAGTGAGGGAAAAAATCCCATGGCTTTGGCTCCCTTGTCACCAAACCCAGTTATCTACTGAGCAATATAGAAAAAAAGGCATAGCAGAGCCTCTAAATATTCAGTCCATTTTCATCATTTTTGCTTCCTTCTTCAGCTATACTTCCCTGGCAGCCAGGAAAAAACAGGCAGCTATTTTAGGTGTTCTACCGTTATCACTGAGATGCAATAGCTTTGCTAAACGAACCCATTTCCAATGCACTGCCATGTAAACCCTGGGCTGACCTTTGACTCTGTCATCTGAAATATGACCATAAAAATAATGAGTCCGTAAACTGCTTTTGGCAATTATGCCGCTGCTGGAATGAAAGGACGTTGTCATTAGCATGGAGCTTATGAACCCCAGCTTGCTGGGGCTGGCACACAGCCAGCCCGGGAAACTGAGCCGGCCTTAAAGCTGACACAGGTTCAATGGGATAATTAGGCAGCTTTTTTGTTCCAGTTTGTTGATATAAATGTGGTAGAGATTAGCCTTTTCCCCGCAGCTCTGGGTAATGGTCAGGGCTAACAGGTGTCAGGCTAATGGTGGGGTGGGAAATTAATACGTGGTTTCCTGGTACCGTCCTTTGTTGGTTTTCCCGCGGAGGAATGCCTCCAAAGCTTCCAGCACTCTGCATGCTTTCTCTCCCTCCCTCTTTCCCTCTTCTTGCTTAGTTGTACCCAAAACATTTTATCAAAAAGCAAGTTTTGTCGAGTCACATAGAAAAAAGCCAGGAAGGGCTGACTGGAAAACAAATTACAATCAATCAAATCAGTTAATCAGCCCTCCATTTGTTAGGCTAGGGAATCAAACTTAAATTTCAAAATAGCAATGGGCCAGATCGTTTTTTGAAGTTGGTGGGAAATCACCAGGGAAACAAGCCAAAGCAGAATAAAGGACAACCGGAGTGCGGCACAGCTCAGCGCAGGCTGCAGCACCACTTAGACAAGTGTCTAGGTCACTTAAACATCTGGTTATCTTAAGCAACTTGGGACAGGGTTCTTGGCACTCAGAAGGAATTGAAAATGCCAGATCAGCTCACAGCTCTCTATCAGTTCTCAAAGCAGAGGCTATCTGTGCTTAATGTCAAAGCAAGTGAGATGGCAAGAGAAATCACAAGCCTGCCTTTACGCACACTGTAGCTCACTGATAGCCCCTGCAGAAAGCAAGTGCTTATGTTCATTTACTCATGTGTGCTGCCTTTTGTCTTGAGGACTGCCACAGTACTGTAAAGGGAAAGCAGGCCCCCTTCCCTAATCACCCAACCACCATGTTTCTGGGAAGAGTCCTGGCTGAGAGTGCACTCAGTGCACCCAATGGATCTCTTGGAAGGAAGAACTCCCAGCCTCCTTGCTCTACAGCAGTTCCCTTCTCTCCTGGCCCACCCTGTGCCTTGTCACTGTTATGTCTTCAAGATCAACCAATGCACTACTACATTGCAGGACTGGGAAGTCCTATTTCTTTTCTTGGCCACAAAGATGAGGCCAGGGCAAAGCTACTCAAAGACATCCTCTCCATCCATCCCTTGTGTTCACACCTACAAAGCATACCAGAGATACTACAGAGATGCTCTCCTTCTCTGCCATTTCATCTAGCAGGGGAACTCACTTTCCCAATGCCGCTGCTGCCTCAGGTTTACCACAACTGCCAAGGTGTGCCTGTGTGCTGGGAAGGAAGGGGATGCTGCAGTTCTGCTCTAGTCCTTCTTGCCCAAGGCAGGGAGAGAAAGCATCTTTACAAAGCCCCCAAGCAATACGATGAAGGTTTAGAGAAGAGTTACCAGAATTACATTTCAATTCGCCTTTAGTAGTGATTTTGTTTACTAACTCACTAATGCTAACCTGAGCTACCAATACAGCCATGGGGCTCAGCCCAGACCACACATTTCTGGCATGCCCATGTGCAGTCTTTTGTGGGCTATGTCCTTCCCAGGTTGGCTTGAATGTGTTCATCTACGGTATGGCGCAGCAACCTAGCCCTCTGAAACTTCTATCATGAATATCTGAAAGAAGTCAATAGAAAGGGCACAGGAAAGAAAGAGCTAAGAGTTAACTGGCTGCCTTGCCCTCAGACACATCTGTGAAGAAAAGAAAGTGAACACTAGAACCCTTCCTTTGGTAGCTGAAAGTGGAGATCTGGTGGATGAAATTTGCAAGTCAGCAATTTTTTTCAGTGGAAAACAGGCTGTATGCTTTTGAGAGCGTGAGTAAGTCACTTGGAGCAGGTTACTGTGGGCTGTGGTTCTGCCTGTTTGCTGTCACCTCCAACTGAAGAGCAAATGCATTTCCGAAGAGACATGCCCCAGTCTGAAAACAGCCTGTTAGGCTGAAGGCCAGAATCACTGGACAAAGTCTGTGGCTTTTGCAATACAAAAGGGTCAGACCAGAGAATCACAAGGGTTTACTGCAGTCTTAAAATCTATTAATCTATCTGTTCTAAAAAACAGCAATGGAAACATATTGTGACTACAAAACCCTGCTGTGTTCAAGTCACTGAGAGGTACATCTGAGTTTGTATGCCATAGTAATATTGGAGCCACCTAAGCTTTGCATGGGTGTTACTCAACCACCTGAATATGAGAGATTAAAAAAATAAAAGAGCAGTAATTAGCTTCCTTTTGGGAGACTGCCAAAATCTGCAAAATAGAGGCAGCAGCCATTTCACAGAGATTATGACACACCCTTTCCTCAACTTTTCTTACTATCAATGGCCTGATAATTACTTTGCCATGAATGTCCAAGGGTAATGCTATTCCATGCCCTAGAAAAGACTAACACCAAAAGGAGATGAGACAGCCTACCCTTCAAGGGTAAAACCACAAAAACAGGCACAACAAGCAATTTTCATTCCATCAGCAACTTTCACCAAACTCAAAGCCCATCAGAGAGATTTTTTTCTCCTTGTAGGACAATTTTCCAGGCACAAACTTGAGTTACTGGGTAAGGAATAAGATGCCATGACTTCTATATGACAAACACATCCTTCAGACAGCCGCCTATGGCCAGTGGATATAGGATCAAGAGCGGCTGCTTCGATGCCTGGATGGTGCAGACTTTCCTGGTGTTTTGGAGAGGAGTGGGCAGAGTGCTGGCAGCTGGGGTTTGGCCTATTTTCCCAGGTAACAGTGACAGGACGAGAGGCAATGTCCTCAAGTTGTGTCATCGGAGGTTTGGTTTGGATATTAGGAGACATTTCTTCTCAAAAAGAGTGAGAACGCACAGTGGGAATTGGCACAGGCTGCCTAGGGATGTGGTGGAGTCATTGTCGTTGGAGGTGTTCAAGAAATCTATGAATATGGCACTGAGGGACATGGGTCACTGGGCATGGTGGGGTTGGGTTGGTGGTTGGACTAGGTGATCTTAGTTTTCCTTTCCAACCTTAACAATTCTGTGAGTCTATGTTTCCATTCAGGCAGATGAACCTGGCCTGGCAGTAACACACAGACACTGTTTAACACCACACTGCAGTGCTGAGGGTGCTGACAACCTGCCATCACCACAGGTGTGGGCTCAGGGCTTGCACTGTGCAATTAACCCACATGTAATCATGAGTCACAAAGTCTTCCCATAAGAGAAATGTCTCCCACTACAAGTCATGGTATATTCTTGGCATGTCACACACGAATCCTTTGTTTAAGACAACGTTCTGATCCAAAGAAGTCTGGTCTTGAGTTATTGCCTTCTATAAGGTCCCTAGGTACTTATATTTTATATATTTAACTTTAAATGCCCACGACAACAGAAGGAGAGAAATACACAGAGCAGTCACTTGCAGAAACAGATGATCTAAGTCTGCATAAAACAAAGAGGAGAGATGAGGGAGAATAGCCAGAAGCCTGAAATGACAATTTAAACTTTCATTGCCACTGACTAAAGCTGGAAACAAATGCTGGGTCTGCTTCAAAAAGTGGATTCAGGAGGAAACAAGAAAAACTTTCAGACCCCAAATTCAAAACACCACTGAAATGTGGAAGCTGGAGACAGGAGAGGTCAAAGAGGATCCAGGCCTTGCCCTGGGAAGGTTTGTTGTCACAAAAAAAAATACTGCTTCTCCCAAAACAACCTCTTTAGGAGATCTCTCAGGAGCAGGGAGAGTGGAAGTGTGGGGTAGGGTTTCACAGCTTTTGGCAGCTGTCTTTTGCCTTCTTTCTCCACACACAGGGACAGCAGATTTCTCTCTCTGGAAGCATTGGCTAATTCCTGAGGGAACAAGGATGCCTTGAGAGGAAAACATTTCTGCTGAATTCCCTTTTGCATCAGTTCTGCACTGATGTGCATCCAGTTGGCTGCACTGGCATCATATCCCATTTGTACTGATCTTAACAGAAAAAAACATTGCAAAATCCTGGGCAGATCTATTGGCACTGGGACTTTTCCCAGTATGCAAGAAGATGCATTCACTTGAGTGAGGATCTAAGGCATCTTCCCAGCAGGCCCTTACATCCCATAAAAACTCTCAGCCACTCAGGCCACTGGGTTTTCCTCCTTGCACTGCACCAGAAATGTGCTTTTCCTTCTTTCAGCAGAAATTTCTTTAGAGTGGTAACAAGTGAATAGTCCATCCTAGAGAAAGGATTTAAAATATTTCCAGATGAGCTCCCATCTGGGCAGCAGTTGAGAACAATCCATTACAGGATTCTGAATACAGGATGCACAGTATCAGTAAATATCCATTCCACAAAGGATTCAGTGTTATTGCAAGACAATGCGCAATTCAATTAGGAAAACACAAAGGCTCGAGAAAAGAAGCAGTAATTGCTGCTGAGATTGAGGTGGAGCTAATGATGACTCATGCACTTGTTATGGAACATTCTTCACTTAATTCCTTTGGGGAGGCTGAGGATCTCCTTATCTAATCTTACACTCACATCCCTGACCTCACTTTCAAAAAGTATGCTAGGTACTTTCTATGCACAGAGGAAGCCAAAACGCGTATGGTGTTCTGCAAGAAACGCATTCAAGCTATTTCTGCTGTAGGATGGCAGAAATTCTGAAAGGTGAGAGGGAAACTCAAGTATAATTCCATTGCACAACCATGTCCAGAAGTTTGAAACAGGGCAAGTTTGGAACAGGTCTTCATGTCGTTGTCACATCAGCACAGGCAGAGTTGCTTTTCCCCTTACAGGAGAGAGGGAACAGATTTTCAACTCTACCAAGAATAAGGACTAAAAATATTTTCCCTGGAGTATTCTAAGAATGGTTTATAGCGTGATCAAAAAAAAAGAGAGAGAGAGAAAGAAAAAGAATATGTATCATAATTCTTTGCAAGGAAAGTACTGTTCATGCAGAATATTCTCTAAAGGGATGTTGGAAATCTTTACAGTTCATTCGATAATATATTGCGTAATAATAGCTTCCTCTTCCCTCTTGCTCCTTTCAGTTGCAGTGATTCATGATGAATTCATACTACATTATGAAGTTGTCTAACAATCTCTGAATAACAATTAACAGCAAAAGAGAAGTTAGTGCTGTTTATTGTTCTGGCTCATCTGCAAGAAGAGGCAATAAGATAAACCATAAATACCCTCATATTTCTCAAGTGCTACACTCTGCAGCAAAGTATATATACAGGTGAAGTTGTTGCAGAAACCTCAAGGGAGAAAGGCCGTAAATAATAAAACTTAGTAGATAAAATCTTTACATTATGGAGAAATTGCCATTTATTTCAGCTGCACGTAGTAACATTTAAAAGATAAGAAAGCTAACTTGAGGCATTTAATCTTTATCTTACATAAGATTTTAGTTAAACAAGACCGGGAACTTATAGTGTGGTGTTACTGACATATGACAGATTTGAGCAATCTGAACGGATTTAATACATGTCATGTAATTGGTGACAAATTATTGCCAATTCCTAAATTATGGATCACGTGTGGATGTTTGAAACTGGATGGGTACTAAACCACACCTGCATACTGCCCAGAAGCCTGAAGAATTATTAGCTCTGATTTTGTTTATTCCTGATGTGTGATTTTTCCCATAGGGAGGATTTTGGCTAGCTGGAAAACAGCTACTCCATACACTCGCCCTTGTGGAAGTCCATCTGTAACATGTTTGGGCTCCTCAGTTCTGATTTAGATTCCCATCTCAAATAAATGAGGAACTGCCTTGATGTTGGCAGGTGCTGAGCACTAGGAAGCCTCAAGTACTAGCAGGTCTCACTTGGCCAGACTTCAGCCGTTCTGCTGGGAGGTTTCAGCTCCCCATGCAGAGACCCAGAGGAACAACCATATTTTCTTCCCTCTCTCCTTCTCCAGTGGTATATTCACTCAAGCCTATCTCAAGTATCAAGAATATATGCGTATGGGACAAACAGGTGCCAAAACAGTCCCAGAGAAGCAAGGATAAGAAGTATACATGCAGGAAAAGCATAGAATTCAAATAGAGAGCTACACGAAGATAAAAACAAAAGGAATCCAAGGTCACTTCCAACTCAAACGATTCTATGAATCTATAAAGACAAAGTCTACTTTCTCTTTTTCACAGTGTGAAATACAGAGGAACCCATCCCTCACTTCCCTTCATTAAGATCAGTTGCAATCTGTACTTAAGTATTGCAATCTGTACTACAGTATTTAATGCAGAAATGAGATACTCAATAAGTGTTTGTTCTTTAAAGCTCTTGCTCCGTAAAGGGAATTCAATCTGTTTCTCTTTAGATCCTCACGTTAAAGGGCCTTATGGTGGGTTTCTCATAAGCAACCTCTAACCATTCTGGCTTGCTGAAAGTATAATGCGGAAAGAAAGGGCATTTATTTGAAAACAAATCTTGAAAGTTTAGCCATTAGCCTCAGTGCCTATAAAATCTTCTGGTTCAGCCTGGAGTCTCTTGGGGGTAAAGGCACAGGTGCTAAGTGCTGAGCAGCTGCAGCAAGTGATGAATTTAGGGAATGGTATGAAGTTTAAAAACCAAGATGGCCAAATGAGATACATTTTACAATCAAAGCCCAAGCCTATGTTAAAAATTAGAATGCCTTTATAGATATTTTTGTTTTCCCCTTGAGCCTTCTAAAATCAGTATGGCAGCGAATACACAGCTAACGATGAAAGTACTGAGTACTTCTTGCAAGTTCTGGCTCAGCAGAGAGCTGGAGCAAGAACTGTTTGTGGATTATTGTTGTTTTTGATGTGTGTGGTAGTATGAAAGGCAAAAAAGCAGTGCTCTTTTTCAATTCATTGTGTTCAGACATAATTTGCATACGTTTCTTAGTGCTTTTGCCTTGCCAGAGTGGTGTAAAGGAGCATTAATATAATCTGCTTTCTCATCTCCTGAATAAGAAGTCACTGGATCCAATTAAATGTGTCTATGCTGGTGCAGCGTTAGCCATGAGGTGATGTAGAAATGGTCCCGTGGGCTGATAATTTGTGGCCATAGAAGTTACTTTAGCACAACCTACAGCCTAGCCAACACATCGGCTTCTCTTTCCCTGCATATGAGAAACGTCTAGGTGAGCTCCACGGGTGACACATGGGCACCTGCACAGCTCTGCATGAGGGGGTTCCTTTGTCCACCTTGCACAGCTGGAAATGAGGAAAGGCTCCCCTGGAGCCCTCAGCTGGACAGGTTTGTGAGCTGGAACCACCAGGCAGGCCCACGGCGTCCTGCAGGGTAGTGATATGTGTGTGGGAGGGCAGGGAGCCCTGCCAAGGCCTGAGAGGGGGAAGAAGAGAGAGCCCTGTACAGCAAGCCATATTGTACTGTTGTAAAACAAAGCCAAGAACAATCTGAGACATCCTTGGAGTGGACACAAGAAACTTATATTTGAGTATTTGTTTCCTTGAGTAACGTCCCTCACACCATCCTCACGGTAGCACAAATAAGAGCCCTTCCACCTTTTTCTCTATTTAAACACCTGCCTCTGTTCCCTACACATCACCCTGGAGTTTTCCCTGAGCTGTGTGTGGCTCCTGGCAACACCACGACCCGGCGCTGCTGACAGTCCCTACAGCCTTTCAGAGAACAGGAACCAGGCCAGCCTTGAAGTAAAAACCATGCATTAAAAACATCAGTCTTCCTCTAAAAGTGATCAATCTAAATGCACGTATTGGATCGACCATTAACAATACGCTTTGCTTTTATTTTTCTTACAAGAAAAATTAAACAGCTCATTTAATGAATCAGTGAATTTCTCTTCCATCATTAAGTCACTTCTAGAAAGAAAAAAACATCCAAGTCCAACTATATATTTATCATGTTTAGTACAAAATAAATCCCATACCAGTTCTTCAATCCTAGGCTTCCCAAAATCTTGTACATGCTTTATAAACACTATTAATCATGCAGAACCTGTCAGCAGCGTTAGCAGAGCACATAATGTATTTGGAACATTTGCAGCAGAACAGCCTTGTATGTTAAGGTCACCATCTCCACATTAACTCCATCAAAATAATTGGGTAATTTTCCTTTAAAAACACACAAAACAGTTTCTCTCAGAGGTCCCATGTGGCAGCTGAGCCTGACATCTGTGAAAGAAAGCATGGACCTGCATGTATAGTATCACAAGGCTGCATGGGAGATCAAAAGAACATATTTGCTTATGCTAGCTTGCAAACAGGGGAATGTCAAAACCAGGAACTACACCAATGCATCCAAGTCAAGCCCAAGCAAGCCAAGCATTTTTTGAAGGAATGATACAGCCTTCGTCCATTGGCAGGTGGGATCCAGCTGCTCTGCAGAGGAGCAAAGCCATCTTTCTTCCTCCTCTTCCTACTGCTGGCTGCAACCTCATGTCTCTTCTGCTGGACACAGGATCATAGAATCATTAATTCTGAAAAAGACCTCTAAGACCACCTAGTCCAGCTGTCCACTTACCACCAATATTGCCCTCTAACCATGTCCCTCAGTGCCACATTTCCATGGTTCAAACACCTCCAGGGACGGTGACTCCACCACCTCCCTGTGCTGCCTGTGCCATTGCATCACCACTCTGTCTAAGGAGAAATTTCTCCTAATATCAACCTGTTGGAATAGGGACTGGATTCCTCTGAGGGCACACCAGTACTTACCAGCCACTGGGGAAGCTGTCAGCATTTCTTCCTCACCGTTCCCAGGCGCAGCTCTGCCTGGTCCTATAACCCAGGTGCTGTGCCTCCTTCTGCTTCATGCTACAAGAACTTTACAGGCAGCCATGGCTGCTCTTGAAAACTGGGACAAGTAACAAGGAGAAGGGATGTGCTGTCACCTATTCACCTTTACTAGAAAGAAATAGGCAGTGTGCATCTACAGGCACACGTGCAGAACGTCGCTCTGATGATGAGGGCAGGGACTCGCTGTGTAATCATAGTGAGTGGTTCATTCATCTGTACATCACACCTTTGCATACATTTGAACATATGGGAATCTGGGGCTGGGTCTCATCCCAGGTATTCTATTCAAGTAAAAGGTCCTTTAGACTTAAAGAAGCAGATCTAAGTCTTTAACAAGCTGTGTATTTCCATAGTTTCATTAGCAGTGTTAGTCCTAGCACAGTTGTAATCAAACCTGGGTTGTCTGCATATTTTCTGAATCAAATCCCGTTGTGTTTTTTGGAACAGGCTGCCCAGGGAAGTGATGGAATCACCATCCCTGGAGGTGCTCAAGAACCACGGAGATGTGGCACTGAGGGACACAGTTAGAGAGCCATATTGGTGGTAAGTGAACGGTTGAACTTGGTGATCTCAGAGGTCTTTTCCAACATTAATAATTCTATGATTCTATGATAGACCCAAATGGCAGCAAGAGGAAGCAAGCAATGAGAATTCTAAACAGTCACTGTCTTTTCTGAATACTTAGCATGACCATTATGCACACACTGACAGCCTCCCCTTAACACAGCCATTTTTATCAAGTGAGAAATGCTTTGAATTAAAAAAAAAATAATAAAATAAACTTGTGTCATTTCAGTGACTGGAAATTTCTGCGACATCTGCGTGACATCCCAATTTCCGCAAATTCAAAGCAAAGAAATGTTGCATGACTTCATTATGAATGCTTACATGAAATGTTGCTTGACAGCATATCATACCATGACACAGCCATAGCCCATAGTTTCATAGGATGAAAACTGGAAGCTCTTTGAATATTCAAGATTTAGCTCTTTTAGTTCAAAATTCTTTAATATAAGTAATATAGGATGGAGTTATCACATCATTTATCCTCCATTTCAGTTCTATGCAGGAAACAAGCAGAAAACACAATGTGGAGACTACTACTGGACTTTATATCTTATACCAAGAGGCAGAAGTGCTTTCCTTCCCATTAAGATTTCATCTGAATCAATAAAATACTAGCATAATATAAAAGATCCTCAAGAAAGAAAAAACACCAGAGAAGCCATAACAAACCAGAAGCTGACTACTGCTGCTCTTTCATGTATAATCATATTTCAAAAAAGATTTGCAGATGGAAAGTCACAAAAGATCACCAGACAGAATGAGTGATATCATGAAGAAACATGCCTGCATTTATATCCACCAGCTAAGACCATTGATACAGTCCCTCATATTCCTCTATATAATGTGAAATGGGAACCAATAGCAAGCCTTCCTGTACTTGAGAGAAGATTGCTTTCTGACTGCTTATATCCTTGTAAGCTACATTACTGTGTGTCATTAACAGAAAATGTAATAAATGGATCCTCAATTTTGAACTCTTCCAGATTTGTTAACCCAGTATCTGGGGGACAACTTGCCATTTGTGACTTGCTGTAGGGAAGAGTTTTCTTGTCCTGGTGCTTCAAGCAGTAGTGTGAACTTCTGGGAACTCTCCACAATCAGAGAGCCATGTCCCTGTAGTTTGAAAATAATCCCTTTCATGAGAACTTTAAAAAGCACAAACCAACGTGCAATCTGCACCTCTTGGAGCCAAGTCTGAGTATGTGTCACCATGGGCTGGAGACGTGGAGAAATATATCTTCCACTATTTGTGTTCTCAATTGAGAGTTTTATTGCACAGGAGAACATAAACCTGTCTGAAAGAACTGATGTTAGAGGGGAGATTCAAAACATCCAGCCCATCAGGACAACCAGAGCTACTGATAGAATCTTCATGGAATTATAAGTAATAAAATCCCTTAAATCTCTCCAAATGGTGGGCTGGAAAATTCATTAATTTGTACCCGAGGAAATAACTAGAAGTAGGTTCTTTCATCAACACTGAATTCTCATCCAAAGGCAAGCTGATGTTTCTGCATTTCCTAGTGTTCCTACCCCTAGAAAAGGTCACCATGTCCTCCTTGGCACTGCAAATCTTTCCCTTCCTTGTGATCGCCTAGACCAAGCTTCTCTCACACTAGCCTTACATGGTGCAGTGGGAGAAAAACCGCTTGAGTTCACAGCCTTTTGATTAATTGCTGTGACTTTTAATGAGTGCCAAAAGCTCAAATTTTGCAAGAGAAATAGCTGCTTAATATAACTGGCCTTAGGCCACCAACTTGTTTTCAAACAGCACTGCCTAGCCCTGGTCATTATCCAAATCCAAATCCCAGACAGAGGGAGGAGGGAAACTCTACATTTTGATATTCATCCCTCATACCATCCAAGCACTGCTTTTGAGCCACAAAAGCATACCTACAAAGGGAACTAGACAGGGAAACAAGCTCACAAACCAAGACTTTGGGAAAGACAAAGCAAGAGGGGCCAGTCCAAATTTCTTTCAAATGGGCAAATGGAAGCGGCTCTCAGGCTATCAAGGTCACAGTAAAACAGTGCTATTCAACCTTCCTGTAGGCTTTACTGAGCTGAAGTGGAGAGCCAAGACACTGAGCACAGAGTCCTGGCCCCACAAAAGGGAAAGGCAACCTTAGTGGTCACAGTGGCAATGGGTTGATGCTTGGACTAGATTACCTTAGTGGCCTTTTCCAACCTTAATGATTCTATGATTTTATGATTTTTCCTCTAGCTTCCAACATCAGGGCCAAGGCTTCAGCTGGATCTCTTGCTTTGTGCTCTGCCATAAGCTCAGGAACGTACACCACATCCATGGTGTCCCATCACCTCTCCTGCTTGCACAGAAGGAACACATTTCCTGCCCTGTGTGAGCTGCTTGGCCCAAAAGCCTTACAGAGAGCTCGAAGGTGCAGTCATGCTCCTCTCACACAAAGCAGAAAGCAGGAGGATGCTGAAACCAGGACTGCAGGACGGGATAGCGCTTTTGATAAATACAATAAAAGCCACCCGGCAATCAGTAAACAGTGATATAATTAGCCAATGTTTTTCTATTTACTTCCTTTAATATGCAATAGGGGGAAATGAAATAAAATGTCAAGGACTTCATCAAACAGATGGTTCTGCACTTATTATTTTTCTCTGCCGCATTGTTTGCGTCAACTAAAGAAGAAACTCTTTTACGAAGTGTGACTCACGGATTCCTGGGAAGCTTCATTCTCAGTAGGGAGAGGACAGCAGGGGAGGAGAGGAAAGGGGAGGGAAGAGGACTCAGCTCATGAGCTTTTATTAGGAGCATTATTATGTCTCATTAATTAATCTGACCGCTGCTTTAGTGACGTCTCGGTCTCATTTCACAGGAAAAAATTACTCTGGATTGCCAAGTTAAATAGACAATTACAGGAAGATCAAATTATGCCTACATTGCATTCCCTCAGGGCACCAGGCCAAGTTCATGTCAAATCCATAATAACTAGACTACCCTCACTAAAAACAGCTCCTGTGGACATACGTCATGAACCATTTGTAATCTACACAGAGGATGTATTGATCTTCCTTGTGCTTCCTTTCTCATAAACTCATAATAGCAAAGACAGGATTTTTTAAGTATCTAACTCTCTGCTGCACATATGCAGTGCATAAGCTGTGTTAACTCCAATAAAGTGTAATTAAAGCATAACCATTAGCTGTTTAATTTCCTTTTCCTATCCCAACGGACAAGTGCCTAGAGAGCAGGAGGAGAAGCTTAGTACATTTTAGAGAAGGAATTAAAAGAAGAAAAAACCCAACACGTTACAAATGAAAATTTTCCCTGCAGAAACACAAACAGGTAAAATAGAGAAGATGTTTCTCTTCATCTGGTGTAATTAAAAACAACGTTCAAGATCTGCTTTGTATACAGAACAGTTGGAAATCCATAAGAAAAGATGGGCTGTGGACATACTGGTCTACAAGAAGTGCAACACCCTTTAAAAACTGGTTGGCTAGACGACACCAGCAAGACCTATGCCTTTCAATCCCACCATCATGTTTTATTCTGCCACCTGCAGCCCTGAGCTCTTGATCTATTCTTTCTCTCTTCCCTTCACGTGCAGGTCTGTCTTTTTCTCCTTGCCCCTGTTCAAGGGCTCCCAGGGCCCAGGGTAAATTTTAGCATGAATTTGCACATCTGTGTAGCTGTTCTTGGATGCTGGGGACAACGTCCTCGCTACACGGTTCACACTGGTCAGGGCAACTGCTGCAGAAAACACAAGCAATGTTTCAGAGCTGCTTTTTGAGCTAATGTGGTGATTCTGGAAGACGCTTTTTTGTCTCTTTCTTGCCTTAATGCTGTGCAAGCAATGAGTGTTATTAAATCTCTGTTCCTTTCCCAGGCTGTAGTGCTCTCTTTTTCTCTCTACTGCTCCAGCTGAGGATTTTTCATGATCCCAGCCAGCCTATTCAAGTGACAACACAGATCACTTTGCAAAGTGGCCATCAGCCAAAACAGTGACCTTTTTAACAGCGAGGTGAAATGGCAGTATTTTGATTATCATGGGGCTTTTGTTTTGGAAAGTTACTTTTCCTTCTTTAACCACCAAGCAACTTTTTACCTTAAGAGCTGTTGCAAGAAGAAAAGTAGGAATGTGATAAAAATTGTCCAAAGCTGGTGATGAGATATTCCATGTTTTTCTCTGGCATTTACAAAATGTTTTGCCAAACTTTTGTAACTCTTTTCAATCCTTCCTTTTGAGAACTACTGCTCGATCTTCAAACAGTACCAGTGAGTGGTGTGAGAATGCTTAAGACACCTTATATTTTATTGTGAGATGTGTAAAACATGATTCCCTCTTCAATTTTAAAGAAAGAAAATTCATTAAAAAGGAAAATTCCAATAAAAAGAAAGAAAACCCCAAATACAATCTTTGTGATGGAGGATCATCAGCAAAGGATAGTGCGCTGATAAAGTCTTTCCTGTTCTGAAATAGCAATAGGAAGAGGTGGAAGCATCAGCTTCTTGTTTGTTTCTCAGCCATAGCTCTCAATGCGGGCAACCAGAGCCTTGTTGCACTCCTCTCAGTTTTGTCAGCTTTTGGCAATTCCACATTGCTGAATTTTGTTCAGACATCATCCATTCGGTGTTCACCTCCCTGCAAAATAACTGATGGACCCTCAGTGCAAAGGAGATTTTCTGACAGCAGGAGGAATTCTAGGCTGAGAAGGGAGACTGCATGTAGCATGGGACCCTGCCTCCTGCTTGCTAATGAAATATTATTTTATAATCATGATTTGAAAACCTCACTTCACTTGATACTAATATCCCCAGAAGAACAGAAGTTCACATCATACAAGGCTCTCAAAGGGTAATCTTACAGTTGTGAAATCAGAAAAGTCTTCCTTTTCTACCAAAAATAAATCCACGCAAATGCAAATACATTATCTACTAATGAAGGTAAGGAGAAGTGCAAGAAGCCTTCACTCTCTAGGCAGCAGAACCTGTCCTGCACAATGTCATGTGTCATAGCAGAACTCCTTTTCTGCAGCCAATAAATATCTCATCTTCTATCCCTCATTATTTACAATCCATTGCCCAGTGGAAAAGGTGTTTATAGGGAGGTTAGCTGCCAAGCTTCACAAGTCCATGGCATAATCTTCTGCTGCATGTTTTCTCCAAAGGACCTACCCTCTCTTTACAATCCCCCTGGCAATCAGATGTGCTAGGAAGAAGCTGTTTACAGGCAGAGGTGCTGCAGCCCCTCACCACCTCTGGCACTGTTACACCCTTGTAAAAGTCACCATGTCATATCTCACTTCCCAGAGCAGGAGATGTCATGCAGCATGATGAAGATGCTGGCTGGTGCATACTGCTACATCAGACCAGGAATAACAGCTGCCACCAGTGTTTTTACTGTACTTCTGTCTGCACCTGCTTGTTCTTTCTGCAAATTCCTGTGTTATTTTGCTTCCATATACTCAGACGTCCTGCAATGGCTTGGTTATCTCGCATAGACTGATGTGGTCAAAGCGTTTGCCCAATGGGCATGAGGAAAAGCAAAGAAGTAATGTCAACTAACAACATATTTTCCAAAAGAGACGACACATGCTTCTTCTGTGGCTCACAACATATTCTACATACAGTATGTCTCAGTGTTTTCTCTATTACAAGGGTGTAGCGTAAAGGACTACTCAGCTTCTGGCCCATTGGAAAGACTCATGGTGGCATGCTTCAAGGGTGGTAGGGTGGAATGCAACACATTTATTCTAAACACTGTCAAATTAATCTTAGTACTTAGGATAGGGGAGAATCATTCTTCTAATAAGCCAAAAGCAGGACATCTGCAAGATACATCAGAGACTGAGGATGAGATATAAGATTGGGCTTGTGTCACCTACTGCATAGAGGACTTGCTTTTTTATCTCTATTTATTTTTTTATTTTCAGATTTCAGTAGAGAACCAGATTTGAATGAAAGTCTCTCTCCTCAAATTGCTAAGATGTTAGAGGAGGAAAAAGTACCTTCTTTGTTTACTGAATCTCTAAAGATTTAATCACAATGGTAGTTTACGCACAGCCCAGTTAATGCATTCTCATTCACATCCCTTATCATGGACTAAGGGCACGTATTGTGCATGAGTCATAATTAGATTGTTAGTATAATACTAAAAGGAAAACAAACAGTCCCATATCTCCCTGTCACACTAACAATGAGCTGACACATACTTAATCAAAATAGAGGATGCTGAATTAATTCAAAGAGGCTGATTTTCAAGAAGGACAATTAGAAATTCCTCTCTGAGCAGTTAGTCACTCAGGAGGAGTTCAGTCAAACATAAGATGAAATTCGTCACATTCATTCCAGAATTAGTCATTTCTCAGAACTTATTACAGTTTTCTTTAACGTATTTCCAGACTTTGCAGTGAAGCAGATGACGAATGAAAGATTGGTGCAACTAAGTATTAAGAGGCTCAGACACAAGAGAAAGATTCTGTGGGGAAATTTCTTTGCTCACACTTCTGACATTTAGCCAGGAGAACCTTCTCGTGCCCTGGCAAAGCCTGCACCAGTGGAAAAGTTTAGGAAAATGAGAGACCCAGTTAACCAGTTGCTGAGAAACAAAATGACAAATAGTACTATTTGTCAAAGATCCTCATTTCTGCAGCTGGCCCTTTGTTAAAGAACTATAGCAGTTATTGGAGCAGGAAAATGAAGCAATTTCTGGCCCTTCAGCAGCTCAGCGTGGGACTGGCAGTTCTGCCCTGCTCTAGGTATTCCTTTGCCATCCACTGGAGGAATACCAGATGTTAGGGTGGACCCTACTGGCAGCACTATCAGGTATAGGAACAGATCCAGAAGCCTTGCCAAAGCTCAACAAAAAGCCAACCCAACTCAACAAAAGCCAGCCTTATTTACGTCTCTCAGACAAATAAAGAAGAAAGATATTCCACTTACAAGGCAGGAAGAAAAGAAACACGGTATGCTAGGTACCCGTGTTAGTCCATCGTGACTACTTTTGTGCACTTGAACAGCTATATGCCTTTCTCCTCTAGCTGTAATTTGTGGGTACCCACTGGATGGAGAAAAAGAAAAAGCTAAGGCACAAAGACATTGTCTATAGGATATACAGGCATCTATATTTAAATGTTTATTTTCAGCATCAAATACAGCAAGGAGTAAACATCCCCTTGCTTTATATTCAATAATGCACCTTGTTTTCAAGCTTACACCTGTTATTTCCTTGCCCAGCACGTAGTACTTCTGTTACACAGCATGACAGAAAAGTAAACTCCTAAAAGAATATATAGGAAAAGGATAAATACTTGGAACTCTGATGGATATACTTTTGATTTATTATATTAATAATACTGGATAATTATATATATTATAATATTATATATAATATTATATATAATATTATATATTATATATAAATAATAATTCAGGTAACAGGAAAAAAAAATAGGTTTGTTTGGCTAGAGTCACATTTCTCCTGATTTACGTGAGTAATAAAATTGTTATGAAATGCTTTTGGAAGAAGTCATCACTGCACATGCTTAATGCTTGTCCCAACTTTGTCTTCCTCTCAGACAGTCTGGCTTTCTCCTGCCAATTTGCTCATCAGTGCTCTGTTTATGTTTATAGAGCCACAGCTAAAAACCTGCAAGGAGTGAGTCAGAAATGATCATCTCATCCATACGATATTCCAGTGCACAGATTTAACAAGTCTTTGGAAAAAAAAAAAAAATAGTTCAAGATGATTAGTCACGTTAGTTTCATGTTCCTGAGCAGCAAATTACTCATTTTGTATCTGTAGAAGCAGGAAAAAAAAAATAGAAAAAAACTGCAAATCATGACTTAGATCTGACAGTTTTGGAGTAGGCAAGGAAATATTACTTAATGGAAGAATCACGCAATATCATTTGATCTGATGATATTGAATGCCAACATATTTTTGAAGACATGAAATGTGATGAGTAAGCAGTTTTATTCAGCACTGCTTGAAAAGATATTTTTACATGGCAGTTACAGATCATAAACATTTGTTATTTGATTTCTTCATTCTACAGGGAAGGTTTCCTAGGGATGGCAGAAGGAGGCTATGTGAGCAGCTTTGTGAGAATTAATTTGTCAACGAAATGACTTTTGGCTAGTAGTCTGGAGAATGATAGTGACTCTTTAATGCAGTTAATTATGCCCAGAGGAGAAGTCTTTAAGATTTGCTGAGCACTGGCTCATCTGGTTCTGTGACCATCTGCTGACAAAAGCAGGTGAGTCATGGTGTCCAGCAGCCACCTGGAAAAGCAGGATGTCCTCCTATTACTTATGGTCCTTCACTGTAGAAATTCAGTTTTTTATGAAAGTAACCTTTTATTCACTCAAATGTTAAACTGAGAATAATTAAAAGCAAACAAAAAAACCCAACTAACTAGAAGGAAAGCCTTAAGATAAATCTGATTTATAAAAGTCTGTTAATAATAAAAGAAAAGTGAATTCAAGCAAGTTTTAGCATGTAATCATTACCACCATCTATGCTGCAAATGTGACATGGCTGATGCTTTCCGACACTGATAGATGGAATCCCCTGGTCCTTTGTCACATGAGGAATAGAGTCCAAGTTTCATACTTGGCAGAGAAATGAGAGTGACAGCTGCTGCACCCCAGCTATTTCATTCACAGCTTCCCTGCACACTGTGCTCTCACTGCCTGGCCCATCGCTGTCTGCCACCAATGTCACTTGGGTCTGAGGATGGGCTGGCAGCATGGGATTCATTCATCCCTGCATGGCTGGTGCTTGTTTGCAGTTGAGCAGCTCTCTCACAAGTGAAATGAAATGCCCTGCAGCCTCAAGATGATGGACAAGGCATATGGGGTCATCAGCAAAGAGCAACAAGTGGCCTACATGTCCTCAATTAAACCTAGCCTTGGTTTTCTGCGCTTAGGGTGGCCATTTCGTGCTTCAGGTGGCTATGAGAATGGCAGTTATGCTGGTGAAGGGTCTGAAGCACAAGTCTTATGAGGAACATCTGAAGAACTGGAATTGTTCAGTCTGGATAAGAGGAAGCTCAGGGGAGACCTTATCACTCTCTACAACTGCCAGAAAGGAGGCTTTGGTGAGGTGGGGTCATCCTCTCAGGTAACAGTGATAGGACAAGAGCTAATGGCCTCAAGATGCACCAAGGATGTTCAGGTTGGATATTAGGAAAAATTCCTTTTTAGAAAGAGTGGTCAGGCATTGCAACAGGCTTCCCAGGGAGGTGGTGGAATCACTGTCTCTGGAGGTGTTTAAGCAATGTGTAGATGTGGCACTGATGGACATGGCTAGTGGTCATGGTGGGAATGGGTTGACAGTTGATTATGATGATCTTAGAGGTCTTTTCCAACCTTAAGATTCTATGATTCTATTCTGTGATTCTATGATTCTATTTTCATCAGCATATCAGGCTGTGGTTACCTCCTAACCTGCCTAGTACTGAACCCAAGACACAGCCCAGCCTGCTTTGGTGTCCCGTCTGACAGGTCCATTCCTGACTGTATCTCCCTACTCTTTGCTACCAAGCCAGTGGGAAGCAGAGCAAACCATATGTATAGCCCCAGCCTGGTGCCAAAATTTCTTAGCACAGTACACTTGCAGCAGTGGATGTCATCAATTACTCAGCAGCTCAGGAAGGTCACTCTCTGAGTGCAAATGTTTATACGAGAAGCCTATGGCAAATGTCTCCATTCTTGACACTTCTCTGTATTTACATCCTTAAATAAAACTCCTCAATAACTCCCAAAAATGAGCCATAACAAACACGCTGCTGGACTCTCAGTTAATGTCACGTGTAATCCTCCTCTGAAGCAAATTCTCAACATGCATTAAAACCACTTAAACCATCCATTAAGACCAGTCTTCAAAGCCTGCCCTGAAACATCCTGGCCCTTTAGCTAATCATTCCTCTCATGGTCCTCCTTCCTTCTGACCAGCAGAAACTACTTGCAAGGCATGCTTTAAAGCCTGACATATAACTCTGGTAATTTTCTACCAATACCATTACTCTCCTGCATGCCCCAGCAGCACCACCTGGGCTGCATTCCAAGCAGTTTTTTCTTCTCTTTATCCACAGTCTTCTGTGGTTAGAGACATTTCAGCAATGACTCTGAGAAGGAAGAAGGGGAGAAGAGGTGGGAGAATATTCAGCAGGATGATGTAACAGGTTATGAAGTCAGATAAGCAAGCTGCAAGGGTACTGAATGTCTCTTTCAGCAATAGCAGTTTAAGAGCTTACAGTGAAATGTACTACTTGGTGATTAAGCTGCAGACATTTACTACCTCCAACATTTCCCACTTGCTGTTTGTACAGTAAAGCAATAGTAAAGAGAGAAATAGAGAGAATACAAGGAGATGACGAGATAAAAATAATAAAACACAAGACTGAGTGCAAAAAGCCATACAGAGGCTGACAGAGTTGTTCCCCAGGTTGGGCTCTTTTAACCAATCTGAGATTGCAAGCACATACATCAGGCATCAGCTGATAGCATGCCCTCCACAGGAGATATTTTGCACATCTTCAGGCATCCTCACAGTCACAGAGGTAATGCCCCAGCAGCAAGCATGACAGGGCATAGCAAAAGACTTGGAAGCAACCAGAGGAAAACATGATATCAGCAGAATCAGTGCATGTCCCAAATGCGAACTCTTGATCCAAAGAAGTTATTAAGAAGTTAGACCCTTCACATAGGTCAGATTAATCTCTGCTCTTGGCTACGAAATGGTGAGGCTCCCTGATCATGAGAAATAAGGAGGAAGAGGGGATTTGCTGTTGCTGTGTATTGTTGTACAAAGGCAATATTGAAGTATGAAAGTGACATGGTAAGCATTCATTTATGACTTGTCCTTGTCTCTCTCCAACTACTCTTCATCAAAGTAGGTGACACATTTGGAGTCTGTTGTTTTCATATGGATTACTCAAGAAAAGAAAGGATGGTAAACAGGCTAAAAGAAAAAAAAAGAAAGAAAAGAAGAAAAATATGTGGGTCCGTATACTTATATAAAAAAAAAAAAGACTATTTTTGAAAAAAGGCAGGTGACTGAAAACTTAACTTTTTTTGCATAAGCACATGAGTTTCAAATACAATTTTGGCAGCAGTCTTCCTGTTTCCAGGATGGAAACTGAGTCAAAGAAAGAGAACTGAGGTTCAGGGTATGAACCAGAGTCAGGATTGACCCTCTTTAAACCCATGGTTTAAAGCTCCTCACCTCAGTGAGAAACTTATTGGTGAAGAACCAAAGCAGTTTATCAGGAGCATTTCCATCAGTGGTGAGAGAAGGGCAGGGGAAAGGCCAGGTCTTAGTCCCTACAAGTGGTAGTTGTTGGCAGTCTGTTGGCAGATCTTAGAAAGTCAGGTGGAGAAAACACGGTATCCAGGTGTTTTGGTTTCTTTTTCTCTTTTTTTCCTCTTTCTCCTTTATTTTTCTCTTAACTAGGCTCTTTGAAAAGTTATACCTTCGCTGGAAAAGGAACACATTTTGAAATCTCAAAACTTTGCAGGACAGGAAAACTGCTCTCTGGTCAGCTCAAAGGAAAAACCATGTCACCTACAAGATCTGCACATGCATGCTCAGGAAATACGACTCTACCTAGAGCTTATTAGTGCAACTATAAATGAATTGTTCAGTTCCCTGCAGAATTTATGTACCTTGCTTGGCTTGCTGACTTTGGCAGTTTCTTCTATATTCCAAGCAATAGGAATTGTCTCCTGCATTTCTTTTTCTGCACGCATAGCTTAATGCAACTAAAATATTTTCCTATGTTCACTCTTTGTCATAGATACCTGTCAGACTTCAAAAGAAGTAGCCAGAGTACTACATTTTCAATTTTTTCTCTCATTTCCTCTGTCCAGTTCCAGCAATTGGCATTTTCCAGTCTCAATCTTTTTTCCTATTCTTTACAGAGAGTTTTAGAAAGTTTCTATATTATTATTTTAATTCTTCTTACCTAAAAAAAGAAAACCCACAATAAAACTCTTCACCTCTCCCTTCCCAAGAGAAATAGTCTAAAAGAGGGATATATTTTCTTTATATAGGACCACGGATTAAGGATATATTTGGAATCAGATATTTGGTTGGTAGAATTTGATTCCTGCAGCTGTTTTCTTAGCTGTGAAGGAAAGAAAAGTTACTATGTGTGGCACTGAGAAGACTGAGAACCTGAGGGTAGAGACATTCTGAGTCTAAATGAAATCGTGAAACCATCATTTTCTTGTACCACATAGGGTCAGTTCTAGCTTTGAAGTAGAACCTGTACTCTCCAGCTGATAATGTCTGTCACACGAGTTACACTGATAACTAACAAAAGCTGCTAGGGATGCTGCCTTTCCCCATCTCCTCACCCCATTCTTTTGAACAGCACATTAGAGGACAGTGAATGGCTTTTTTCCCCAGCCCACATCAAAAACAGGCACTGAGTATCTGGATAGAAACCTCTTTATGTTGCTAGACACCTGCATGTGTTAGGACTTTTCAGTGCTAGTTTATGAAATATATTCACAGAAAGATATGCAGCTGCAACTAACATAATGACAGCCAGCATCTGTCTGCTTAGTACAATTCATGCATGAATAGAATGTACCTCAGCTCCATACTGAGCACGAATCATATAGTCAGCTTCCCCACTTCACCAGCAGAAAATTACTCAAGCCAATCAGCCAATTAAAAGACATGCAACTTGAGCTTTAAATGCCATACCAAGAGCCAACTTGCAGCTCTGTAGCTGGATATGGTCTACTTTGCTTGGCAGAGGAGGTCTTCTGGAGTGCCACCTGTGCAAAGAACCACCACTATCTCCAATGCTTCTCTGGCAACTGATCATGCTTGATCTGCTTCATTAGTGGCAGTCAAGGAAAATTTAATTTCTAATTAAAATGTTCAGCAGAACTATTCTTACCAGAAGTTTTGTCTCACAAAAGTCTCATTGCAGAGCTGCAAAGAAAAAGAAAAAAAGGAAAAAAAAGAAAAAAAGCAGAGCAGGTACAGCTCTCATGTTTGTCTTTTGAAAAAAAGGGAAGGGAAGGGAAGGGAAGGGAAGGGAAGGGAAGG
>JAPSGF010000007.1:11566605-11656033 GCA_035772895.1 Perdix hodgsoniae
AAGGAAAGGAAAGGAAAGGAAAGGAAAGGAAAGGAAAGGAAAGGAAAGGAAAGGAAAGGAAAGGAAAGGAAAGGAAAGGAAAGGAAAGGAAAGGAAAGGAAAGGAAAGGAAAGGAAAGGAAAGGAAAGGAAAGGAAGAGATTGAGAATCTGTTCCCTAGCAGGGCTGCTTTCCATTCCAGCTTCACAAATGGAATTTCTGTGAAAGTCAACCTTTGGCAATTGTTGGCAACCGAGTGGATAACCAGCACATTGCTAAAAACAGAGGGGTATACAGAATTATATATGGTATCTTTGCAGAAAGTTCAAGAAGGAAATGCTTGTTGAAAACAAAAGTGAGAAAACAAAATAAACTAAAAAAGAATAAAGAAGAAATTAGCCCTCAACAGTGAAAATGGCACGTATATGGTGATGACAGCAAGAAACTTCCAAGGACCTAATTCTGACCTAATCTAAGTGTTCCTGCTCCAGCAGGGGGATTGGACTAGATCAACTTTTGAGGTCCCTTCTAGTCCCTGACATTCTGTGATTCTGTGATGGACATGGTAGAAGAGGAGATTGGTCTTAGTTAACAATGTCATTAGATAAAAGTAATTCCTCATCAGGAAAGGTGATTATGAGTAAGAGCAAGATTGATTGGCAGGGTAATGTGACATATACCCAAGTCAAATCATATAAGTTTCTCAACAGCCCAAGTGAGGAGACACAGTCTGTATTCAGGTCAAAATTCTAGAGAGGCATGTTTTTCATTGCCACCTCTGTTTCTCTGTAAGGACCTGAAGGCACTGGTATCCAGGCTGATATAACATACTGCAGACTCTCCAGAGTGGAGGAAGGAACAGGCTTAATCCAATTATATAGATTCTCTTCTGCTCTGACACAAATCCTGCAGGGCTCCCATTGTTTTTGTTTTGTCCTTTTTAATGTTTTGAAGGTGGGGCATAAGGCACACATGTAATCCTCGTGGTGAGTTACATGGTCCCAGCCCACAGCTTTGACTTGCAGAGCTGCACTCATGGAAGCCCAGTGGAAGACTCAACGATCCGGGAGAGTGTAGCAAGCATGGGGCAGCAATACAGTCAAAGAGTGAGAGCATGCTAATGGAACCAAGGAACCACTGTGGGGCCATGGCCAAGACTCACCATCCAGCTCATGCAATGGCCCAGAGGGGTGATGCAGGGTCACAAGCTCCGTAAGTTACACAGAAAATAATTTATAAATAATTAAAAGAGCTACCTGTTGACAATTCTTACACGTTATTTAAAGCTCTCATCAAGGAAGGAAAACAGGAGACTCAATGTACAGAAATACATCCCCCCCCACCTGGAAATTATGCTATAAAAAGGAAGTAACTTAAAATAGGAGGTAAGATGCGAAGATATCCAACATCCAGCTTCCCAGGCTCTGGAAAGAGAGCTTGCACAGCAGTAATCACTTCTATTTCAGAAGCAACCCAGGCCCCCAGTGAAGACATGATGGCTTGTCAATCACTGCTCAGCACTGAGTGAGAGCAGGACCTACATTTTGGGACCCCTAGTTTTGGGGATACAGAGCCCAGAGCACTCACAAACAGTCACCTATCCTTAGTGTGCTATTTGGTGTCTGCCCACAATGTGCAGGCAATTCCCATTCCAAACTTCCCTGCACTGCCCAATCCTTTGCTATCTGCAGCAGAGGGAGAACTAAACCAGAATGGAGCAGGTGATACTGCAAGTGCTCCTTAAGTTATGATGGATTCAGAAGATTAATTGTGATCAATATGCTATGTTTTCACTTGAGTACCCTTCATCTCTTCTGTCAGGAGAAAATGACAAAGTAGCTATGGTGTCAGAACAGGTTCCCTGTCCTGGGCAGCCACTTGTCTCACTAATATCTTGCAGGGTTTGATGAACAGGAACTTGTCTGTTTGGTGTGTTTCAAGAGGTTTGGTGAGATTAGACTTGAAAAACCTAAGGTGGCCATAAGGCAAAGCCCTGAAGTCACCCTAGCCTTCCAGGCAGGTTGGGCTCCTCTACAAACAAACAAGGATCTGGAACAAGGCAGGAGGCTGCTGGAGGCTTGTGGAAGAGAAGGGATAAACACACAGCTGGCTCAGCTCTCTTAAGACATCATGTTACATACTTGTGGCTAGTTTTTATGTAAGGGAAAAACTTTATAAAAAAATGTATTTTGGAGTGAATTTTCTATGTAAAAATATCTCATTAATGGAGGATAATCCTGGAAGCCAGCAGGAAATGTCTGCATTTAATCCTCAGCACAGAGGGAATAGATTAAAAACCCAGCGTAGATATCATAGCAGTACAGGCACTTGCTTATTGCATGATGATATGTCCACATCAGTTATTCCACTGCAGTGTTTACTGAGATAACACTTGTGGATCCTGAGATGCCAGCAGCACAAAAGCTAGCTGCACCTCATTGCCAATTAGTTTTGCTAAGACTAAAAAAAACCTCGTTTTGTTCTTGTTAAAAAAGTTGTGGCTTGGAAAAGAAGAGTTGAAGTTTTACTGAAAAAAATAAAAGAGACTGGGTGTTGAATCAAGGGAGCAGACAAAAACACAGACTCTGTGTTTTTAAAAAGAAGTTAATAAAATAATACAGTGTTGAGTTCAGTAGGGAATCCTTAAATCTTCCTTCTATGTTTTACTTTAACTTGAAGCTGTCTTCCTTTCTGTGTCCTTTCATCTCAGAAGCACAGCAAACAAACCTCAAAATAACGTAATGCTCATCTTCATCTGCTCTCCTCCCTTAACTGCCCCTCGTACTGGAAAAGCACTGTAAGATCTGTTTGAGGTGGCCTAGTCATGCTGGAGAACCAGTCTTTCAGCCAGAAGTCACACAAGAGTTATAATCAGAACCACATGGGACTGTTCCAGCAAAGCACAAGGATAGTTGGAGCAAAGGGACTTCTTCCTAAGTGAAGTGCGTGTGGAAAGATCAGTGCCTCTCTCCTCTCCTCCTCTGAAATTGGACCACAGGTCTTCATAGCAAAAAAGCCTGACCACCACTTAGCATTAAGGAGAATATATCCTGTTAGGTTATATCCAGTCCTGGAGGTATTGTCTCCTGATTAAACACAGTAAGAAATAGCAAGCAGCAACCTTGCACAACCTCCAGGTTATAAACTGATTAATTCATGCAATGCCTTTCTCCCTAAACCCCACACATTGTCAAGATTATTTACAGGACTCCTCCCAGCAGTAGCATTAGCAGTATAAATAGCCACTAAATTTCAATGCAAAGAAGAGAGCATTTGCATTTCCAGATACCAGTAGGTATCTGGGGACATTTTGTCTGTGAACTTGGAGCCCCATGGGACTTTCAAAGCCAAAATAATAAAAGTCACACTATTAAACATGACTTGTTGAGCTGGGAGGTTGCAGCATCGTGTCTGAAATGGTGGGTGGCTTTCCAGCAAACACCCTTTGCTGCTGAGCAGAAGGCAGGCTCCAGGCTGAAACTCACCCCGCACCTTTCTGAAGTCATGGCTTAGGTAAGAGACGTTTTCAGAGGTGTTGCTGAAAGGTGAGTGCTTAAGTGCCCCTTGGTGCTTCTGAAAACCTCCTCTGCTTTATGAATCAGTTCACACATCCAGCCACTCCAAACTGCTAAGGCAGCATGCAATCAGCAGAGCAGTGTCCTGGTTAAATATTAAAGTCCCGAAGCAGTGTTGAGAGCTCCAGCCATCTGCAGCCTCCTGGGCTGATGCCTCTAGCAGGCACAGGCAGCATCACACCACGTGTGGGCAGCAGAGCAGCAGAGCCACTCTTTTCAGAGGATGTCTTGTGATGAAGCCCTGAATCAGTTTTTTTCTCCCAGGACTTGCTGCAGACCAGTCGCGAATGCCTATGCTTCATTTCTCCTTTCTCCAGATCTTAAGTGGGAATGAGTCATATTTATTCGAATCCTTGGCTTTACTCATAGCAGACCTCAATGTGGGAAGTCAGTGCTTCTGACAGCTGCACCGTGTCAAAAGCTGGCCGTGCAAACAGATGGGACACTGCGCAGGGACCAGGAGCCCACAGCTTTCATCCAGCCCCACTCTGCGCCGAGTATGAGTTGCAGAAGGTTGCTTTACCTCTGAGATACATGCCAGATATTTGGACTCAGGGTAAAAATAACACTTTGTTACAATTTTGGACAGAATCAATCTCAGCAGAACTCTAACTTTTGGTGAATCCAACCACAAAAATATGGAACCAAAGGCAAAGTCCCAGTGTGCTCATGGCATCAAGAACAGTTCTGAAGAAGACACTGACACACAAACTTAATGAAGATCTTATACAACTCAGCATCTTGCTTCTTCATATTTTCACCAAGCCCTTCCCCCTAACACGTCCATTAAAGATAAGGTTGCTAATTATACAGCCATGCAGCCGTGATGCTAAGTTAAAGTATCCCAGCTGTATAAATAGAAGAACACTTAGGCAATTGTTTTTGATTTAGGTAATAGCTTTACTTGCTACTTCAGGACTATTTAAAGAAGCTGCTTTCCCTATTAATGGCTAAAATAAAACAGGCCGATAGATCTGTCATCATTCCCAATGGGTAGATGTCGGCAGCACAAATCAATCCCACACAGTCAGCTCTCAGCAGCACCATGCTGGCAGTCTCTCTCTGAAGAAAGATCTGTCCCCAAATCAAGGAGAAAACAAGCTCCCTGATGACCCCATCATCTTGCCCTATCCCTGGAGGTGCTCAAGGCCAGGTTGGATGGGGTCCTGGGCAGCCCTGCCCACAGTTGGGGTTGAAACTGGATGATCTCTGAGATCCCTTCTAACCTAAACCACTCTATGATTGTATGATTCTGCGATCTTCAGTCTGAAGTACCTGAAAACAACAATCAGGTCCATTGGCCAGGATCTAAAAATTGAATGGAAAATTCTAGTGCACAATTTTTGTTTTTCTGGTTGCTAACGTAGAACCTTGTTCCTCAAAAATCTGTGGTATTGATTCAAAATGATGCCATAAGCGAAGTTCATGACGGGAATCAGGGAAAGGAAGTACAGTGGTGATGATGAGGCAGTAAGTCAACAAGAAACAAGCAGCTTTCAGACAATCAGTTATTTAAGTTTTTTGTGTTAACTTGAGTTCACTTTTCTCCCTAATCTCCCTTCTTCACCTACTTCATGGAAGTGAATATTCAGAGTTGATATATGTTGTCATTTGTAAATCCACTAAAGTAAACAGAGGTCGTTTGCTTGAGAGCAGAAACTGCAAAAAAAAATGGATGCAGAGGCTGCAGCCCTACCCAAGCCAAGGCTAGAAAGAAGTACAACCATGTTACACCCAACAAAGGGAAGTGAGCAGAGTGAGGCCTGCAGAGATTATATGTAACCCTTTCTTGGGGTGGATGACAAGAGCACTATCTAATATTTATCACAGAATAACAGAATTGCTAAAGTTGGAAGAGACCACTAGGATCATTTAGTCTAAGCATCAATCCATCATCACCATGCCCACTAACCCTTGTCAGTGCTAGCTTTTTCTTTGTAAGGTCACTCATATTCTAGCTTTCTCATTGAACTCCTGAATAAAAAAAGCGATTTCCTAAAAGAATAGAAAGCAAAAGTAACCTTGCCTTAAAATAACTTTGTTTACTACCCTTTGAAATTAAGAGAATATAGAGTAAGATAAATGCAAGAACTAAAATTCATATGACTTAGGATACACCTTCCTATCAGATGGTGCTCAGATTGTAGTTAAAATAAGAGCATAAAACATGGACACCCATCAAAACTTTTGAAGCAGAATGCATCTGTGAGATTATAGGAACACTAAAATTTTGGGAGTAGTTCATAGCCAAGCTGCTCACATGCAGATCGATGGAGAAGCTTTTCAAAAACATGAATATGGCTGATGAGAGTGACACAGATTTGCTCCACCGCATTTGTAGGCAGCTGAGAAAAATACACTTTGGTCATTAGAAATTCTTCAAATCCAGTTCTCAAATAAGTGTTACAGGTACTTGCTTTCTTCCAAAAACAGGCTAGCTTTGAAGAGGCCAAATACTTCATTATATTGATTAGGTAGATTGACCCTACCTGTGAAATACAAATCTGGATTTGGCCAGGAATCTAGAGGTCTTTACCTTGAGTTTTCAAATATATATTTCCTTTTGAGCAGTGCCCATAAGCCAAACTCAACACTGAATGAAGGTCTTGCAATATTCTGCTTTATAAATATGGAAATGTAGCAATTCCAATATGAGATTGTGCTCATCAGTATCCTAGAGCTGTGCTGGAGAGAGATGGGATCTGGACTGAAGACGGAATGCCATCAGTGATGCATCTCTTTGCCATTTGCTACGAGATAAATAAAACTCCACAGTGACAAGCGATTGGTAGTACTATCATTAATTTGGTCATCGTTGCTATGCTTGTTGAACTGGAACTTCTGGTAGGATGAATTATAACCAGACGCACTTAGCACCTACTGTGTCCTGAATACTTTTCCTTTGGTTATTTAATATTCAACAAGAGTGAGCATCACAGTTTAGGGACAGAAGCAGATGAGCCTAGTCTAAGCACCTTCACTGATTTGTCAGGAAGAGGACAGATCACATTTGTTTGACTTCCCCCCAGCTCCATCCTGCAAAGCCCAATCTCTGCACAGTCATGCTCAACCACTAGAGAAACTCTTTTTCAACTCAACAGAGGATAGGCAGTACTGAAAAAAACGGATGATGGCATTCTACTTGCCTTAAAAATAACAAAATAAAAATAGTTAACAAGCAACAAGAGCCTATTCAGATTTTTAAAACCTAATAGCATCAGGCCCCTTTAAGCAGAAGAGACTTAAAACCACTGGGAATCTCCAGGCTGAGTCTCCCAGGCTCTCACAGCAAAAGGGTCTCTGTCACTTGCTTCTTTCTCCTTTCCCCTCTATGTGCAGCCTCACACTTGCCCCAGGTGGCTGAGCTCCAAGGCACCATTGCTAGCCAAATGCCTGCACTTTATTCTCCTGGGTGACATAAAGATCCCTTTAAAAATAATTATTTTAGTTAAGAGAGATGAGGAGTGGTGTTCTAGACCCAAGCAGAAGGCTAGAGAAAAGCTGGTCTGCTCTGTTTGTTTGCCTCTTTGGAGGGATGCTTTAGGGTCTGGCTCCAAGTTCAGGATTTTCCACACTGAACCTGATTTGAACCTGAATCAGAGCCCAAGTTTCTTTCAAGCATAAATCAGCTTAAGGACAAGATGCATACAAAGCAACTCCCATTGAAGTTAAGGGCTGACTTGCAAGCTCACGTGTGTATAACCATTGGCAGGCCATGACTACATGCCTACTTTAAGAACTCTGAATACTTTTATCTGAAGTGCTTTTTGCCTTTCATTGCTTCTCTACCCCGTAGTGATCTTTCTCAGACCGTGGAAAGAACCAGGCTTTACCAGATGCTAGCTGCTGAGTTTCAAAAACATCGTGTATATAAAGCCTTGTTGTATTTCCATGATGGTCAAGTGTTTAAAACAAAGCTCTGCAAATGAGAATCAGGACTATGCCCTTCTTCCCAGCATACACACGCTGCCTTGCTGTGGCTGGTTGGAACACACCAAAGCCATCCAAGCTGTCCTGCAGATCCTGTAAGACTAAAAACTTTGAATGAATAAACTTCTGTGCACCTTCTGCACTGCCCCAGGCTGCCTCTGTCCTCTGTGGGACTGCACACTCTCACACATTTGCAGCAAGAGGTTAGCCTTAGATAGGTCGAGGTTTTTAGTTTGAAAGAAAGCTGATAAAAGCATCCTCCTTCAGCAATCCCTCACCTAAAGATTTTATTACTCCTATCCTTATTAAGAAGACTTTTTCCAGGAATAAAGAAGACCCCTAGATTTCTTTAAGAGAAGTCCTAAAGGCATTATCCAACCTGCAGGCATAACAGAAGAGAAAAGTCCCTGCGGAAGACGTGCAGGGTATGCATGGTACATCCTGTACCATCCGAGAATTTTTTCTGTCAAGAAGTGAAGCAGTTTCAAGTGAGACTGGCAGCCTCATGCCTTGAATAAAGCAAAGATCCTAAGCAAAACTTAATTACTACTTTAAGCATCTGATGAAAAGCTACGTATCATAGGCATGACATCAAGTAAGCATCAGTGTTAAACATAGTAGGTGGCTGATCTATACAGGTCCTTCTTTACAAAGAACTGTTGCCATCTCTGTAGGGCACTGTTTCCATGGCAGATGCGACTTAGAAAATGATAAAGTTTGCTTTCCAATTATGATAACCTTAAATACTTAACAACTGTCTCTGTATACAGCAATCAAAAGACACTATCTTGTTTTTTTCCCTGGAAATCGTAACAAAAATCAGTTCAGTAAAATGTAGAGAGTTGCTCCTATGTACAAAAAACACTAATAGCTCTAAGCATGGCACAGTATGAAGTGGATCTCCATACCTTCAGGGTCTCAGGGAGGAGGAGAAAAAAAACAGTGGATCAAATTTAGCTTTGGAGTAACTGGGCGCAAATCCCTCTGGGAATTGCACCCACCTATGCCAGGACTGAGTTTGGCTCATGGAACTTGCAGGGTGGTCGGGTAATTAAATTATATGGTGGTTCAGTATACTTCTACACGCCAAATGATGCAATATTTTTGTCAAAAAGGACAGCTGTGCATTATTTAGAACGTACCAGCCCACCACCTTCATTACCACTTTGCTCTCAAGATTCAGCAGTATTTCAAACAATCACTGAGGCATCTTAAGCTTTTGTCTTTAGACAGGAATACTGACAGTCTGAATTATATGCTGCTTCCTCCTTATTAGACACTGCTTATAAAAAAAATACTGCCACTGTGGTCTACAGTTCAATGAAGTCCATTGTAAACTCCCCAGTATAACATAAACCTCCCTAAAACACATAAAATTATTGGCTTCCAAGACCAGTCTCACTGAAAGAAAGCTCTGTATTTAGTCTTTGCTTAAAACACAAGTATTTGGTTTGGAATTCAAACTCCCAACTCAGTTTTAAAAGGTTGGGTCCAAGGAAAGTTGACACGGACCATGTAATTTTAATTAAAGAAAGATTTTGCTCTTTTATGGTCAACAGGGGCATTGTAACGTTGACATATTGATGCTAAATAATTATGAGTCCATAAATAATTCAGTATATAAAAGTGTTGTATAGCCAGTGCCAGGTAGCAAAGGGAAACAGCATTGAAATAGCTGACCTGCCAGGTTACTACTACAATGCCAGTGGATAGACAGGTAATGTGACCTAGCAGCTATTAAAACAGCATAGCCTGTGGTGTTCCCTACCCACAGAGAGCACTTGAAAGTGGAAAACCAAAGGCTGTCCAGTTTTGTCACTTCAGTATTTTAGCACCACTGTCTCAGAAGAGGATATGCTTTTTGGGGTGGTACCAAGAGAAAGGCAGTAGGGAAATCACATGCAGAAAGAGAAACATAATTAAGCAAATTAGTGACAAATTAAAGGAGTTTTTTTGTTTGTTTGTTTTGCAGGATCTGAGCAAGTACCACAAACTTATTTTCACAGATAACTCATTCACCTTTAAAATTAAATTCAGCTCATACTCCTGGCTCTTTGGTGTTTGCTCTCTGTGAACTTTCAGAAGTTCATTGGTACAGATAGTGGGGGCAAAACCTTTCACATTTGTGCCTAAAAGGACATATTCATATAAAATGCTCTGCTTATATGTGCTGTGAGATCTACACATTTTATAAGCAACAAATATGAGCATGACAGTGAGTCAGAGATCTTGGGCAAACACAAATAAGCAACCTGCCTTCATTTTCACAAATATGGATGCGTTGAATCTTTTCTCTCTTAATCAACTACAAGACAGCAAGGTATACACATGACCAGGTTTCATAGGAATACTTGACACATACAAAAGCTTCACGATTTTGTAATTGAAAAAAAGTTTTTTTCCAGTTTGTTTTCCTAGATCCTCCTTTCTCATTCATCTACTACATTTATTCACCTTTCCCTTTGGAACAGCTCTGTCACTTCAAATATTCCGTTTGAGTATGGGCTGTCACATTGAGCTAAAGAAAACAACAGATCACTTGTGACCAACGAGAACATCCAATAGGAAAAGGATGGAAAATAGGAAAAGCCTTATATTGGGTTAAATCAATAATATTAAGAGCATTGCTAACAAGTGTGCTAGGAGACATGATCAAGACAGGGCTTACTGGAAGAACAGGTGCTAAAAAGGAATAAAAAGGAAATGCCTTGTGTTTGCCAAAATTAAAAGAAGAACTGGTAAAAAAGCTGGAGAGGGACATTTATTGGGTAATGTAGTGAAAGGACAAGGGCTAAAAGCTTTGTACTGAAAGAGGGTAGGTTTAGATTAGATATAAGGGAGAAATTCTTTACTCAGAAGGCGGTGAGGCCCTGGCACAACTGCCATAGAGCTGTGGTGCCCCATCCCTGGAGGCACTCAATGCCAGGTTGGAGGGGTTCTGGGCAGCAGAGCTGGGGGGGGGGGGGCAGCCCTGCCCTTGGCTGGGTGGCTGGACTAGATGATCTTTAACGGCCCTTTCAACCAAAACCATTCTGATTCTATGACAAAAAGGCTACCTGAATCCAATAAAACACTTTCATCCAGCAAACTTTATGATTTTAATAATTTACCCCTGAAGACTTACTTTTCAAGTTATGGGCTTGGGCTGCCTAAACATCCACTTTAGATCTTTGCACATGCTCTATCCTGCCCCTGTGAGTATGACTGTATTTGATTCTCTTTAGTGAATTAGAACCGAAAAAATACAGAAATCTTCTACAGCAAGGAAATAATCCTCAAATAACAATTTGTTCTGTTCTGTATCTGAAAATGTGGTGCTGGACACGGACACAGCCAAGTCCTACAAATACAGCCAGAGGAGCAAGTGGCACAGTGGCTGAAATGTGAGAACTAGGATTTCCCTCAGGTTCACACTGACCAGGGGATGTGGGGCTTGGCAACTGCAGGGGGTACAAGCAGGAGGAGGCCAAAATAGAGCCCAGGGCCACGTTATGCGTCAATCCAAAGCTGCTGTGAATCTTGTTTTGTTTTGACCCCATGCAACTCCAGTTACATCTCCGCTGCAGGTGCAGCCTTCTTTCATTCTCTTAATCAAGACATTTCCTTTCCCAGAGCTGGGGAAAAGAATAGGCTCCTCTGACTCCAACCAGAACAGCACCTCCCACTGAGTGATTTCTTCCCTCTTACGCCTCTCCACCCAAACAATGGCAACTACTCTATGGTTGCTGCTGCAAGAACCAGTGTCACAGACAGCACTGACAGCTTGGTAGCACAAGGCTATATTTGTGTCCTGTATTTTATTTTAAAGAAGAGGAATGTATTCAGACTCCAACTCTCACTCCATAAGTGGAACCCATGTTTCAGTTTTGGAGAAGCATAAGACCTTGCTGTCTGCATGTGGAATTGCTTTGCAGAGCTATGCATCAGCCTGGCCAGAAGGCCACCACCATGAAATATCCCTGAATCTTCAGCAGGACTCGGAAGAGCTTACAAAGCTCACTTGTCAGCACATACATTTAGATGAGGAGCTTTGCAAAAGCCTCAAAATTAGCTGAATTCCACCCCGCTCAAAACAATTAGGTCTTGAGAATGTTTTCAAGTTCATGAGGACCAGCAAATAGAGGCCACAGGGTATGAGTTTGCTGCAAACAAGAGAAAAACCAGCCACCACAAATTCATATGCACATCAAGCAGTGGAAATCCCCATAAAATGATCACTCTTTTTATTTTATTTTTTTTTCTTTTTCTGAAGATAATAGAAAACCAAAACAAAATATTACCAGCTTGACATTTCATAAAACATCTCATGGGTCTAGGGGAACCTAATAACAAGGGATATAGGTGTGCAGGTAGGAAGTAGAACAATTCATTGATTACAGTGCATGTCCTTAGGAGAAACAGAAACAAAAGTAAGCTGAGTAATGCAGTCCACAGCCTATGGTTATAAAACCCATTTGCCTGAACAGAAATGCACCTCTGATTTCTGAGTGTCTTTTCCACCAAGTTCTCACTCCATTTCCTTGATGGCACATAGGCATCCCTACTTGGGAGACCCCTGTATGGTGATTGTCACCCAAGCAGGGCAAAACTTGAGATACACATACGTTGGCACATTTGTTAAAAGGCCAGAATAGAGTCAGAGCTCTTATCTCCTCTTATATCACTTTCTCAAAGAAGCCTTATCAAGAAAAAAAGAGCATTATTTATATGGCTGACAGTGGTATATGCTCTGTTCAAAAAAAAAAAAAAGAGCAATGTGTGTCTGTGTGAATGATTTTCTTTCTACAAGGCCTTTGTGTTTTGTCAAATTAACACCTGCAGAATGAGACAATGTGAAGCTTCACCCACAGGCAGAATGGGCCATCCCCCAGGTTACTTCCTGACCTATTTTGCAGAGGCAGTTTCCAGAAGCGGGAGCTTGCCCTACACTTACCATGTGTGGCCCAGCTCTTATTCCCATGGTCTTAGCTGCTTAATCACCACCCATCAGAAGGGTCAGGCTTTGGCTAAGGAATGGTCTGCACTTAGATGTCCCTCATCCTAATGAACACTAATAAAAAGCATTTAGTTGACTAACGCAACATAAAACTCTGCCCTATTTCATTGCATCTGCTTAATGAGAACCTCATTTAATATCAAATTACTGCCTGCTCAGCCAAAGCCTCGTATTTGTGGTAACAGGGCTGCGAGGCGGGAATATCAAGAGCTGCAATATGGAAATTCCTCACTAATATCCTCTGCAGGGCTGTGTGATTACTTAATTCGTTTAGCTGAGCAAGTCCAATCTCTTGGCCAACTGTTTCACAACATCGAATGCAATGCTAGGCAACTGGCCTCCCCATGGACTGGCCTGCCGTATCGCTTTTCCTGGGACCCAGCTATTAACAGTTGCTTTGGGGATTTCAAAGAGGATCACAGATAGTGTTACCAAATGAATGAACTTGTAGTAGTGAACATGAAATCCTTCTTTTTCCCAGTCAATCAAACAGAAGCAAAAGGATGTCCTGAGAGGCAGCAGCCGCGAAGAAGCAGCGTGGTTGGGTTTTAACTCCCATCTGCTCGTACTAAGGAACACCAGCACACGGACAACTGTCCGCTTTGAAAAATACCCACTCTTGCCATTTTAGAGCAAACTGCCCTAAAACAGCTTTGTCCCTTCTCCTTCCCCACAGTTGCTCGACTCAGCTGGCTGCTATCAAAAATCAAGCTCTCCATAGAGCACATCAAACTTTCGGGAGTAATTTGAAAAAAATGTAAACAGCGATAATTCCCAGCTCCAGTGAACAATCACTTACCAGAAACAATTTTTACACACATTCTTTACAGCTTTCATCCAACCTCAGACCCTAATGTTTCACGGAGAAAGACTGAGTCAGTGTATTTGAGGCAGCAGAAGGAACCATATTAAGAAAGAAGGATGAATGTTACAATGCACGTATTTTTCTAAATAAATTTAAAAACATCCTATTGTGATTTTACCTCTGTACACAGCTTTGGTCTGACAAAGTACTGAAACATTCCTGGCTTCTGTTTGTAAAAAGGATTTTGAAAAATTGGAAAGGGTGTAAAAAAATAAAAATAATATAAAAAAACAAACCCACACAAATATGTTTATGTGGCTGCTGTAGTTGCCTTGTAATGGAATTCAAAGCCTTTGATTTTCTTAGTTCAGAAAAAAGTGCCTAAATTACAGTATATGATTGTCTTCACAGAAGGAAAAGAGCCTATAAAATTTTCAACAGAAGTAGAAAGATTAAGAATAAAGTCAGACAGACATGGGCTAACCCACCATGAGCATGGACTGACAAGCAACGAGGTAACTATCACTCACAGCTCTCAAAGCAGATATCAAAGAGATATATATTCATCGAGTAAGTTAGCGAGCTCGAGAAGTGGGTGGGAGGCAATGTTCTGCAGCAGACCAGCCTTTAAGAGTGGCACTGGTTACAGTTTGGCACAAGGGCAGGGCAGGACCAGTGAGAGAACAGAGTCAAAAAGAAAAACCTCAAGGAGACCTGGTTCAGAGGCACACCATCCTGTGAGAAACAGGTCAAATACCTGCTGTATTTGGTGCTGGTGTGGAGCAAAATCCCTTCTCTCTACATCCCTTCTCTCCTCTAAATAGTCTTTTTTTTTTTCATAATGCTCTGAGTTTCCACCATTGCGGGCGCACAGCTCCCTTGCAGGCAACGTACACATGCTAATGCTGGGACAAAGCAACTGGAAAACAGTGCAGATATTCTAGCATATATTTTCCTCCAAGAGGAAAAACCACATAGAGGGCCAGGAAACTCGCATTGTTTCAAGACTCTCCAGGGCCAGCAGATGTCCTGAGAGCCATGGAGAATAAAGTTTGTGGGAAAGGTCAGTGCCTGCAATACGCCCTGAAGCACAGCTAGCATCCTTGGTGAGGGAAGTGGCTCACGGGCACAGGGAAGAAAGTAGCCCTGAAAAATCAAACATATACAATGCCACACTAATGCAACAAAGGGCCCACTTTCTGTAGGAAATGGCGACTCCATTTCTTCCTACTCCAAAGGACTTCTGCAAATGGTTGCAGAAGTGCAAATGGTTTCTACCGTGTTGAAGCAGCAGCTATATGATCATCTTCTGCTTTCACTACTGTTCTGTCTTGTGCCCCAGGTGTACCACTTGCTTAACTGGAGCAAAATCAAAAGCTAAATATTTTGAGGGAAACATTTATTTTTATATATATGAGAATATCATACTTTTTTTTTTTTCTTCTTTTTTTTTTTTTTTCTCTTATCTGCTTTCATGCTATGCAACTTAGGGTTTGTTCCCAGCAACATGCAGAGCTTACTATCAGGATGGATATTAGGAAAAAATTTCTTCTCAGAGCAGTGAGGCACTGACATGGGCTGCCCAGGGAAGTGGTGGAGTTACCATCCCTGAAGGTGTTCAAGAACCATGGAGATGTGGCACTGAGGGACATGGTCAGTTGGCAGCACTGGTGGGGTTGGATGGTGGTTGGACTAGATGATCTTAATAGTCTTTTCCAACCTTAATGATTCTATGAAATTCATAGTAATTGGTGGTCATTTTGTGCTTCATTCTTTGGTTTCTCTTTCCTGGTGTTGCTATTTGGTTGGTTCCAGCGCGTTTGTGAAACTCTTGGAAAACCCTTGATAGCTCAGGTTTGATTTGAAGTTGCAGGTGTCTTCATGGGAAGGACAGAGTTTGTGGGAAGAACTCAACCCTTGTTCATCCATGGATTAACAAAAACATGACCAAACTTCAGCAGAAAAAGAAAATCTCTACCAAGATGGTCTGGTTTATGATTCTATTAAAAATCTGGTTTAAGATTCTATTAAAAATACAAAAAAACAAACAAACAACAACAACAAAAACCACAACACCTGACTATACCATTAGCTTTGTGAGCCTTTACAGTCTCTAAATCAGAATAATTCTTCACCTCCAAGGAGCACTATTAAACTCAGCCACGGTAGTACTGGGATCTAACATTACTCACACATATACAGAATGGGGACTATGTTCACATCTGAAACTGCTGCTGGTGGTTATCATCATAACATGGACTTCCCCAGTTGTATTCCTACACACCCAGTGCAGAACATCACAATTTGGGCCTGCTGATGAGGGCTTCTTTGGAGGAGTCTGACAAAACAAATCATCATGTGCAACCTGGAAGAAATTAAGAGGGAAGAGCAGTGTTGCTCCAGAACACCTGTGGTGTAAATAACTTATATGTGCTATATCTCCTGCACCCTAGCAACAGTGATGACTTGCAGTCACACACTTGACAGTCTACATTCAGGAAAGTGATCTTCACTTATTTTTTAATTCATTCTGTTCATATACTCTGTAATTCCTTTGAATATCAAATGACATCTTGTTAGTTAATTTCCAAGTCGTTCCCCTATTACGATGCAAAATGTCAAAATGAATCAATGGGGGGGGGGGGGGGGGGCAAGGAAAAAGTCTATGTCAGAAATGTTTGTAAACAGGCAAGAAAGTAGATGAAAGCTAGCATGACCATACAGTAAAATAGTAAAATAAAATACCTCCCTGGACTTGTGTTAAGACAGACTGGATCCTGTTTGCCAGCTATCTTTGGCAGAAGGAACAGCAAAATCAGAGACTCAGAAAGAAGAAAACTCACAGTAAGGCAAAACTTTGAGGACCTCTGAATAAATGTGCTTTGAGAACAAGAAAGCAACACTCCATACCTGGAAAGGACTTCTGCCCTGTTCCAGCCAGTCCCAGAAGCTGGCACGGTCTCTTGGTTTTGTGGGACAATGGACAGAGTGTGTGAAGATCTACAAGTACCCCCAGAAGTTCAGCAACTGGTTGTGGAGCGGATGGAACCTGCATGACCACCCAGTCCCTCCCAAACCCAGACACAGAGGGGAATATCACCTGCTTGCGGCATCTCTACCAGGCAGCAATTAAATAAGGTTGCTTCCCCTGGAGTACCACAGAGGAGTGAGTATATGGCAGGCCACAGTGTCCTCTAGAGGTGAAAAAATATCTTATACTTTGGTGTCAGAGAAAGACAGGAGGACGCTTAGAACCAGGCAAGAGTGGGGTCACAGCATGCGTCTCTGTCACAAGGGATGGTGACCCCAGCACAATGAAAACAGCTAAAATGCAGTTAGCCAGATAAAAGCCACCTAGGCAGAAGAGCTCCTCGAGGCTGCCAGACATCTCCTGAGATCTGGCAACTTTGTTGTTCATCACAGCTTCACTTTGCTCAGATGGGGTTTATAGCCATCTGTTTGCTGAACCTAGCTGCCCTGGTGCTGGATAGGTGCAATGGGAGGGAGCTCAGGGTGACAGGGCAGGTGGTGTGGCCCGATCTCTACCGATAAGGTAGGACAATTTGGGGGAATATAAGGTTGAAAAAATATTTGCACTGCATTGCAATGCATTGTTCATGCACTGTTTGACAGAATTTGCTTCTGGTATTACCTCAAGATGAAGAGCCTGTGCATTTGAGTAATCCTATAAGGCTTTGTGCCGTTGTGCAGACCGAGGCTCTTCAGTGATTTAAAAATTAACTTCAACATATAAAACCAGCAGAGCCTCTTATGTACTACTTATCTTTCAAAAATAGCCACAACTAAAAAAAAAAAAAAAAAAAAGAGGAAGAACTTCAATATCCCTGAAACAGGTTCAATAATCTTGGCAGAAAAACAGAATTCATGTAGAAGATCCAGAAGTTCCTGGTCTTTCTCTTAGTACCACTGTGGTGTAGACAAAAGTCACCACATGCAACAATCATATAAGGATTGTGCTCAATCATATACAAGGAAAAGCATGCTCAGGAAAGGCAGAAAGTGAGTACCTGGAGCAAAACAGGGGTAAGGGCCTGCCAGACTTTAAGGAGCCTTGCTGCCTTCTCCTTATGCTGTGGGATCCAGCAGTCAGACTGAATACAAAACACTGCAGGCATCTCCAATCAGGATAAAGAAATTAGATTTAGAATTGCTGTCTCCTTATGAGCAGACACCATTGCACATATGTAAGTACGAAGGCCTAATGCCTGATAAATTAAGAATCAAACAAGTGAGTAAATATCTCAATTCAATCTCAAGATCATTGCTTCTTCCTCCACACTCCCCCCCTGCTGCTGCTGCTCCCTCAAAACAGAGTTCACAGAGCATCTGGACAGCCCCTTGCCCTACGAGTCCCAGAAGAATCCCTCCTGACCTACCAGGTTTTGTAGGTTCATCTGAGCAGACTCCATTATTGTGTTAGCAAACAAAAAGGCATTCAGTAACTCCCTTTAGCCTGATCAAGGGGACAGGTGTTCCTCCCACCACCCCTTCAGCTGGGCCTTAGCCCGGTCCAGAACAAGCCACAGTGCAAAGAAGCTGAGGAAATCAACCACAGCACAAAGAATTATTTATAAACTGATAACGGCTGCAGATCTGCAGGTGCCAACCGTCTCCACTTTGTAGAGGGAACATGTAAAGTGCCCAAACCCTGCTTGGTCACCAACCAGCAACCGAGACAACAGATGCCCACAAGAGAAGTGAAAGGTTTGGGGGGCTCATGAAGAGTTACTTAGCCTTCACCCCTTGGCCAATCTTGATCAGGAGAGACTGCCTCAACCGCTAGTAGGTGTCTCATGGCAAAAGGTCGTGCATCTTCTCCACCCAAGGGGTCGATCCAGTAGGTCTGGTGGGTGGGACAACTGGGTGTATGATCCAAGTGTAGGATCATCTCCTGTGCCAAGAGTCAGAGACTCTCATCGTAAATATGTTTTTAAGTTGGAAATGCATAAGGAAACAAGTGCTAAACAATTTTTGCATAAATTGTGCATGGGACTTCTAAGCATGAAAGTAAAAACAGATGCACAAACCAAGGTCGCTCTGCATCAGTTTTCCAAAAGACAGTTCTTAGAAGCTGCAGTGCTGCAGTGTGCCCAGCAGATGGTAATATTTGTTAAAAGTTTAGCCCACGCCGTCCCTAAACAGCAGCAATTCAGCAATTTGAACCCGAATGTAATAATCAATTCCATTATTTGAAAAGAGTGAGGGTTTGTTTTTTTTTTTTTCCTTCTGTCCCCCTTCCCTCCCCCCCAGGTGTTGGGAAATAATTATTCCAGTTTGGTCAGATTTCTGCTCTCCTTTCAAAATCATTCAGCTCTGCATACTGAAGCAAAGCTCATTGTCATCTCGTGCAGTTCATACACACTGAAGTCTACAAAAGATTAACAAGTTTCTCTAGGAGCAAAGCAGGATTTCTATAGATAGATCTGTATCTGTCCCTAGCATTGCCCATTTCCAGAAACAGGTGGTACTCATGGTATTTTTTTCTTGTCTTCCACTTGAGCTTACACTATTGATAGTTGTATTACTGATCATTCAAATTATTTATTACCTGATGGCTCAGGCATTTCAGTGTTGGAGAGAAAAACATTACTGAATTCCTTTAAGAGTTGCTGCATTATGTAGCAAGCAAGGCCTGTGTGCATACACATGGAAGTTGTCTTTCTTATCCCTAAACTTAACATCAGCAGCAGTACCTGCCACAAGCCACCACCTAAAACATCAAGCAACTGGAAAGCAAATCAAACACAAGTGCTTAACCCTTCTCAGGTGGTATAAAAGTCCTCCCCATGCTGAAGATCTCCCATAGAGAGGATCACTTTCTGTTCAGGACAGGTTCTCTCTGCAGTTTTTAGAGAAATGAAGGTCAGATACATCTTAGCATTCATAGTGTACAGAATAACTTAAGGAGTTATGGTTTATTAAGAAAGGCAAACAGGAGTGTATAATTGCTCCAGAATACCTGAACAGACCATGTTCGGCACAATCTGTGTTGATTGTTATTTTTAACTCTTTCATCTTTTCTAGCAACAACTGAGGATTTTATTGACTGTATTCATGGCAGTCAAATGGTTTCCTTAGAGGTTTCCTCCCTCTGCCCTATGAATCCTTGAAAAAGTCCAAGAGAAGACTAATTCTAGTATGCATTTCTATTTTTAAGACTTTCTTTAGTAAGTGGAGAGTATGAGTACAAGAATATGAGAGGCATTATCCTGTCTGTTTTGCTCATATTCTCCCAAATTCACATTTCTTTACTCCCTTTTTGTAGGACTTGAAACTAACACAGCATTTTACTTCTGACCAAGATTATCTAGTGATAAACTAGATACTCACTAACTGTGAGACTAGATTTCAATACTAGAGAGAAACATTACTCTGAGTTGATGTAACCTCCTCTGATCCCCTGCCTAACACAAGAGTTTTCCTGTTTAGCTTGCCTCAAGTTCTGACCAAGATATGGTTAGTTTGCCAGCCAGAGAGAATCACAGGGTACTCTACTGGTACATGCATGTAGATTCTACTGTTATCCTTGTTTAAGAGCTCAGTTTGGTAAGACCATTCCTCCCTGCCACTTACCAGCATTTTTTCAGAATGGAGGTCAATGTAGTGCTTTTTTTTGGTCTGAAGTAATAGTTTCCCTTTATCGCACTGGAAGAAAAAGGAAGACATGCTAACCATCATCTGTAAAACAAAGTAGACTGCCTTGTCTGCGTGACTCCAACTCCAAGTTCACTGAAAGCAAAACCTGATAAAGAAGAGCCTCGCTCCAAACTCTATAGCCAGAAATGGCCTCTCCGAAGAAAGCCAGAAGAGTTTCTGGGAATGAAATGGAAGAAGCAGCAACTAGCCATCCTCATAGAGCATCAACCTTTTTAAGGCATTCTGCCTGGGAACCACTGCCCGATATGGTGGTTGGCAGCCCTGTCCATGGCAGGGGTTTGGAACTAGGTGATCTTTGAGGTCCCTTCCAACCCAGATCATTCTATTATTCCACGCTTAAGTATCTATCAGGTCAGAAGTCTTGTGGCATATGGGGATAGAAAAGCTCTGGGATAGACCATGTGAGGTGGAGGGAGATCAGGGGTCTCTGAGATGGCTGCTTTCACAGAGAAAGGTATTTGTGTTCTGCTTCTAACTTGAGCCCATCAGATGAAAGTAGAGAAAGTAAAGCCAAAATCCCTTCTGTACTGAAAATGGTCCTTTCAAATGAGACTACAAACTGATCTTAGGGCTTTCTGAACTAGCAAGCCATTACTAGTCTGATTCTGAAAATCAGTCTCTGAGACCTCTCACCATTTTCCATGCTTCTGCAGAAACTATGATTTGGACAGATGGATTTAGGAGAAAGGGTCAACTCTATATTTTACAGCATAGGTATCATGATCCTTCAGGTAGGAGCCTTCAGCCTCATGAGGGCATCAGGAATTCTGGCTTTCCAAAGGTGATCTGGCAGGAGAGAGATGCTGACATCAGGATGAACATCTTTCAAGTGAGCAGATTGAGGCACAGGAACCTTTGGAAAAGACCCAGCAATGCAGAAAGGGGCAAAGTCCTATTTACAATAAGATGTACATCATTTGCAGAGGAATGTGATGACAGCTGGGATGAGGGAAGGGAAAAAAAATTCAGGGCAGCACCCTGTGTGGGAAAGGATCTCTCTTCTGCCTGTCCCAGCTAGCTCGTACTCACAGCCAGCCAAACTGGGAACTGGCTCCAGCCAGCCCACTGTGTGGAGAGGACTTGCACCCCACGCTGCTGCCTCTCAGCAACTTCCATCCATCTATACCTTCTGCTGACCCTGGGGATTAACAGACAGCGTGGGGAGGACAAAGGACAGAGAAGAAAGTGATTGCATTGATTTAGGATTTGTGCTGCTGAACCTGCCTGCGTCGCTGCCTCTGGGACAAGGTTGAGCATCCTCAAAAGCTACAGAAGCAAGATGCTGCTGGACCTCCCCGATTCCGAGTAATGACCTCTAAAGAGTGACTGGCCTGTTTTGAATGGCTTCCTCATCTCCAACATTAACACCCTGCTTTTCAGGCTTTCTTGCCCATCCCATCACGAGGAAAATTAGTCTCCTTTTTGGGAGGAAAAGAGAAACCCAACAAAGGAAGATACTAATTAACAGATATGTCACTGCACATTATTAAGTTTTACCCATTTGGCAATAAATCCATGTCATGCCTGCTCCCTTAATTAGTTGTCTCTCAGTCAGGAAAATCAGGGCTGTGAAGTGCTGATATGGTGTTAAACAATTACCTAGGAACAACTGCTTAGGGTTGGCCCAGGAACTTTCTCAGTGCTGTTAGCAGCTTCCTGTGAAGTGCCAGGAAGAAGCAGTGTTAGGCAGTAGTAAGCTTATGTCTGGGGATGTAGGAAGGGGCTGCCATGACAATACAATTGCATCATTTGTTGATTTTGCCATGAAGTCTGCCATTCAGAAGAATCTGGCTTCTTCTATATTCCCTTCTAGTAAGGATGGAGGCTGCCTTGTATCCATACAATCCTTAAGTTTGAAAAATACCTCTAAGATCAAATAGTCCAACCACCTGCCCATCCCCATCAATATTTCCCACTAACCACATCCTTCTGTGCCACATCCCCATGGCTCTTGAATCCTTCCAGGGACAGAGACTCCACCACTTCCACCACTGGCAGCCTGCGCCAGTGCATCACCAATCTCTTTACCTAATATCCAACGCCATCCTGCTGCTGGGTAGCAATAATTTTCAGGAACACAAGTGGTTGCTTTGTTTCCCTGTCCTCCAGGCCATAAGGGGGAAGAAGGTTTCACCCAAACATGACCAACACAAACATAAGATTGCATCTATGATATATCCCTATACGTGTATAAGGAGAAAAACATATGCTTCCTTCAATTTAAGGAGAAAAGAGAAGAAAGACTACATCATACACACTTATTTCAGAGGTGACAGTACGACTCTGCTTCATTTTCTGCAGGGAACATGTAACACAAATGACATTCATTTCTCAGCTAGGTAGGTGGCTTTTACCTCTGTATGCACAATACACAGAAAAGGTTCTGGCCACACACAGGGAAACACAGAGCTGATGTAAAACCTCAGCACAAAATGCACTGGGGCAGACGCACCCCAATAAGTAGACCCTTCCCAAGAGGAATGAGAAGGCTGTGAATCAGAATGTGATGTATTTCACAATAAGAGACAATCCAGGGGTAAATCAGTTGATGCTGGGTGGACTTAATAGCTTTTTACAATTGAATTGCGTATTCACAGCCTTTATGGAAACTAGAACAACTCGAGCTGCTATGGGTTAACCCTTTTGTGTACCTGTGGCCTCAGCCTTATGCAAACACCTAGTTTTATTTCCACAGCAGTTACATGACACAAATCTGAGATGCTTCTCAGGAGAGAGCCAGCCCAGTTTCTTGGCCCCTAAAGCTCAGAGCAATTTAGCTGAGCACAGGAGACTTCAGGTATGCACACATCCCGGATTTCCACTTCCCACTTCTCAGCATCAAATGACAACTCATATCTTCCACCTTTAGAGGACTTGTCCTCCCTGCACTTTTCAGCCAGATACAAAGTATTCCCTGCAGAATCTCTTCATTGGAAAGAAGCTGTGATGTACAGGCAGGGAGGGAGGTGTGACCTGCTCCCAGAGCTAAAGAGTTTGCTGACCCTACAGCTGTGTGTAGCCAGGCTGTGCCCACTGGACTGTGGCAGGTGCAAAGAAAAAACTCAGCACTGACATGAGCAGAGGAACAGGCTCTGGGCTGTGTGTGTTTACCAATACCATCACAGCAGACACCATGACACATACAGTCCAGGAGGCTGATTGAGTCAGGTGATCTGACGCACAGCTCTCCTGGCGACAGACCTCCATCATCACATTGCTCCTATCTGCTATGGTGTTATCTGGTCCTAAGATTTATTTCTGGGTGTGACTGATTGTCTCTTTAGTTCACTATCACTCAGTAATTTGCTCTTGTGTGTCTGAACACTGCAAATGAACTCTTTAAATTGAAGCCTTCTTATCTTCCAGGCTGATGCTGTTGACACACAGCTTCTCTCCTGATGTGTGCCTGGCGATGAGCTGACAAGTTTTGAAACAGGCAATGGCATACAGCACAAGAAAGCCCCCAGCCAGGAGAGAAGATGAATTCAGCTGAAAATCACAGTTCCCTATTTTGATTATGTAATCACTGCACAAATTTTTATCAAATCGAAGCAGCAAGATATGTAGAGTGGGCTGATTATGAGAACCAGGTCCTATTTGTCAAAGTAAAATAATTAGAAAGAGACATCATCTCCCCTTTGTATTGAACACCTTGGCTTATCTTGTCTTTCTAGTTACACTGCTCCTGCAAAGTTCAAGCCAAGAAGGAATCTCACAGCATCCAGGATAAAGATTAAAACTGGAAACCACATGAGCCAGCAAGTTAACCCCAGCAGAGCCTGGAGATGTGCACTCAGCATATGTAAATTTTAATTCCTCTCTTTGACTGATACCATTTGGATGGTCATTCCTTATAGCTCACTTATGATTTCACAAAGGACTGTGCATTCTATTAATGCCGCACTTTTCTTTGCAGGAGATGGAAGTTGATTCACAGTACTTATCAGGCACATACAGCCAGCATCAAGAAATGTGTATTAGCATACAACAATCACAGAATTTTAGGGGGTGGAAGGGACCTCAAGATCATCTTGTCCAATCCCCTGCTACAGCAGCTCTCCACAGGAGGTTGCACAGGTAGGTGTCCAGATGGGTCTTGAGTATCTCCAGAGAAGACTCTGCAGTTTCTCAGGGCAGACCGGTCCCGGTGCTCTGTCAATCTGAGAGTAAAGTTCTTGCTTGTGTTAGTATGCAACTTCCCATGTTTCAGTTTGTGCCCATTGCCCCTTCTTCTGTCACTGCTCACCACTGAAAAATGTCTGGCCCCAACCACTTAGCTGTTGCCCATGAGACAATTATAAGCATTGCTAAGATCCCCTCTCAGTCTCTCTTCTCCAGGCTGAACAGCTCCAGGTCTTTCAGCCTTTCCTCATAAGGGAGATGCTTCAGGCCACCCATCACCTCTCCAGCCCTCCACTGGACTCTCTCTAGCTGAGAGATAAAGCTTGTTAGGAATGCCAATAAGGTCATTAAGATCTTTGTTAGAGCATAATCTGTGTGTGTACATGCGTCCCAGATAACACTGTAGACAGGAATGAAGCAAATTTCACTGTCAGAGCATCTTCACTGAGAGCCCACCTCCCCAGGGCCACGGCATGATGAAGCATTTCTGTGGTCACCCAGTTTCAAAAGCAGATAAACCAACAGGCTATTAATTTACAATGTGACTGCCCATACTGATCAGCATCTCCGTATTACGGTTTTCTTCATTAATGAAAATAAAGATAATTCTGACTCCTTTTGCAGCTGTGTCAACTTAGGTGTTCAGTCTGCTCATGGTGCCCCAGCCCTAGGACCAGCAGCTGGAGCTCACCAACAAAGCTTTCATGACCCCACTCTCCTTATAGCTCATGTTTTTCAACTAAGGCAATATATCCCGTGCTGGAAAAACATTGGGAAATGTATTTGTGCACTTAGCAGAAACAGCTGAGTTTGTTTATACAGCTGAGTCTACGTGTGAAGATGAGGAATTGAATTATTCACTGCATGTCTCAGACCTTGACGACTAAATTGGGATTTGCTTCTTTATCTTCCAGGGAGGGTGGAGAAGAGGCGAATAAGGGAAGTCTAAGAGAAAGAGGCCGCATTGTATCCCTCTTCTCCTCTGCTGGGAGCATTTCAGATGCTATAATTAACTGCCTATAGCAAGCAGAAACCTGGTGGCACCGTGGGAATTACAGCCTTGCAAACCCTGTTATTAAATAGTCACGCATGGTGCTACCTGACTTACATCTCTCAGGGCTTCGCTTACCTTTTTATAACAGAAGGGAACAAAACGCCCAGGTAATTTTCATGAGATTTTAACACTGTGTTAAAACACCATCTTGGACCCTATGGATTTAAAAAACAAAACAAAACAAACAAACAAACAAAAAAATGCCTTTATGCTATTGGCAATATGGTGTGAAGAAGTTTGATTATGATGTGCTGTAGTGACCTGTGCTCCCCACAGAGACCTTGGGGTCCATTCAGAGACATCTTTCTGGAGCTCATTTGGTAGAAGGAAAAAGATTAGGGAACTTCTTTAAAAAAATAATAATAATTCTGCAGAATATCTCAAGCTGAGTATCAGAAATGGTCAATGTCCTACTAATGCCCTTTGGATACTTTAGTATCATGAAATCATAGAATCATAGGGGTCAGAAGGGACCTCTGGAGATCATTGAGTCTAACTGCCCTGCTAAAAGCAAGTTCCCCACAGTAGGGTCAGTAGGAAAGCAACATAAAGGGATGAATCTTTGAGAAGGTCCCACTTGGTACAAGCGAAAATAAGATTTGCAGGTTTTCGTTCCCTCTCTACTTCACTTTGCTGTTCACTGTAAAATGGCCAGACTACTGGTAGTGTGAGAGGAAAGGAGAATACTTTGCTTCGTTGGTATTTAATTATTATATGGAGATTTGTACTTTTTTTTAAAGCTTCCTGTACACCCTTCGTTTCTCCATAAGTGATTGATGAAGAGACAGAATGGGTTAACATTTTCTTTGGCATAAAGGTAAAGAGCCTGGAGATATATGCATTTAATTGTCTAACTTAGAGGTGGAACAGTCCTTCAGGATCTGAAAGAGGCAATTACCTGAGAGAACAAATGAAAAAACAAAGGAAACAAAACTTTTCCAGGACAATAGGGAGCATCACCCACCAGATATTAATCTTTAACACGTTCTCTACACTTTGAGTGAGATTCATAGAAACCAAATGAAATAAAGTTAGGGGCAGGGAGACACAGAATAACTCAGGAGACCCAGAGGAAGAGTTGGGAAGTTGATGTCATGGCTAAGGGCTGACAGCTAGACTAGATGATCATAGTGGTCTTTTCCAACCTTAATGATTCTATGGCTCTATGATGAAAGTTTTACAAAGATCCTCTCCTCTTCCCACAACTTTGTTTCTACTACCAGACTACTGTTCCCCTTGCATCCCTAAAGTGCCCTGTCACCGTCAGGGCTGGTGTCTGGGCTGTCCCCAGGGGCTGCCCTCCTCCAACAGAAGAGAGCAGGTACCCAGGTCCAACCAGGAGCTGCCCCACACCTGTATCCCTAAGGCTATGTCAGAGGCTTCTTTCAAAGACAATCAAAGAGACTGTGCAAAACCTGATGTTCACCAAAAATTCATTATATACACTGCACGTATAAAAATATGTGTCCTTCAGAGGGGAAATCAGAGAACTATGTGAATAAAGGTGGATATGGATTGAGGAAGACAGAAAGAGAGAAACCAGACTCTGAATTATTTAGGTTTTTCTCACTGAAGTACAATCGTCAGGGAACCATTTGTTTCCTTGCAGCAGTATCAGAGAAAAAAAGTATAACAAGTTCTTACTATACTGATGCTAATTCTGGAGTGATGAACTGAGGCAAACAGGAGAAGAGCTATGTTAAAGAAGTCTACTTGATTCTGAGTTGCTTCCAGCAAGTCCCTGAAGCATACTGCCAGAAAATCATTACAAAATGTTGCTCTCCATTTTTACAAATAAAAGTAATTCCCTCCATGCTCTGGCCCAAACACTAACAGTTCCCACCCAAACCCATTTCATTTACCGATAAAATAAATAAAGGTGTTGACTTTATGTTTTCTTATCCATCTAGCATGCAGAAACTAGTCTGGATGCACAAAGCTGGAAGTGCAGCAAGCCTTACAAGCCCACTTTCATCGACCTGCAGTTCTTCTGGCTGCCCAGGTGTATGACATGTTGCACTTCAGTACCTCCTGAAAGTTTAATGAATGTGAGAAAAAGACAACCACCGTGTTTCTTGTTAGGACTTATTTTTTTGTAAACCCTATTCAAGGGGTTATACAGGGACAGTGCAGCTGGTCTCACAGGGAACATGAGTAACTTCTGTGTTCATCTGTGTGGTTACACTGCAAGGGTCACTTTGTACCCCATTTCCTAGAGACCACAGAAAGGACTTTCAAAGCATTTGTAACACAAACACATTCCATACTGCATGATTCAACTCCACATTTCCTATCAAAATGTCTCTTTCTCCCACAAGCAGCAAATAGCCCTTGCTGCCAGATATGTAAGCTACACTTGTGTGCTAAATGGCCCTGTCTTTTTTCCTTAAGGAAGAGAAGTTAAAAGCATTTTAGCGCAAAAAGCAACGCAACTGATTTTACATCCCTCTGTTCAAAGGGTTCAAAGCTTATAGGGACTTTTCCAAGGAAGGCACTTCTTAAAAAGCTAGCTGTACACTCCTGATGGAGGGTCTTCAAGAGGAACTGAATGGCAATTGACCTGCAATCCTCAAAATCACACTTCAGTTCCCCAGTGTAGGCAATACCTGCCCTCTTATGATGCACACTTTGTTTTACTACAGTTAACTTAGAAATAAGCAGTCTTACAATGAACAATGAAGCATGCTTGTATGATCCATTTTCTGCTGTTCCTCTAGTGTCTCCCCTGTGCATCCATCAGTAGTTACATCACTCTTCTGTCCTGAGGTAATGCATACCTCCCAGGCTAATGTCTTTATATATAAAGCCCATTCAGAATTAAACATTATCTACACTCTAACTGAGGCTAGCTTTCCAACTGAATTATCAGTTCTAAAGGAGAAGGTTTTCAACTGTTCTGCCAAGGAAATATGCAAAGAAGAGCTAGAAACCAAATTCTATTTTATCTATTTAGACTCGTCGCTAGTAATTTCTTACAAGCTCTATTAGCTTCTAGCTTAAAAAATATAATAATTGCTAGAAGTGCTTTGGAAAGGGTAAGCAGATCCTAGTGAAAACAGAAACATACTTTAGACTAGGTGAGTGTTTCCATAACACCAATGCAAAGCAAAGCTCCAGGAAATTCTTGGGGTGCTTCTTAGTCAACTGCCAAGGTCATCTACAAAGATCACTAGGCTAAACTAGTTTGTGTACCAGAGCCTGAACAGAGCTTCTTGCTCCCTGGGACAGTAAGTACAAAGCATGGACAGAAAGACCAAAGGCTTGCTCACTGCTTCACCACAAAGGCAAAAATTGCTTAAAAAATGTCATCTTCTGAAGGCAGACCACCTAGCACATGTTGGCAACAGAAGCAGATAAATGTAAAATCTGGAAGTAAAATATTATATATTTGGATGTGCTGTTGTAAAAGATGAGGTTTAGACTCTCAGTGCTTGGATCCAAGCCTCCAAGAAGGCCAATGGCATCCTAACTTGTACCAAAAACAGTGTGGCCATCAGGAGTAGGGAGGTAACTGTTCCTCTGTAATCAGAGCTGGTGAGGTATTGAGTGTTGTGTTCAGTTTTGGGTCCCTCACTACAAGAAGGGCAGAGGCTCTGGAATGTGTCCAGAGAAGGGCAACAAAGCTGTGAAGGGTCTGGAGCACAGATCTGATGGGGAGCAGCAAGGAAGCTGGGATTGTTTAGTCCAGAGAAGAGGAGGGTCAGGGGAAACCTTGTTGCTATATACAACTGCCTGAAAGGAGGTTGTGGTAAAGTAAGTATCAAGCTCTTCTCTCACACAACTGGCAGTAGGATAAGAGGAAACGGCTTCAAGTTGTGCCAGGAGTGGTCCAGGTTGGACGTGACGATGGACATAACAATGCTGAGAGCATCATTAAGCTGCATGCATCTCTCTTCTATTAACATTTTCCCTAAAAGAAAACAGCTTAGTCTATCAAATTTCTTTAATGTACATTGAAGGAAGGTGGAAGAAGGAGCACAATGAAATCACTAGAACAGTAAGTCTAAAAATTAAATTCTCAAACCTCTCCTTAAGTACAAGCAGAACCATAATGAAATCACTTCTGCTAGGTATCTTACTTAGCTACCTAATGAAGATACCGTAAATACTGTCAGCACATGGTGAATGGGCATGGTCATGCCTTCATAAGTTGCTTGGCTTTGGTCACACAGTATGCTGGGAGTTTGACATTTTTCAGATTGGTGTCACTATAGAAACAATCACTGTACAGTAAGCAAGAAAAAAATAAAATAATAAAAGGAAGACAAAGAGAAACTAAAAGCAAAGACAAAGAACATCAGTCCTTCTCTACTACTTGGACACGCTGGGCAGTGATGTGTCACTGACATCATTCAGAGCAGAGGAGAAAAAAAAAAAACGAAGTGCTGATAGGAAAAAGAAAATCTACAAATCTACTTTTCCCCATTGCTAGCCCTTAACAGGGTCACAGCTGGTGGGGATTTTCTAGGAAAATGGCCACAACGTTTGCCAGTAGTAATGGGAAAATGCTGCCATATCATATCACATCATAGCAAATCACCAGGAAAATTATCCAGCAGAAGCATTACATAAATTTTGCAAAAGCCAGGATGCGAAAGCACACAGGACAGACAAAGCAATATGCAGGCACTGTCTCTGATGACTGTATCCCCGCATTTCTCAAAGTCTGCCCAGGATACACTTGAACTAAGAGCGATGTGGAAGTGGCAGCCATGCTCTGAGATCAGGTAGCTTCACTGAAAAAATCAGCACAGAACTCAGTGAAAATCCTTTAAGAGGATGTATACAGCCTGAATAGAGGAAAAGCCTTTTGCTCTGTAACTTTGCAAGTAATTTACCAAGCGCTAACCACGTTTGAGATGCCATGCTGTTCCTCAAGCCTCCTCTTAGAAAGAACTTTGGAGGCAAAAAGGCAAATAGGGAGAACAGCATGTACAAGTGCTCAGGATTTCTAAGGGAAACTGGTTTTCCAAGAGGCTGCAGAGCCTGTGTTCCACATCCCTCATGGATCAAGTTCTCTTCAAGGTGGACAGCAACACATGTCACAGAAGCTTTCTGCAATCAATTAGGAGTGAAAATGTCTCATGAGATTTTGATACAGTTCATGAATTCAGTGAGCACAGTTTGTGCCTGGCTACCTTCCCTCACCTAAACCAAGGCTGATAGCACGGGCCAAATCTGGAGGTTATGTAAAAGCCATTAAAAAAAAAAAAATTATCATGTGAAGGGCACAGGGGGATTTTTCTACTTATTTATTTAAAAGGTAGCAGTCAATTTACCTTCTCTCACAGCAAACCAAATGTTAGAACCTCCTGCACAGATGGTAATTTTTGATAAATTTCTCTGCCCTAGAAATGAGATTTGTCCTTCAATATCTCATCTGCCCTCCCTATTTCTGTGATCTCCACTTCTGCTCCTGACAGCTCCCTTCCTGTATGAGCACTCAGTTGCCCCTTGTAGGTACTGCAAGCCCTTTTTCTTATATATCCTTTTCTTGAAGAGGAGGAGGTATCATTGCAATACCCATTTCCACCTTCCTGGACATCTTGGCCCTGGATGATCCAGAGAAAGAAGCTGCTGGCAATTCTGATAATGCTAATGTCACATCTATTCCAATACTAAGAGAGCTGTGAGCAGCAGCCACTAGGAAGCAGAGCTGATCCAGCTTCTAACTGCAAAAGATGAGAATTAGTTGTCCTGGCCATGCCCATCAGGGCGTTCCCCTTTGCAGGCAATGGCTATAGATAGCAGGGCAAGAGACTGAGAGGCACCAGGGTAGGACTCTGATTTTGGTGGAAGGTTATGCAAATCACTGATGTTTCTCTGCATATCAGATTGATTGCCCAGAGAAGCAGTGGGTACCCCACTCCTGGAGGCACTCAAGGCCAGGTTAGATGGGGCCCTGTACAGCCCGGGATGGCGGGTGATGATCCTACCCCTGGCATAGTGTTGGAACTGGGTAGGTCTGCTCCAACATAAGCCATCCTATGATTCTATGATTTTATCTTGCAAACTTAAGCAAGTCTGGCACATCTTTATTTTCTTTTGTGGTAGGTGGTGAAACAGGGAGTCTCTTCATATAGAATACACCAGCACTGGGGCTTCAGCCCAGAGAAGGAGTGGTCAGCCAGACCAGACAAAAAGGATAAGGAAAGGCCTGGGAGAAACACATATTGCAGGAATTAGTACCCAGTAAGCTGCACTGATTCTGCATGGTAACCTAAATAAGACTGTGAAATAGATCATTTTGCCCACTGGGTGTTGTTCAAATTAGGCTTCAGTGTATTGTCTCCTGAAGTAACAGGAGGTGCTTATCTCCTCTGCTGATGCTTTTCTAGCAGATTGCGGAAGTGACAGCAGCTGGATGACAAGAGGGAATAGAAGACTTCAGCATTCCTGCTCATCCATGTCTAAGCAGCCTTTCCGCAGCCTGGCACCAGGTGCCTCCACTGGAGCAGTTGAAAACCACGATGTGCTCCCAGTAAGTGAGAAGCTATGATGTTGTTCAACTGCAAACCCTTTTGTTACTTATGCTTGGGCACATGACCTCTCTTTCTCAGTTGTGGATGCGAGCTATGATTTAAACAAAGCAGTAAAAGAGAGGGGGAAAAAAAAGACCAAAATGGAAAAGTCTGCAGCATGCCTACGGAGGCAGTAGAGCTTTGACATAAATTTATATGATAGTTTTCTGTAGCAGCAGAGAGGCAGCACCTGAAATTTATGCTATCATTAAACTTCTGCATGTAGTGGTCCAGTGAACCTGCAGCAGCATCACAAAACTCCAGAAGTGGCACTGTTGCTTATCAAATCCAGTTTTTTCCCAAAAGCTCGTAATGGGACAGGACAAAGGGCTTCATAGTTAAGGACTCTGGCTTTTGTTCTCATATTTATACTGTAGCAATGGAAAGCAATAATTTCATTGTTCACCAACTGTTACGCTTTATAAAAAATGAAAATAAAACTGATCTAGTGTGAAATGAAAATAAAACTGATCTGACTAACTGAAAATGAAAGCGTTATTCAATCACTTTGAGAGTTCTCTGTATCTCTGAATACAAATTCAGTCATTCCTAATCACAGCCAGATAAGGTATGTCACCAGTTGAATCAAGACCTGGGACAGTGCGGGATGGAGACCTCACTGCAATGAGAAAATGGAGTTTGCAAGGTAAACTGCAATCAAAGCCTGGTAAGGTCAAGATTTCTCTAGCCAAAGTGCCTCCCACAATAAGGACTACATTATTCAAATGACTTGTCCCTCTTGTTTTATTTTACTCTAACATTAGAGACGAAAGTGTTTTGGGACAGAAGCCAGACTTAGCAAGTTCCTGAAACCAGTACATAGCTTCTTCTGGAACAGAGACAGGCAAAGATACACGATATGTTTTGGCTACATTCTGGTGTCCCCAGCAGGCCTTTAGAAGTAGAGAGCCAAAGGCAGAAATCCAGCCTGGATCCTCAAAGTAATTTTGACCCCATGGGTGTAAGGCAAGAAGAAATGAGAGAAAGTTGGTGGAAAAGAAGAGCTGAGTGGATAAACACTGCACAAAAACCTGCAGATTTACAAAGCAGATCCAAGAGAAGGCTGTTGAACAATCAGGTAGATCCCACAAGATCAGGAATGGAACCTAAGAGGGTTAAGCTAAGTAGCTGTACTCTGTAGTGAAGACGCCATGTGCATTTTTCTAACATCTAGTGAATCTGAACTATTAAATTCATACATCAGGCTTGACAAGCACTCTGTTTTTTAAGGGTGATTCATTTGTCAACATCAGTTGATACATACACAGGTGTAACAAAACACCTTTATTAGCAAGCCAGTAGAGACAACAATTGCATCCAATGTTAACAACTATATTCACCAGCATCTAAAGTTGCATCAACAGAGTATACAGTAAGGAACTCTGGATGATTGTTGGGAAAAGTCTAGGTTATAATTTAGGAACCTGCATTTATAACTAGTTTTGTTTAATACATACCGTTTCCTTGCTTGACTGCTTTGCCTGATGATGTGAAGCCAGAAGGTTAAAATTTATAGGCTTACCACCTCATACCCATTACAGGTTCAGCTCTACCCGAGTGTTGCTGTTGTAGTATCATGCCCCAACAAATGCTCTGTGCGGGGTCTGGGCTGTGCAAGCCAGATGAAGTGATGATATGGCTGGAAAGGCAAGACATGCAGTGTGCAACCTGATTGCTTCCCATGACACATGGGTAGCAGGAACACACACACATTCTCTCTGATGTAGCATGAAGGAAAAGCATTTTGCAATGAGGCTGCTTCTCCGGTTTAGTTTTCAAAGGTTAGGAACAGGACAGTGGCAGTAAATGAAGAGATGTGCATTAAACACTATCACATATTAAAGAGTTGGTTTTGCACAGGCTTTGTTTTGTTTTATTTTAACTAAATGGTCCTTGAACAATCCCAGTAGAAAGCTCAACATTCTATATTTGCCATTTTGTGTTTTGGCTATATCTTGTTAACTTGCCATACAAATGCTGATGATTTGTTCATTATATTAGCTTAATTGCTGTAAGCCTAGTGTGTCTGAATAAAAGTTAAAAAAATTGCAATATGTTTTTATGTAATCACAATTGATGAGAAAGCCAGCTGCGCAGAATGAAGTTCCACATGATGTTCTCAGTTATCTTTACAAAGGAATGATAATTAATTCTGCACTACTTCTTCTGAAGGGATAGAAGAAGATGGGAAGAGATAATGGTTGTTGGTGGTTATATAATCCCTGCCCATTCTGCTTGCTGCAGTATGCTGATAATGAATGATCAAAAATATAAAGCTACTTTGAGCCCTAGTCCAAGAAAACCTTAGCACACACATCAGGAGAAAAGGCACAGCTCCATTTTCTGGCCAGGAGATAGGTCGTATTTGTCCTGATTCACAATGACAATTCAGATCCATTTATGATGGTTGTGGCAGGCTTAGCGCTAACAAGCAGATTGCCTTGGAAATCACATATACGCATGTAGTAAAGAGCATTCACCAAACACAGCACGCTAAAGCTGAATATTCATCTCACTACATCCAAATCTAGGTTTTCAGTTCAGGCTAGGCACTTCACCAAGTTGCCATTTGCTCCCAATTCTAGCTAGGGACTGGAGGGTTAAACTTAGCTAAAGGTCCCAATGAAGGACCTCTACCTCACTCACCCTTCCTCTTCCTATGAACATTTTCCCTATGACCCACAGAGATTCTATCATTTCCATCAAAGGGACTGAATTAGCCATACAGTAAGTGAGCTGTAGAACAAAAGTTCACATTACTCACCAAAATGGCTGCCATTAATTCTAATGCTATCCAATTAGATTCTTAGGCAATTTGTTCATGAATCATCCAGAGAAATTGATCATTTTGAAATGTATGGAAAGAAATCTTGTGAATCTGTGCAGTGTAATATCGCAGTACTCTGACATTTATTATTAATTACAATCTATTATTACTGCACATCTTGGACAATGAAATGCATGTATTTTATCTTGTAGAAGGTTCTTTCACCATAAAATCATTTTAAATAGAGAAATGAAACTATTTTAATTAAAAAAAAAACACCCAATCACACATGAATTGCTGGAGTGCTGGCACTACTATCAGCATCACTGAAAGCTCTTGATGAGAGCTACTATTCCTTGACTTCAGCATGTTCAAAGAAAAAAACTCCTGTAATTTCAAAGGATTTCAGAAAATTGTTTCCTCAGTACTAATGCCTTTAGTGACCCAGCTACAGCAACCTGACTAGAAAACTTCTGTCTGAATGGCAACCTGAAAGTTTGAATTATTCTAGCAGAAGAATCAACAGAGATGCAATGAGTAGCCTTGCTGAGGTCAGGAACAAAGTGTGTGGCTTTGGCAGCAAACAGCAGCACATCTCTAAGGATTCTGCAAAAGGACTTTGATATCTCAGCCCTCAATAAATCTAACCAAGACTTGGGATTGGTGCATCATAGCTTGTACTCTTCTAGGTTGAGTTTTGGGAAGAAGAGCTTGCTGCATTCTTGCACCTACTCTTCTAGATTAGGATTTTAGTGGATTTACTACTCTGTGGCCATGGGACATGCTGATGACTTTACTGTGTAGTAAAACAGAGAGTAAATTGTCTCTCCCAGTTTCACAGAGGACTAGCTTACATCACAATTAAAAGAAGAGCACACACATAGTCACAGTGCAAATTTGTTAATGTGGTATGTTCAACTTGTGGCTTATCTGCCATTAATTCATATTCCCCAGCCCATTTATATTTGCTGGGTTTCACCATTTCCTCCCGCAGGACCTGCATATGGTGTGCTGACACAAAACCAAATTGCATGCTGCCACCAGAGCAATGTCAGAATAAGAGTAGTAAAGAAGAACTTGGTACAATTATAGAAAATGCTCTAAAGAAAAGCTTGAGTCGTTCTCTATTTCAGTATTAGTACAGCAAACTAGTACCATAAAAACAGTACTGAAAACGACAGTTTTTTTCAACCCAAGAAATTAACTCATTTAATATACTCAGTGAAGCATAGATAGAGTTCTAATAGATTCTGAGTAGTTTCCCTCCATTGTTTTTTTTTTTCTGTACAATCTGTTAATTTAATAATCATAACGATCACATTAGGGAGAGCATTATTTCTGACCGAGGATATTCAGCTACTGGTTTGCATGGAAAGTACACAATGAGAAGAACAGAGAGCTGTGGCTAGGGAAAATTAGATGTATTTTTATCTTTTCCTCCCTTTTCCCTTCTCAAAACACTTAATGTGCATGCTTTCCTTCTGGAGCTTTTGAAACTACTACAAACATGGAAATGCATCTTGTCCTTCAGTAGGTGAGAAGAAAACTATGATGCTTCTGGAAGATGCAACTGTGCAAAGGAGTCCAATGGAAAACTTCAACATCTGCCTCAATCAAGTCTCTCATATCAGCTCTAAGGTATTATAAGATGTATAGTTTTGTGCCTGCAGAACCACAGGGGCCAAAAGAGGCTGCAGTGAAGTCATTTTCAAATGCATTAATGCAAGTCGGGAGGAAGAACTTGTTTGCTGCTAGCATCAGTTGGGTTTGACCTTGGTACTAGCACCAGAAATTCGCTTTGCTATTATCTTCACAAAAAACAAAAAACCAACAACTGTTAAAGTCATGAGGTGCCACAGCATCTTCAAGACAACAGTAAACTGAGAAAAACTCCACAGTGATTTAAGAATGCTACCATCAGACTCAAAGGGAGTAAAACTGATCTTTCATTTGGCAACCTCCATAGGAAACATCAACTTGCTCTGGTCTTTGACAGACTTTCAGTGTTTGGGATATAAGATATTAACAGTGATTAACACCAGGCTGGTAAGGTCCAAGGCAGCTTGTCATAATTCAATACATCACTATTAAGATACAATCCTAGGACAACCATTTGAAAACATTCTGCTTTGGAAATTTCCACTAAAATCTCCATACCAAGGGGAAAAGAAGATATTCATGAAAATATTCTAGAATCACCCAATCTATATGAATTTGTGCCAAAAACTCAGACAAATCGAAGTCACTATTCAATAGCCACTGCTCTATATTTACAAAGTTTCTGTTGCTCATTGGCAAACAGAAGGAATAGCATTTGACTTCGATGACAAATCACAAACCGTGGAAAGTGAATTGCAAGTCATAAGCTTGACCGTACTGCAAGCTGAAATTTGTTGGTCCAAACTATTCTGAGAATCCTTATGAATAACAAATGCATTTGAAGAAGCCCGTATCGTTTCATGCACAGTTCAACCAAAGAAAAACAAGATAAATTTATGAGCATCACTCTCAGTGGACAAATTAATCAGCCTTGCGATATGCTACAGCTATGACCTGAGAAAATATCTTAGCACTGAGCACGAGTAACAGCATCTCGCGATGCATTCCCCAGCTACAAACTGTAACACTTTAATGCAGTTTTGGATCATTTTTTTGTCTCAGGAATGCAGTGGAAGAGCTGAGTTGCCCCAGCTTCTCCCTATGAACATATAATTCCCCTGGTATTGGATGAGCTCTTGTGAGCATTTACTGTGCATTCCCCTTTGTGAACAAATGACCAACAGTTGGGAATGTTGGCAGGACATGACACAAAGGGCAGGCCACTCTCAGAGATGAGAATGGCATTAGGACAAGTGTGATTTATGACAGTGACTTTGGGGTTTCCATATCGCTTTTGGGTTATTCTTGACACAAGTCTACTGACTCAGAGGAGTAAAGAGATTTGAGTTGGAATAGATACCGGATGTTTGGCTTCAGGCTTGGCAATCTTGTTATGACCTTGGCAATGAGAGCCAAGGGAGAAGAGATGCAGTGGATGAACTGAGTGATGGAAATAGCAGCCCAATCAGAACCCATATGCTTCCCTCAGAGCCCCTTACGATAGCACCATGCAGAGTAAGTCCAAATCAAAACCTCAAAGCAGTACATGTAGGGAGGAAATACATCAGACTGATTCATAACAAAGTGAAAAAAAGTATTCACTAAATAATGCTAACAAAACCAAGGGTCCTGCAGCCGAGTAGATCTTGCAATTTAGAAGTTATTTTCTTTGCCATCCCATATTGTCCTCACACTCACAATCTCCCAAGCCTCTGCCTTCTTCTCAGCAACTTCCTGATATGGATCTTACTATTCACAATGTATGCAAAAGCTTTGACTTTTGCCTCACCAATCTCTTTCCTCTTTTATTCTTAGCATTTTACCTGCTCTACTTATGTGGTCAATACTCCCATCTTTTATCCTCAAGACCACTTGGGAAGCTTTGCTAAATGACCAGCACCGTTCCCCCATCCTGTTGCCACTGTTCCCCATCACAGTCTGTTCTTGCTCTGTAAAGAGAAACAAAGGCCCTGCCGGTGCTCCTCTATCCCACCCGCTTCTGTCTTCCCATTCTATCCTCAGTCCTTTTGCCTTGATAATGGAAGAAAATACACTTATAAATATTTATTAACATACTCATAAATATAAGCTTTTCCTCCCACTGCCCTCAGCCACCACTTTTGGAAAAATTACTTGTTACATCTTTCTGCACCAGCTTTTGAGCCTGTTCCCCAAGACCACCCAGGTTACCTCTATAGGAAAAACACAAGAAGAATTCAAACACTCCAAGGAAAAAAAAATATAAAAATCTTCATTGTCCACCCTCAGACAAAGCAAGTTGTGTGACAGAACCCAGCAAAACCATAGTAGCCTTACCAAAGCCATCTGGTTAGTTGGGTAGACAAAGCTGTAGGTTTGTGCTGTTGTCTTTTGAATTGCGTCATGTGGAAAACATTCACCAGTACCCACAGAAAGATACATAGTCAAATAACCCCAGAAAATAGAAAAAGAGACAGAGAGACAGATGGAGAATTTGTCTGGCTAATTTTCTCCCCTGTGGCTACTGTGATGTTTCTGCTAGAAAGGATGCAGAAGGAGTCAGAGTGAATAAACGCAAACTGACTTTCTGAGACACATAGATAACCGTAATACTTCTTTAAGTCCACACACACACACAAAAAAAAAAAACGGGGAAAAGAAATAGGATTAGAAAAAGCCATAACAAAGATTTTATAAATGAAACTAGAAAAAAAAAGGTGGAATTTCATGTTTATCATGGTGAAGACCCTTGTTCAATACTGCAGACAAGGACTGCTTTCTGTCCTTATGTGAATACCTTTGAAGAGACCTGTACGCTCAAGGTGACATATGCAAGTATTTTACTAAAAGTAGAGGACTTGCTTCCCTGATGGCCAGTGAGATGCTTTGTGTCTGTAGTTGCTCAGGGCAGATGGTGTATGACCCACTGCCCAGTGGGTGCAGCATGCCCTGCTTTGCTCTGCCTGACATTCACCAAGGTGATGTGGCAGCTGCTCGCTCCTCTCCCCAAGGCACATTTTGATCTGTTCTTTTTCCCTGCATCCCCCTTCCCCAGTCCCAGTTGAGGTTTCTGCCTTCTGTCACCTCTGATGTTTTCCAAGGGGTAGAACTGCCATTCAAACCCTTTGCCTCTCCCCTAGTCAAGGCTGTGGTTTTCCCATAGCTGCTTTGGTCCCTTTGGGCAGCTGCAGTGATGCGACATGGGTCAGACCCAGAGCAACAAGCAGCCTGTGCAGGTTCCGTGTGTTTTTTGTTTGCTTTGTCACATCTCTTTTTCCTCACTCACCACATAGCCCTAAAATCCTCTATTTTTCTTAGCATCTCTGGCTGCTTAGTCAAATGTCAAAAATACAACTGCTTCAGAGAACTGGTTTCCTTTTATGTGCAAAAAGCGAAAGGCAGGGAAGGAGAATTCTGTCTATGTTAAGTATTTTCTTTGCTTTTGTTCACAAAGGAATTAGTCAGTTAAAATAATAATAAAACCTGAAACACTCGTTTTGAATGTTGTTTACAGTGGGGGTTATATTTAAGGCTTCTGTTCTCCCTCCTCCCCTTCTTTCTGCAAAGAAAGAGAAGTTGCTTAATTTAGTTTTGTTGCTCGGTTGGCCATATTAGTGCATCTCACTCAGAAGAGCACTCCTGAAAAGAATGGCACATTTTTAATGTCCACTTAATGTCAGTCTTCGCATTTCTGCTTAGCACTGATTAGTGAGGTCACTATGAAGATTACATTTACAAACTATTCTCCTGGTCTCCCAAAGAATGTTAAGTATTCCTTAGCTGAAGAATCACCGTACTTGTAGCTTAACCTCCAGCTGTAAACATCTGCTCTATTCACCCCTTCTAAGAAGGGTAAAATAGGAAGATTTTCTTGTATGGTCTTTTTTTTTTCCCTGCATCTCTCCAGAAAACTGTACACATCCCTAAAACTTCATTACATGTATCAGTGAAGCTTATTAAATAACAGTAAATGCTTTGTACAAACATATGCTTTTGTTTCTGTAGATGCAATAGCAACTAAAGGACTCAAAAGTGACAGCAGCAGGCACCCCCACAGGTCACAGAAGTTTCCTTAGAAAAGAGGCAAACTACTATCAAAAGGAGAGAACGGGCGAGGAGAGTTCAGTTGAAAGATACACACAGATACCATCAAGTCCAACTGCCTGACCACTCTTTTGGCTATAGGATCCCAAACATATGCTGTACAGGTACACTGAGCTAGAGAAAGCATGCAGGTAACCAGACGACTTGATTATCTCCAGCAAGCTGTGCATTCAGCATACAGCCACCCTGTTGCACACTTCATCAGTCAGCAATTATGATGCTTCCCTACTGTAGCTGTTTCTCACCAACCTCACATCTGCTTTCTCAATCAATGAGACTCTTTTTGAAGCCACGCCGTGTTAGTGGAAAACTTTGTCTGACAGCTCTTGCAGAAAAACTTCACAGGAAGTGAACAAAGCAGGCAGAACTTTATCTTTCCTCAAACAAATTATTTAAAATTCTTTCCCTCCCACCTCTAGCTGGGTTCTCATGCTGATATGGACTCTCAGTCATGTGCTGGTGTTGCTGCATGTGGAGAGCTGGCAGCAAGAAGCAGACTGGCACATCACTGAGCACATCACCCACCTGGCTTACCATGGGGACAAACTCTGCTCTGACACATGTGGGTGTTGCTTCCATTACAGCTGTTTTGCAAAGATGAGGGATAAAGAAGCTGAAGGAAGAGATCTCCAGATCTTTCATCCTTCTGTAATATGGCTTTCCTGCTATGTGTTTTATTAGCTTGCAGGCTCATTTCTAATCAAAAGAGGTCATGCTAATTTGCCTCTCACACCCAGTTTACTACAAAATGCACCCAACAAGCAATTTACTCCTCCAGTTGTTGTAATCACAGCTCAGATTATCCCTGAGCCTTTACAGCTGTTTCTTCAGCTTTTTGAAGACTCCCTGCTGGGCAGAACTTGACACAGCCAAAGAAAGACCCTCATGGTGAGATGGAGAGCCACCACCATAACGTGCCACTCTGAACAGCCCCAGCCTCTGCTAACAGAGCAGAGGACTGACATCAGGAAGGTAACCCAAGATCCAGAGAAGAGCAAAGGCAGGTCTGCAGTAGGCATGGTGCTGCCTGATGTGCTCCCACAGCCATACACCAGATCTCTGTGACAGCCTGGCTGGGGAAGGCAAGCTCTCAGGTGTGGTCTAGCGAGAATTAAGCCGGTTTACTTTAAACATTTGCAGTAGGCAGATTTGCATACAAATTGCCCGTGGCTGCTGATGTCATGACCTCTTATTCCATTCCCCATAAAGATTGCTGGCAGGTTATTGATACATGCGATGATTTCACAGCGTCAGGTTTCTGTGTCTGCTGCCATCCTCCAGCAGAACTCAGTGACGGCCCTGGGCTCAGGTCAGGGGATCAGGTCAAATTCATTTCTCTCACTTCAGCCTACATAAATTTCAGGTCAAGTTATCACAGCTGATCAGCACAGGAACTGGTACAAGTACCCACTGTTTTTTAAACTAAAAGAGGTTTAGATTAGATGTCAGGAGGAAATTCTGCAGAGAGCAGTAAGACCCTAGGACAGCTGTCCATAAAAGCTGTGCTGCCTCATCCTTGGAGGTGTTCCGGGCCAGGTTGGATGGGAGCCTGGGCAGCCTGAGCGGGGACCTATAGCCCTGCCCACAGCTGGGGCTGGGTGATCTTCAAGGTCCCTGCTGACCCAAGCTCTTCTGTGATTCTATAATCCCTAAAAGCCAATGGCTGACAGGTTGCAAGCAGCCAACTATAGGGCTTCCCACTGCCAAGTATCTGGTAAACAGAACGGTGACAGTGTTGACAGCACAGTGACTCCCATGGGAAAACTGAATTAAATACCCTTTGCTCCTCCTTAAAAATTGTTTAGGTTATAAACATACCCTGAATGCACATAAAATGAACCAAGCCAAGGCCCTGCTGCTAGGCAGGAGGGAAGATGGGAGGCAGGGTGGGAAGACTGAAGATGCTTTGAAGCAAACAAAGCCTTTGGGAAGCTAGCCAGCAGGACTGTCAGATAATGCTTCCTATAAACCTTAGAGGGAAAAAAAAAAAGTATTTATGCAAAAGAGTTACAAACTGTGAAACAGCAAATCTGCTTTAAATTTCGAAAAAGGTCTATTTGCTTGCAAATCTCTTGTCAGCTGCAGAGAAGATATCAGAAAAGGATAGGACTGAAAGTCAATTTCCTGGTAAAGCCTCCAGATAAAGATGGCACTGCAATACAATTGAAGAAATAACACACACACCATTTCCCTCATTTTGTCATTTGGAGCTGATGAATTTTTTTTCTGGAGCAAATCAGCAACAAGGACAGTAAAAAGCTGGACTGTGTTATGTTTATTTAAACAAAGTTTAGATAGCAAATTGTCTCCACTTCAGCAAATTCACAGTTCTGGGGGAGTAAAAATAAACTCTATAATTTTAACTTCCAAAATAAGAGTGAAAGACAAACCACAACCACAGGAAACAAGAGTAGTTACCCTTATTGCTCCTTTTGAAACAACGAGCTTTGGCCTAAGTTGTCTTATGCTGGTAACGCAACAATGACCAGGAAGGCAATGTCTGCAATAGACAGTTTTCCCCAAACTTTTTTTTTCCCCCCATTTTTTCTTCCAGTATGTGTTAATAAAGTTTCACAGAAGAAGGGAAGTATTATCTTGGCTTTGCATTTCATATGCCAAGTAGAAAACCGCACGTAAGAGGAGTCTGTATGCAAATCACCTATTTTTAAAGAACACAGAGAATATGAATGCAAATTACACAGATGTATTTCCATCTAACGTCCTATTGGAAAAACGGTTCCAAGATTCAGATTAGCAGCACTCACACCTCACCCCTGTGTGCCTCACATAGGCTTTCCTGCAGCCTTCCTGGCATGGGGGTTTTGCACAGGGATTGCCCTTTTACCATGAGGTTATGGTCCACAGCAGCACTGCCTGCGTGGTCCGGTGCAATTAAACAATACAGTGTCTGAAAGAAAAGCTGTGTCAGGAGGAGAAGTAGGAAAAATAGATAGGCTGCAACTCCTAGCAGGAAAGATGAGCAGTTGCCCCACTGTTGGTCTGGGATTGCTCAGCTGCCTGTGTTCTATGGAAACCATGTGCAGTTTGAGCAGCTTATGCTCTGTTTTGTCCCCTCTGTCACGCTGTAAGCTGCAGGATTATTGCAGGATCCGTGCATGGTATCTGGGGGACATGTCCACCCACAGCCAGCAGCAGAGCATGAGGTCAACTCTCCTGACTATTCTCTGCTAGTCCCAGACATCTTCCTTGTCCAGTTAAAGGCCTTGCTGGCCCCATACCTGGCTAGAACTTCCTATCCCCAGTGGGGCTGATCACAGAGCCTACACAAACCCTACTTCCCAAGTGATTTGTCTCACCCTTGAGTGAATGCATGCGTTGCTGTGATCGTTACCTTACCCAAAGGTTGGACCTGTCTGCACAAAAAAACAAGAATTTTCTCCTATAGCCTCCAGGAAATGGGCAGCATGGATGCGTTGGATTTTTGAGAATATTTGTTTCCATGCTGCTAAACCAGCAAGGCATCCAGCAACAAACAGTGGGGATTGCCATTCAGACTGCTAGTGATTCGATAAGCCATTCTCATCAGTTGTAAAACTGCACTTAGATGAACTTTAGCATTCTTGGCTCAGTGTGAAAAAGTTTGAAGAATGAATGCAGGATGAAAGCCCAAGAAGGGAAAAGAACAAATCAGCCCTGCTGTGTGAAAGCACACACTCTAATTGCATATTTAAAAAGCATTCTAATTTTCACAGCTATTGTGCCAATCAATGCAGCTTGAAGAGACTGTTGACTGCTTGTACGTTTCTGCTTTCCAACAGAAGAATAAGAGTGTTACTGGCAATAAATACAGCATCTTGCTTACTCTGCTGAAGTTAACATCAGTTGAAACTTCATGCTTTTGCAAGGGACAGATAGGCAGGTAGGTTCCAGAATGCTCTTAGCTTTCCCCAGTGGTAGTTTCACTCAGGCACACGGGAAGGATATTATTTTTTCCTCATTGGTTGCACACAATTTCTTTTCTCAAGATCTTTTTTCTCATAGTAAAATAGGCTAAGCCAAATTTGCAGGATTTCATGTTCACAGCTGATTAAGAAATATCTCCCCTATTCTTGTAGTCAGCTCAGTAGATATCAGGAGAAACAGCTTTGCATCCTGAAGAAGGGGAATTGACTAGGAGAAAGGAATAGATTTATGGCTCAGGCACTGGATTAAGATACAAGAGAACTGAATTTAGTAACTAGCCATAGGCACGGCTCTGCTTTGCAGCAATTCCTTCACTGTTGGTGCACTCCTGCTGTCTATCTACAGGAAGCTGTCCCAAAACATCTTAGTCACAGAAGCTCTGCAGAAAGAAATACACTGCATCTAAGAAAAAAAAAATGTAAGCAGAAGCTGCAGAAGTTATTAATTTCGGGGTTAGCATGCTATACTTAAGTGGACTGAGGGTTGTCTATTAACTACATAGGCAGCAGATTGAAGAAATATTTCTTGTTGCCTCAGAAGTATGCAACAAAGTGTTTAAGCATCTTTCAAATTGCAGGATCCTAAATTGGCGACAAATTCATACAAATGCAGCATTTGGGATCAAAATTTCCCCAAATGCTCAAGTGCTTGCATCTAAGATTGCATATTAAGCAGAGTAATCCTGTTTTGTCACACAGCCTTAATCAGGGAGTGCCATATAAGGGCTAAGCACAACCAGATCACAAATGAGCAAAGTGCCCCCAGAACACTCATGAAAGCTCTTCAATTCAACCTCTGAATTTTCAATAATCTGTGGTTTTGAAGACAGAAAAAGCAGCAAAGCATTGCCATGAAACAATAGTAAATTCATTTCATTGCAGTAAGAAATTTCATTTACATAACATGAGAAATAATTAAATCAGAGCTGATCTGCGTGCCGTGTGAGTTTAATTGAATTCGGGTTTCATATCTTTGGTTATTTTATCAGGACTGTCTCCAGGAAAGTGTTATTAGTCATTTTTGCAATAAAAACGAAACAAACAAACAAAAAAAAATGAACAGCCACTTCTTAAATGAGCAAGAGAAGGAAGTCTTGGAATAAACTCCTGCTGAGCACCACAGATCAATAAAGACAACAGCAACTGCCAGCAGAGCTACCTAGAGCTTAGTCAATGGGGAATATAAAGCATTTATGAAGAAAGCCTTCCCTGTAATTTTTTATTTTTTTATTTTTTGCCAAAAATGACTGCGACAGCTATCTACTCTGACACTTCACAACTCCGACAGTGTGATCTCACCACATAATTGATTCTTCTTCTAACTACATTCTTACTGTGTAAGTGAAGAAGATTAAGCCCTTGGTAGAATGCGCCTTTCAGGAATGGCACATCTCCGTTGAGGAGGTGCAGCCAGCTTCCTTTCAGTGACAGCGCCACTGAAGATTTTGTTCCTTTTCCACCTGCTTTTAATTTCAGTATTTGTTCTCTGGATTACTCCCTTTTTCCTCTTACATAAAACCCCTCAGAAATTAGACGCGTTGTTTGGAAGAACAAAGGCCACCAACGACTTAGTTTTCATCCCTTCTTAGAGAAGTCTAGTAGATTGAAAACCTTGCTTCCTCACTGTAAGGCACATATCCGGGATCTTTACACTGTTTTACAGGTCTTCCTGAAATCCTCTGTACTAACACCTTGACTACACAGCTCTTCCAGCTGTGACTTGATCTCAGCTCTTTTCATGTTTGCCTTTCAAATTACTTTAGCTTTAAGGCAACAGTTACATAGCAACAGTCTCTGACCCTCCCCAGCTACTTTTAGGAAGAGCACTCCTATTTTTTGAGTTGAGGAATTCTGCTTCTCCTTTCAGCATCCCCAACCCCAACAAACTACTCTTGGAAAAGCACCTTTTCCCCCATCTGTTTGACAGATATTTTTAATCAACAAATTCTGAGGAAAAGTACTCAGACTGTGAATTGGGTGCTATCTAGCCTTACCAACATCTGATGTACAGTCATTCATCTGGATTACATTATTCTGCTTCAAAGCTATGATGAGACTGTAAAAATTTGGAACTGACCAGATTACCAATTTTAGGACTGAATGCAGAAGGTTTATCCTAAAAAGAATGAAATAAGTGAGCTCATGCTATATTTCAGTGAACCTTGACAGCTGTGGACACCTTGTTTGTTCTGATATTGTGCTGTGGTCCTCCTGACACAGTTTTGGAAATAACTACCTTATGCCTCCACACTGCAAACCTCTGCTTCAGCTGTGGTCTTCTCTTCTAGCAGGACAGGGCAAGAGCTGAGACTGGAAGAACAAAAAGCGAGAAGTGTGCTACTCACTATGTATGCGTTTGCTTGCTTAAGAAATGAGGGAGATTTAAAGATTTATGTGCCATACTCAAGAAGGGTCAAAGGAGGTTTGTGACTTGCTCTCCTCAGCAGAGCGACGCAGCATCGTGCTCTCCCTGGAGATTCAGCTAATCTCTGTGAAGTCCTTGGTCAATATAAGAGAAAGGCACAGCATACAGCTGCTAAGTACAACCAGGAGAAGAAATGCTGACAATGTCTTGATCCTACTAGTGAGTACTTGGACGTCTCTCCTCAAAATTAAAAAAAGTAATTTAAAATATAATCATTTACACACCGGTAGAATTCTTCTTTCAAATGCTCTTAACCAAATTGATTGTAGTTGCTGAACACAGCATCCCAGCTCCTACACTACCAGCTTTTCAGCACAGCTCAAACACATGTTTGGGACAAGGGAATGCAAGAATTGGTGGAATAATTGCATCTACCTAAGCATTTATATGGCTGCTATAACCACAGTACAATAAAAGTCTCCTGAGGACTAGTAAAAAGAACACAAGTACACACACAGTTCTGAAGCACTCAAAGTTGAGCAACTTGTTAAAATAACACAGGAAGTCTGAGCAGAGTGTGAAATAGAGCATAACCACACCCAGTACTAAAGCTCAAAACTGCTTGACCACATGTGCAGTATTGCCTATCTTTAATTTACAAGTGTTATTCAAAGTTAGTTGCATTTGTACTCTTAGTTGGTGATAAGTCTGACAGGCATCTTCACATTGCTGCATAAATCTAGGTAAAACTCCAGAGGTCTGCAAGTGACTACATGAGCATAGCCTACTGAGCTCCACATAGAGTTTAGTGCCAGAAATAGGCTAGCATTCACGAGCCCTTGGCTTTCAGTTTTATGATTAACTTGTCATCTGGAAAATATAGCCAGATCTAAAGGACAGCGTGGGAAAATGAACAGTAAGTTCAGATGTGACTAAAGACTTTTTTTTGTGGCAAGATCTTGGAGGATTTTTTTTTTTCAGAGTCGTTTTTGAGTAAAAACAAGGTTAGTAATTCTGCATGAGCTTGATTTTTTGCTGAATTATTTACCAGAAAAATACATTCACCCATTTTCCTTGGAACTTCTGCTTTTTACATTTCTTTAATAAAAGATTCAGCACTTTCAAATTGAAATTTATTAATAAAAGGAAAGCTGACTTTTTTTTTTGTTTCCTATATATATTTATATGTAAAGTTCTTGCACAAGACATCAAAAAATAAATTTTGAAAAGTCCATATGATTCTCCAGTCTTTGACTTCTTGAAATTACCAAGAAATCTGTGATGGAAAGGAACAAATGGGAAAATTAACAGAAAAAAAAAAAATAGGCTGGTAAAAGACACTGATTGAAGGCTGGATCTTTCCCCTATTCCCTGGTAGGAGAGTTCCTCAAAGAAAAAAGTTTGTTTACTGGACAGAGCTTTATGTAGTGGAAGATAACCTTTTCTGTTTATTGCAGAGATGACTTTTCACAAAGCTGATGCGTATGATGAATGAAGCACACTTACAGTTTCTCTACCTGATCTAATTCTGAGCCACTCATGGCCATAAGAGAAGAAAAGCTTTGATTATCACTAGATTTGATATTCTCCCTCACAAGAAACATCCCTTTCATATAAGGGATTTGCTTTTGCTTTGGTTGTGGGGGAACATGACACTTCCTGATCCTTCTCCGCATTACTCCACAGGTTTTGCACGTAGGACAACTCTAACACTCTTCTTCTGCTCCTCTCACACACTAGAGCTGCATAAGGGTGACTCAAAGGCTTTCCCCAGGAGCCAAAGTCATCAAGTGGAGAGAGAAGCCTCATACTCAGTCATTTTTCCACTTAGCTTTTTATGCATAATTATGAACCACCCTAAAGATCAAACATCATCTATTCATTATATATCTCCTCTGCTCTTGCACATTATCAGCAGAGCACTGACAACTTATTTTCTAGACTAAGTAGGCTTCAGCACAGTCACTGAGGAAACGTTTTAGGAGTAGTTGCAGTTTGAGCAGATACCATCTTATCTACCTGCTGTTCAAAGAAGGTGGTGCCCTTGACTCTGCCACGGATGGGTGGAGATGACATTATATCTGTAAAGGTCAGCCTTGGATAATGTATTGGCCACTATGGGTGACCCCTGGGAAAGCAGTGGCAGGTGGAGAAGGACAGAGGCAGGAAGAAGAGTGTAGACACAGAGCCATGCTGGTACAGAGCTGCCACGTGCTTATTTCCTTTGGATCACTGAATCTACATAGCTCCCAGTTCAAGTCCCCTCAAGACCAGCTCTTGCATATGGCAGAACCCATCATCTCACACAAGCTCTGTTATTGTTATCAGGATATTATTATCTTTCTAGGTCAAAGGCACATAACAGGCTCACTGACAGCAGGTGATGATTGCACATTGGATGCCAGGCCCCCAGGTGGGATGCACAGTGCCAGCAGTTCTGGGAACATGCCTGGGGTTGAAACCAATTGAAAACCTATCCCCTTGGCATCAACCACTTACAGCCTGCCCTGCTCCATTATAAAACATGGGAAAAGGGCTGTGGAGGGTCACCTTCATATATGGTAAAGCAGTGGGCAGGTGAAATAGAGACAGATCTTTTCTCTTTTTTGTTCCAAGTCATGAAAGCTTTGGGCATTTTGGCATTTGATTTTTTAGACTGTAATTTTCGTTGCTCGCTTAGGCAATGCATTTACTCCAGCCCTGTACTTCTCAAGGAGAAAATCATAAGTCTAAAGAAAATATTTTAAAATGATCTTATCGCTTTATGCACCTTATCCTATTTAGGGTAGAAGTTATTACAACATAATTGATTTAAATGGTCCAATAAATAAATTTGATCACACATTCCTGCAACGCAAATATTGTTTCTGTAGGAGATAGGAACAACAACATCTAAAAGATTAACCTCTAACTCCTGAAGACAGTGCAACTAGCACTACCACAAATACAGATAGGCAGGAAGTGTTTCACCCCTGATTAGGAGACAGTACTGTGCTTACTCCTATTCCTCAGCTACGCAACCTATGTGCACACAGAAGTCCTGAACTCAGTCATCATCTATGGATGTGCCAAGGAAGAGAGCTGCACACAGACTGAAGTCTGCTTCACAGTGATGTCACTGTTTTATACATAAGGAAAAAAAAACACCCTGCATGGTGACAGAGCTCTGCCAGTCCTCCTGTCCTGGTTCACCTAGTTTGTTCAGACAGCTCCAGCCAGAAAACAGGGATGAGTAAGTGAATGCAGCAAAGCCCAGGAAAGCGGTGATGCATCAGCACTCCATTCAGCCATGCATCGTTCACACATTTTTAAAGGTGAATGGAGTGGAATGAACTTTTATTTCCTTCTGCCTCTGATAAAGCAGAAAAAACACTTAACACATTAATGGAAAGAAAACAAACTGCTATCACATTGCACTCATCTGAATAAAAATGTGACTCATCTTTCCCACTGCTTATGCAGATACCTCCTGCTTCCTCAAGGCCCATCATCCTGCTGGCAGGACCCAGGTACCAGCAATCCACTCAGCAGGACACCAGTGATGCTCCTCCACCCGGGGAAAAGTCTGCTACCTGTAACCTCTTTAAGCTTCTCTACTCTTTAGCTCCACACAAGTCTAAGAAATTTTGGAAGATGCTAGTTTGGCATACCCTCCACTGGCTGAATGAAACTTCTCTGGATTATCCCATTTGAACTCTCTTCTCCACTGTAGTTGCTCTACTGGAGGGATCACTGCCAGTGACAGAGCTGGAGGAAACCTTCCATCTCTGTGCTCATATCACATCTAAATGGTGCACATGGCGGAGGTGGTGGTGGAAAATGACAGTTTGCTCAAGAGCACAGCAAAATGTTTTCAGTGCCTTGCAAACTGTCTCCTGGAGCATTGGTATAAATCAAGAGTGCTTTCACAGAGAAGTGATTTTGCAGTGCTGAATCTAAAGTAAAAGAGCAAAGAGATGAGCCACTTTCATCCAGCGCTTCATCAGCTGGGCTGCTCGTCTCATAATGCATCATATTGTTCTGCTAGAAATGTTTTCAAAAATTAGCTGGTGTGAAAGCAAGATTGGACTCTGACAGATCTCAGCTGTGCAGAAACCTCCAGTGTGGATTCAGCACCTACAACAGAAGGTGAGTAGAGCTTCAATACCTATGAGCTTTTCTGACCTCTCTGGACTTCAAGTGCCCTCATAAGACAGAAATGTCACATTCTATTTATATTTTCAAAATGCTGCAGGAAAAACACCCTTGATTGGTCTCCTGGTTTATTTAGATCAGTATGTTCCTTTCGGAGAAAAGCAATCATCTTTCATAGCTAGAACTGAGACAATTATTAGGCTTACTTTCACATGCATGAAGAACTTTGTATGTGAGATTTTAATGTAGCATTCAAAGCAGTTTCAAATGATCAGTTGTTTAAAGAACAGCCCCAAAGAGGTCCAGAATCTGTGAAAGAAGCTGGGGCCAGGGATCAGGAGCTCCCATACTTGTGTGCACCACTGAGTTCACAGCAAAAGGACACTCAGAAGTCCCATCTGTGGTGCTGTAAGAACTGCTAAGGGAGAAGGAGGACAATATGAGTGGGAGAGAAGATGAGGCACCAACTATTCTTGCAGAGCTAACCCTGTAGGTGGCTGAGGGGACTGGACAGGGACACACAAGCAGTGGCCATGCACTCACTGTAGTCTCCAGTTTTGACTGGAGACAACGTGTTCATTTGAAATGCAGTGTTAAAGCTCCTTTTCACTAGAAGGTCAAATTAAATTATAACTCTGGGGAAATCCCTGCTTATAATTTACGAGGATGCCACAGGGAACTGAGGAAACAGGGACAGATAAATAGTAGAGCACTTACACCCAATTATACACTTTTTTTTTTAAACACTTCTTGTCAAGAACTGGTTGTAGATTAATCACTTTCTCTTTATTCTGTGCAGGAAACTTGAGTTGTACTACAATCAAGACAAGAGTTTCTCTAGGATGGATCCATAGCTGGAGTTTTCTTCCCATACCAAGACTGTTACTCATTCTTTCCCCACTCAAAACGCCAGCAACGTTTGCAAGATCCTCCAGCAAAAGGTAGCTACATTATACATGAACTCTCCCTCCATATTCCACATAAATTAGCATTAGCCCAGCTGGAAAGATAAAGAAAAAATCACTACAAAGATAGTGAGGAAAACCATATTCTATGCTGAAGTCAGGCCAAGAACTGCTGGTCTGACACTACGGAGAAAAACAAACCGAACACCAACACCTCTAAAGCTAAGGCCAGTGCAGCATTACAAAGGTGACATCAGAGACCACAAAAACAGTAAATTATTTTTCAAGTATGCTGTTAAAAACTAATCCCAGGCTTTGGCAGGGCACAATACTTCAAAGGCCCCTTCATCCCCTTTCTAACAGTTTCTATAACAGCAGCACTGAAATCATTCACACTGGCTAAAGATCACACCTAGAAAGTTAAAATAGCATTGCCCTAGCTTCTGTAGAAGTTCTGGGTAAAACCTCAGCCTAAGGCATCACTTCAGGCTTGCCGTTCCTGTTACACATTCATGCTCTGCACCACAGCCTAATTCTCACTCCAGCCCAATGGCAGGTCCCACTTCTCCTTTATGTGAGTGAGGGAACAAGTCAGCTGCACCAGTGGGGCAGCAAAACCCACCTAACACTTTCCATCACCATCTCCACTTGCTAGCAGTTTCACAGCAGCTCTGATAGCCTGCTATGTCATTTCCCTAAACTAGACTTTCCTCCCCACACACAATAAAAATGCTCTAAGAATAGCTCAGCATAATTTCCCTGAAGATCAAAGTACCAGCTTCAATCCTACTGCATCATCTGATATGTCAGGACTATTAGGACCTAAAAGCTAGGTCCTAGAGAAACGGAGGAGTGTGCACCCTTCAGACCACCAAGCCCAACAGCATTGACAGTTCTCTTCCTCTACAGCATCAATAGCAGATCTATAGAACAGAGGAAATAATATTGCAACTCTCAAATACCCTGAAGAGGAACTCCTCTCTCTACCTCAACTTTTGATCATTTGATTCTCAGCACAATTAAAAAAAAAAAAAAAAAAAAGTAGTTGCAGTCCTTAACATCTCACTGGAAAATTCACTGCAGCTCAATGCTGAAAGAGAGCAGCATTTTGAGACTAATTTAAAGACCTATCTAGAGAAATTTCTGCCCACACTGTATGTAAGAACTGCTATTACCCAAAGCCAAATCACTAAGAAATTCAATCCTTTTTCTCTTATTAAAAGCCACTATAATTCACAGTTATAATTCATATAACTATTAAGTTATATGTGTAGAGATCACTGGGAAGCATGGAGGATGTAATAGATAACATTCTGGACAATGAACTTGTACATCTCCTACTGTAAGGTAAAAAACACATAACAGGTATGAGCAGCCAGCTTTTATTTTCACCCTGGTTACATTGCCATTGAAAGAGATTTGCTTTAACCAAGCCTGGATCCTTCAAATTCTCTGTAAGACACTCACGCTATCTTTCTTGCACATTTGTTTTATCAAGACCTCTGCTGCCAGTTCTGCAATGAGAACAGATCCTCTCATTGCTAAGAGAGCACTCATTGGTGATCGGTCTTGTCACTTTTGCTCAGTCTAACTATACCTTATTCTGCCAAGTAGAATGAGTAAAATCAAGAGGAATAGGGAAGCAGTAAAGAACTAGTGAATTAGGTAGAATTAGGTACCTAAAAGAATATGCATATACACTGGAAGCAAGTGGTTTGTCACATCCTCTATTGGACTAATTGCTAGGCAAACATCTATGCCACCACCCAAAACAGAAGTGGCTTGATAGCAAATAAATAATCACCTCAGAACAGCAGAGATTAGGACCATCAGGAAGTCTTTGAAGAACACTCCTTTATGAGGAAAGGAAAGCAAAAAAAAAAAAAGTAGCACTTCATCTCCATTGAGGTTCATGCCTAAGTACATTCCAGATGTAATCCTCAGCTTGACTTTCCAACCCGTATCATGCCCTTCCAGAGAGATCTATTGCATACAGGTGCCACTTCATCCCCAGCTGATCCCCAGTATCCAGGTGCCCTGAAACGTTGCACGTTCACAATGAATTTTGCTGATGCTGCTTTTATTCTTTCAGTTATCTATGACACACTCTGGTAGCCAGCACCTTCTACATGTACACTATTTTTAGAAAGCACACTTTATACTTACACTTACACCTGTCATCGGGAGACCTATGGCCAACATCTTATTTATGCTACTGTACTTTGACACATTGTCAGGCCCACATTTCATCTGACGTTTGATGTTACATCGAAGGTCATGTCTCTGGTAGTATTTTGACAAGCACTCTTCTAAAGCAGGTTCCGAACATTGATCCCACTAAACTTCAAGTGCACTGTCTAGGGAAGGAGCTACCACTGCCTTGACACAGCAGCAGCATCAGAAGGGCAAGAGAAGGAAAGAGCTCTCTTTTAAGTAGCAAAACGCTGTGGAAAGGGCTAGACTAGCACCTCAGTGAAGATGTAGGTAGAGCTTTGAAAGTCTTTGACGTGTTTGTCAGGACTGATGGGACCTAAAGCCTTATTTTGAATTAAAAACAAATTTTAAAAGCTCCACAGGAAAAAAAAAATCCTTTGGAAAGGTTATATAAGATTTGTTAGTTTTAAGAAGTCAACATCCTCTTTTCTACGTTAAGTGCAGTCGTCCACACAAGTCTTGCAAGAGACATAGCCAGGAAGAGGGGCAACAGTCCAGTCCATATTCCTCCCAAGATGAGATGCATCTCTTTTCCTGGGGTCACCACAGTGAAACCGCTTTCTCACACCCCATCAAAATACAGAGCAGATCAATCTTTGACTGTTTCATAGAATATTCCCATCTGGAAGGGCCCCATGAGGATCACTGTATCCAACTCCTGGCTCCACACAGCACCACCCAAAACCCAAACCAATTTCCTGAGAGCACTGCCCAAGTGCCCCTTGAACTCCAGAATTGGGGATACACCCTCTGCCAATCTCTAACAGGTTTATGCCCATGTTCAGTCCCTATGCCTGTTAAATGCAGTTAGCAGCTATGCTGGATCCCTCCAGCACCTGTACATGGCAAACCAAGTCCCCTCTCCACACACCTTCAGCATTCAACTCTAAGCAACACCCTTTTTCCCCGTGTTCTAGACAACAAAATGGTTAGGCAGCAGCAGACCAGGAAGAAAGGGGAATATTAAAGCTGAGCATAAAAATCTTAATTAAAGATTCTTACAACCTGTGCTCCTGCACCCTTTCCTCAGCACCCAGCTCAGAGTCCAGAGGGCTCTTAGCTGCAGCCTTAGTCTTCACAGGTGGGAGGAAATCACAACACTGCTGCACCTGATGGGACACCATGAATTGCCATTTTATGACACCATATGACATCTTATGAGACAATACAAATGACATCATGCCCCTGAGAGGACTGTATTTTCACAGATTTCTTTGCCTGCTTTGAAAAGCTAAACTAAAAAAAAAAAAACTATTTGCCTTGAAGAGGTGTCATGGGAGAGAGGGTCAGAATGTCTGCCTGAATTAAATCCTGGGTTCCCCTGCAGCTGGAAACCCATTCTGAAGTGGAATTGCATCATACCAGAGAATAAGCACAAGGGGACTCAAAGGGCAGGACATCAATTTACTAACTGGAATCTCATTAAGAATTTACAAGGTGGGCAGAAGTAATTGTCCTCATTTGGTATATTGCATTTCACAGCCACATTATGTCCAATAATACTTAGGAAAATGCACCACTGCTATGAATCCAAGTGCTTAAAGTTGCTTTGATGGGGGAATTAAGACATCCTTGTCCATTATAACAGACTCTCTAATTATGCAGCGCCATACTGGTTCTGTTTGCTTTTCCCTGGCCTATGCTTCGCTCAACAAAGAGCTATTGAAGTATACCTTCCTCTTCTCCTCCCCCATACCCTGTGTTTCCCAGACCTCAGCGACCAAATGGTGCCACTGTTCATTCACAGAACCCCACATCTGGCCCTGAAAAAAACAGATTTAGGGAGACACAAGCACCTGAGGGAAGATACCTGCCCCAGAGCTGCAGAGGGCCACCAGCATGGTGCATAGCAGAGGATGCAGAGGCCCAGGTCACCCCACCAGTTTCCACAGCTGCTTTCTAGCAGCAGAGGACAAAGGCTCAGCCCATTTCAGAGCCAGTTATAAAGTGCTCAGGTCCCTCTTCCCTACTCATCCCCTGCCTGTAGGGAGTGGTCCCCATGTACCACTCCCAGCCCCTCCGTTTCCCCCCAGACAAAGTTCTTCAATGTCATCATCCTTCTCCTGTCAAGTCCCAGACTCAGCATTTTTTCCCCCTGAGGTTCTTGCCCCCAGACTGTCTCCACCAGTCTTCGTCCCTTTTGAATTTACACTCAGCCTATAAGCTTTGGCTTATAAAAAGAGAAATCAAGGAGCATTGTTTTGTGTTGCCTTTTTTAAAGGACCTTTCCTCAGATAATATGGCAGGCATGGACAGCTGCAGCTGTCCCTCAGCCAGCACTACACGAAATAGCCTACCCTTCACCCTTTAAAGTCTCACATGGGGGATATCCAGTAAGCTGCCATCCCTCCAAGTCACGGCCAATAATAGGTGCAACATAGTCCATGTCCTGGGGCACTGCACATGAGGGTCTACCTTCAGCACAAGAGCTGGGGCCATGCCCAGCTGTTCCTGGACCAGAGGGCTTCCTGTTTTGGAAGCATCAGTGAGCACTACTGTGGACTGCAGCAGCTGCAGCATTGTCTATGGGAGCTGAGCTGGGCACGGGTGGGCATAATTAGCATCACTCAGAGCACAGTGCTCTGCACAGCACAGCAAATGTGAGACACATGCAAGGTGAATGCTTATCATCTGGGAAACCTATCCCCTACACAGAATCTAAGAGTTTTCTATCTTGTTTGTATGGCACATTTCACCCAAGAAATGCAAGAAATGCTGCCTTTCCAATTCATTGCTTTGTAGAAATGGAGATTGTTAAAAACAGCTGTGAAGGTTTCTTTCTGGTCTGGACAAATCCACACATGAGCTTTGATTCCATCAATGCAGTATGAAGAAAGCTGCCAAAGACTGAAAAGAACATTTAACTGCAGACAGCATAGAACATCCATTGAGTGGCCAAATCTTATCTCTTTTCTTCTTGCTGCACAGAAACTACAATGTCAGTAGGTTTGTAGAAAGAGAAAATCTCATTTCAGCTAAGCAGCAGTCTCACCTGCATTTGGCAGAACATGTAAGAACAAACCTTCACAATGAAAGTGTTCACGGTTGCCGGGTTTGGTTTTTTGTTTTTTTTCATCCTAGTCACTCTTTCCCCAAGATCAAGATCCTTTGGTGATAGGACAAGGGGAAATGGCCTCAAGTTGTGCCAGGGGAGGTTTAGGTTGGATATCAGGAACCACTTCTTTACAGAAAGTATAGTCAAGCACTGTACTAGGCTCCCCAGGGAGGTGGTCAAGTTACCACTCCTGGATGTGTTTAAAATCTGTTTGGATGTGGTGCTCAGGGACATGATTTAGCAGAAGGTTGTTAGAGTTAGGGTAGTTTCGTTAGGTTGCAGTTGGACTTGATGATCTTTAAGGTCTTTTCCAACCTGAGCAATTGTATGATTCTATCAACAACTTCAACTGGAGGTTTGATTTACAAAGCGTCCAGCATATTCCCTAGGTAGGAGCAGACAGTGATGTTACATCCTCAATCTGTATTTCAAAAGGAAAAAATGTAAGAGTACATGGCAATAGTTCACTGCTGCAAAAGTGACATATCTCCATGAATATATTTAATATTCAGACCCAGCTGAAATCCAAGCGGTGCAAAGGCACAGATAACTTATGTTTCTTGTCCCTCCAGGTGCTTCCCTACTTACCTGCACTTTGTTACCAGAGCTCTACCAATGCTGCACCTGCCATTTCTAAAGAGTGGTAGAGGAAATCTTATAATAAATCCAGCTATTGCATTACAACCCATGTGGCACGCAGCAAAGAACTGCAGAAAGCCCCCAGTGACAGATTGCTGGGTTATAAATAGGTGCAGGGTTGACATAGCTGGAGTGACTCGTAGCTGCAGAGCAGTCCTCCAAATAAGTGACATTTATGATGTTTCTCACTGCAGCCAGCTTGCTGGCTGCCCAATAACTGGATCTGCACATCTTCTCTCCAAGCACCAGTACCAGGCCAAGGAAACCCGTGTGCAAGCAGAACTGAAGGCAGACAGGTGAGGAAAATATGTTTATAGTGTATTTCTGAGTTTATAAATCCACTAATATAGTGGTTCTCTTCTGACTCCTTTCTAGCAGCCCAGGGGCTTGGAGGCACATAGTACAGCACATTGAGGGACCTTCTTCAGGCACTACGACCTCAATAAGCACACACCAAATGAACTAGTTAACACTCAGTTAAATAGAATTTAATAAAAACTTCAAAAGAACAACTTAAAGCAGCTTGTATTTGCTGTGAAACAACAGCAAGCCAGCAGATGGCTGACAGATTAGCTGAAAAAAGGCAATCTGCACTTTTTCAAGACTTACATAATTCAGCTTCATAATCTGGCTGAGGTTTTTAAATATTTTCCCAGCTTCAAGACCTAGTAATAGTGCTCTCCCTTCCCAGGATGCATCCCTTCAGTCAGTTCTCTGACTGTGGCTGAGCACAAGGAGGTGTTGGCTGGGAACATATCAGGAGTGAAGACCTGAAGATGCCTATTTTTGCCCAAAGTTGAATGCAAAGGGACAAATACGACTAAATCCTCTTAAAAATTATACCAGAAATCTACAGCTAAGCAAAGGCCAAAGCATCTTCATCAAGGAGAGGAGCCACCAGAAGCAAAACTGACGGGCCCCATTTTTCTGGCACAGTCACAAAAACACAGAAACTGTTGAGACCCAGCACCTCCCCAGGAGCCTCGCATACGGCCTGCAGCTGAACCCGCACAGGATCCTGTGCTCCCTGTGGCTGCAGGGACTGTTGAGCCAAGGCTTAGTCACCATTACAGTTTTGAATAACGTTACAGAGAAAGTAAATATGCCACTACTGGGTCTGTGAGCACTTTAAAAAAGTACACACACACACACACACACACACACACATGTAGAAGAAGGATATTTTGCAGCATTCATCAAAACGGGATGAAACTGCATCCAGTTACTGGTAGCAATACGAGTTCATACTGATACGGAAATGGAAAGTCTCAAATGGGATTTAGTCACATTACCCCAAGTCCAAACTTTATCTTTCTGGCTAAATCCATTTCTTCATATTCTTCCCCTTAAAATTGATTGCTAGAATAACATGTCAAATATATTCTGTTTCTAAAGAAAGACTTTCTTAGAGATTTAATTTTCACATAAGGTCATATAATGGTTTGGATTAGAAGGGACCTTTGGTCACTGATAGTCCAACCCCCCTGCTGTGGGCAAGAACAACTCCCACTAGAGCAACATGTATTCCATGGGGCCAGCAGGCATCTCCTATACCACTATGGATGCAGACACTACAAAAAGGCAAGAATATTCAGCATCTTCAGGATTATATGCCTTACTGAACAAGGTAATGACATATTGCAGGAGCCTTTAAGCCCCCTACAAGTTTTATATCATTTTAAGTGACTGTACATCACATCATACATGTGGCCTGACACCTGCCTTTCTTCCTCCCCCCCCCCCCCCCCCCATTTTTAATTACTCAAATTCTTTTGCTTTTTTTGTCTCTTTTATAGTGGGAGGTAACCTACCACAGAGTATGCCTTAAAAGTAAGAAATTATTAGTTTCCCAAGCAGTCAAATACTAACGTGGCTGCAAATCAGGTCAGACTAGCAGAGAACTAGCAGAGAGCTTTTCCTTAATACAATCTTTTCTCTTTTTCTTGCTTTTAACACCAAAATCACTTCTTTATACCCTCCTTGCCCTCAGGCTCAAATACCCAACTCTCTCCTTTTCACTTACTGCTTGTATCCCCCAGAAATGTTTTTCCTATTCCACAGACCCATTGCTTTCAGCTCCTTGCTCAGCTGTTGGCCAACTGGCCCAGGAGTTGGGCACACAATACATCATATTACATCAGCGAGCTTCTGAAGCCAATGTACAAACAGTCTTCAGAAGACCTTAAACACCCATTGGAGAGCTGACAAGCTTGCAGTGTTAACTGCAGGTCTAAAAATACCTCCCCAGGAATTCAGAATACATGGCATAGCCATTAGGACTTTTGACTTCCAATTGAGCAAGATGGTGGTTTTAGCTTTTAAAAAAGATCTTTTTAAAAGGTCTGATCTCATGAAAGCTTTCAAAGAAATCTTCTGGAATTTGTGGCTGCTACTGAAGGGCTTTAGATTAAGTTTAAGTCAGAAGACAAGAATAGAAAAATCAAAAAACAAAGCCTAGCCCTTTCCATAGAAGTAATATCTGCAGTACCTGGTGATAAGAATTGTCCCTCAGCAGTAAACTCCTCATTGAAATCCTATGAATACGACAAAACTGCCAGTGATATGGGATTGGGAAGTGTAGAAATATCACAAACAGTAATTTCTGGAAATGCTAGGACTGAACAGAGGAAAATTTGCATCCTGACCCCCCACAGCCAGTGGTCATGCCTGCTAGCAGCCAAGTATACCCTGCTGTTGCTGATCTTTGCTCTTTGTAGCATGCTACAGAGCAGCTCATGGTAGCATGAGGAGCTGAGCTGAAGATACTTATACAGGTATCTATACATGTATACGCTGCATTTAAAAGAATATATATATACTTTTTCCTAGTTCTGCCACTCGTCTGCTGTCTGAAGTTGGTCATCCTGTTACTCTGCTCCTCTGTTGGTGCCATTTCTCTCCCAGAAACGTGAAGTATTGAGAAAAGAACGCAATGAGAGCAAGCAGGGTGCTAACAGTAACAAGTACCAGGAATGAAGAAGTAGTAAATATTTCCTTCGTTGCTATTTGTTTCATTGTTTTTAAAGTAATATTGCGTATCTAGAAAGAAACACAAAAAGGCTGAAGTGGAATTGTTACCTTAATCATCAGCTAAAATATTTAGCTGACAAAAGCAGGTTTGTTGTGTTTTTTTTTTTCAGAAATTATTCTTTGGCTTTTCATTTTGAACATCACAAATGCAGAGTCCAAATCACTAATCTACCTCTGTTTCCTGCCATTCCATCCAGTTATGAACATTTGACATAAGATAGAAGATCATAAACATAAAAACATGAGTTACATTTTTTCTAGCACATCAGTGAAATCTTCAGCCCCTGTGAACTGTCTCCATCAAATGTACAAGTTTATAATCATTTGGGTTCCAGGCCCAATACAGGTTAGAAATTTTCTATCAGCTCTTCCAACCAAACGTCATAATGTTCTCTATGGGGAAACCAGCTAAAAATATCAAAGCTGAAAAGACTGCTTTATGCACCTTGGACATTGTTTTGATGTGTCTCAGTGCTCTGGAAGCAAGGCTTATAAATTATAGATGTTATTGGGAACTACATGCAAATACTGCAAGACAGAAGCAGGTTATTAGAGAGAATGTAGTGAATAAAGAAAGATGGAAAATTATTTCAGATAGCCGAGGGAAAACAGCAAAGGCTGCTCTTGGCTACTACTGTTCATACAGAGAAGTCTTAATTGGAAGAGGTAACTTTTTCTGTCAAGTACAGAACTTTGTTGTCACTGACACCCCAGCAACAAACACAAATACATGAGTCAATACTATGAAAAACACAGGGCAGATTAATGAATTATCATCATCTCCTACGTATCCCCAAACCATGCTAGTGAACAAGGCAATGAGCTCCCCAAGCATCTGTCTCTAACACAGCTTCTCATTAGGCACTGTGGACAGAATTTCAGCACAAGGAACTTATTTTAGAAGATGTCAACCTGCCAGAAGTGTAAGTTGCCCATAATTTTAAATCATCAACAGCAATTTCAACTATTTCCTGACTCAGAAACACTGTATCTTGACTTGATCTAGCAGATAGTAAGCAAACACAAAGCTAGAACAGAAACCAAATGTTTTCAATGCATGAGAACATGCTTTGGCTTTTCATTTTGAACATCACAAATGCAGAGTCCAAATCACTAATCTACCTCTATTTCCTGCCATTCCATCCAGTTATGAACATTTGACATAAGATAGAAGATCATAAACATAAAAACATGAGTTACATTTTTAATAGCATTAGATAACCTAGAAATGAAGATGCCATAGTCCAAGAAAGCCTTCAATGATTATAAAAACATTTTGCTTAAAGAGAAAACAAAAAAACTCAAGCTAAAATACTTTGCCAAGGGTGAAGTTAATAATATAAATAAAAATAATAATAAATGTAAACAAAATAAGAGGTTGGAAAAAACCCTGAATTTAGCACAAAAAAGAGAATTGGATATTTCTGAGCACTTGAAGAAAATAAAGTGATACAGAACCAGAGCTAGCAGTAGTATTGAATACTGCAATTTCCAATTCCTTCAATAGATATTTCAGTACTACAGAAATAGGCAGAAGAACACATATGCATTATGCATGGAAATGAAATACCCTGTATTATAAAAATAACAGGAGAGTGTTTAATGGAAGCTAATGCAGAATTGAGTTTTAAGAGAGATGTCCAAAGGACTACTTGGATCACTGATGGTGAATCTTCAGCTCCTTGAATGTCAGGGAAGTTCTAGGAGAGGACAAGAATGTCCATGTTGTACCAGAGAAGTCAAAACCCTAAATTTGTAAGAGAGCTGCTAGTGGTTTTTTTTGGTTTTTTTTTGTTGATTTTTTTTTTTTTTACTCTCCTGCAGTTCCTCAGATCATTAGCTGCAGTCATAAATAACAGATTGCTTCCAAACACGCACGATTTTGGTAGGAATCAGTCCTCACCTTCCATTTTTTACTCCTTGGGTTGTCCACACCATTGACCTCAATGCACAAATGAGCACTCTGGATTGATGGTTACAAACAAGACAAGGGTTTGAAGGCTAGCAAGTAATGAGGACAGTCTTTAATTCTTGATGGTCTGAACTGCTGGCTAGCCAAGAACAAGAACGAACTCCTCCCATTAGAACCAGCCATTTGGTTCTGAACTCTTAAAAGAGGAATTCATTCAGGCCACATTCCCCTGGGAACCAGATTTTTTTTTTTAGAAAACACTTCTGTTTATGGCAATTATTAAGCTACTGTGACACACTGTGGCCAGTAATTTTTAGGTATGCAAACAGGAGAATATCAAGAAACCAAACAACTGCTCACTTTGCTTTGTTGCAGCTACTACTGCACTCCATTCTGGTATCCAGGTCTAGAAAGCAGGTGAAAGTCATAAAAGGATGAGTGAATAATGAACAGAGTTGAAATGAAGGATGTACCATTCAGTCTATTTAATTTATGGAAAAGAACATCTTAAATGTTTTCATCACAGTTTAATCATCAACTTTCACAATTGCCTTAAGTAATCACGCTTAAATTCAGCAACCAAAAGCACATCAGGAACCAACTGATGCAAGAGGATGCTAGAAAAAAAAAATCGCTCTAGAAAGAAAAGACAAAACAAGAGAATAGGTAATCATTAAAATTACACATCTCATACCTTGTAACCTGATCACCCTGGAGATCTTGGAGCAAAAATGAAAAGCATCATCTGAAAACTATGCTCCAGATGAATGGTGAAGTGGACTTGGCATTATCACTCCTCCTAGGGAACTGTCATGATATTTACAACACAAGAGGTGATCACATTTGAATTCCCTAAACAAATTCTGCTCAAAGCTGCAATTTAAAATTGAAACATAAGATAAATTTCCATGAAAATGCACTTTGAATCCATTTTGAGGTTTCTGTACTATACCGTGTATTCACAACATCTCCTTATGGGTACATCTTTGTGTGCCTGTTATGCTGATTGCTTAAAGAGTGGTTTCTTGAACCAAATACTGAATTCTAAAGTTGATTTCTGCTGGTTCTAACTCCACCTTAGCAATATCTGAAAAGGTCAGGACAAGGCAAAATGATGAACCGACAGACCCTAGCAATGGACTTTTAACCAGTCTTTGGTATGTTTTGTGAATACACAGAACAAGCTTTCAGAAGTACAGTAGATTTCAGAAAAAAGAGAACTGCATGTCTACAGCTCCTCTCAAGTGAGATCATGGTCTACAGATGGGTGTAAGATTAGGCCATGTACTGCGCTGATCACAGCACTCTGAGCTGTCACCTCTTGCTTTACAGAAGGCTGGTCATATAACACCATGCTATTAAGCTGTTAAGAGTTTGTTCCCAAACATTTATAAAATGTGCTGCATAGCTCATGAATTATCAAGAAGTTACTGAAAACTCTTATCTCTGACTGCCTCATTGACTCAGCCATTCAAACTTAAGCACACAGTGTCCAAATGAAAATAACAGCCTCTTTGGAACATAAAAGGCATAGCCTGCATGATAAATACCACAGCAAGATAAGTTTTCATTGAAAAAGTTGTCTCATTTAAGCACCAGACTAACAAAAAAAAAGTCAGAGTTGAGTTCTGGCAGAGAGATGGAAAGGAAGAGCACATTATCTTGTTAGAAACATGCATGAGTTACGGAAAAAGATTTGCAACAGACCATAATATAACAGTATGGCTTCTGGAGGGAAACTCGTGGTGCCAAATATATTTATTGTTGTCTCTTATCTATTATATGCCCCAAGGTGATGATGAAAAGAGTCATTTCATTTTGGAGCCTGAGGAAATGCTACAGATGCTTATCAAACTTTATGAATAACCGCCACTGTTATTAACTGCAGTTGTTCTATAGAAGGGGTAAATAAAGTACCATACATGAAGGAAAAGGCTCATCAGCAGTCCTGCACAATTGGAACAGCTCTGTGAAAGGGATACTGGAAGGAGGATACACTTAATTCCAGCTGCACAACGCCTGGATTCAATTAAGTCAGGAGCCAGAGAACACACAGAAGAAATAAATTGGGTGAGTACTAAGTACAGTATGGGCACTGTCATGGAAGACAAAATTCAGTTTAATTGTCATGGATTGAAGGGTTGCTCCTTTGCCTATGGTAGTCCTATGTCCCAACTACAGATGGCACCTCTTTGGTTTTCTCAGAATTCCTCTGCTATGAAAATAAAACAGCAACCTCCATATTTTATATCTGCTGCATGTCTTCTGATGGTTCAAGAGAATTAAATGCCATTTCAGCAAATCGCAACTACAACAGTCAGGGGAAAAAAAAAAGGTAAAATAAAAAGCTTGTGTCTCTGTATAAAGCTTCATTTAATGCCTTTTGAAACCAATGTAAAGCCCTGCATTATGTCAATGAGCTTTCAGATTTGTACCACTGTAAATATAAATTCAAGCCTTCCACTAGCAGAATTCATGTAATAAATCACATTTTTTATGTACTGAGCAGTACAAAAACTTTCTTTTGATCACCCATAGCTATCTCCTTCTGCAGGTTTAAAGTATATTACAAAGGGCAGCAAGCATCATCACCTTCAATTTACAAGTGAGAAAGGAGAGGCAGGAGGAGGCAGAACGATTAGCTAAGCTGCAGAGTACGTCAGCAGCGAAATGAGAACATAGCACACTTCCTGAGACCCAACAAGTGTCTTATCTAGTAGGTCACACTGATAAAGGGTGTAGATTATTACACAGATGTCAAAACAATCCTCTATCTTCCCAGACAAAGCTTTCAGAAAGAATGTGCTCCAAAAGCTTCAAACAGAAATTGCAGTTGATATGGAGGTTTAAAAAAAAAAATAAAAGTGACCGACCAAGAAAATAAGTAAAAATGAAATAGTGCAGAATCCCTGTGATGGGCCTACGTGGCCTCTGCATCATCTGAGTCCAGGCTTGGGAGCACAGAAAAGCCTCATACACAAGCCTACCTTTAACTGAGAAAAGGTCTATGGGAGATAAAATTTGCAGATTCTTAGTTTCTTTCTCCTCCTCAAGCTGGTGTCCCTGACCAAGACAATAACTTCCTTTACATTCCCCTGTCCCTTTCTTGCTGTCTGTACCACATCCAGGCCTTGTGGCATGATCTTCCATGAGGCAATGGCTCAGTTGAGCTGGTTGGCATTGCAGGGTAAGAACAAACTCAGTTTCCAGATGCAAACTGTAAGTTAGAGCAGGCAGGGGCTCTTCCCTATTCCCCACAGCGGGGTCAGCAATCCCATGTTCAGCTCCCCTAGCAGTTAGAGGTACCTCTTCAGGCTTACCTGCTTTTTGGCCTGCCTGTTGATACCAAAAATCCCATCTTTGGGACAGACAGATACAGAGCTGCGCTGCACCTCATCTCGTATGGTGCCCTGCATATCTTCACAGCAGGGAGAAAAATAAATACTAAATCTATTAAGAAAAAACAAGATCTAGCCTCACAGATGAGATTCTTCATATTTCTGTGTCAAGACATGATGCCATGCGCTGACCTCTTGGTGCATGGGTAGAGAAAGGAGGAAATTCATCAGTTCCCATTATGTCAAGCAATTACTTAATTACTCAGTCAAAAAAAAAAAGAAAAGAAAGTCAGGTCAGTACAAATAAGAGAACCTAATATTTAACACATTTCCCTGCTCAAAACCCTCCAGCAGAATTCATCCTTTGCAAATAGCTTGATTTCCCTAAATATCAGTGGACAGTGTGAAGATAGGGATATCACATCCGCTGCCAGAAATGCTCATTGTTTATGCAAAGAAAAGCCTGATTAATTAATCAGTGTTGTTTTTATTATTATTATTATTTAAGCACATAAGTGGAAGGAAAAACAGAGATACAGAGCTGCTCCAAGAGACTCAGTAAGGAAATGCTATTTTTACTAAAAAAAGATTGGCTCACAGTGCAGCACTCAGAGTCAGAAGGACTTAAAAAGCGTTTTCTATTTCTGTTAGCAGAGCAGTCAGATCGGGAAGCTAGAGCTCACTGCTTTTTGTGTATCAGCAACAAGCCTATTTATGTAAGCTGCCAAGTGTTAATATACACAAAATCAGAGTGCACAGCTTGTAAACAGGCAGACAATGCCAGAGAGCCAGTAATACAAGCACACGCATTTCAGCTCTGCAAGAGGAACAGGGAACACAGCGCTCTGAGCTACCTGAACTTTGCGTGCACCAGGCAGACCCAAAGCTGCCAGATCAATGTTCTGCAGGATGCACCTGTGCACATCAGTGTGACATCACATGGCAAGCTGGATTAGCCTCAAATGCTTGCTCTTACCTGCTTCTGCCATGTCATGCTACAGCTTGTGTCCTTCCAACCTTTCGTCCAGCCCTAGCATTCTTCCTGTGTCTATATGAGAGTGCCCTCATCCCATGGCCATTGCTACATCCTGTTTAGCATCTGCTTTGCCATGGGAGGTCACAACAAAACAGAGGTAAAGTTCTGTTCACAGACATGGGACAATTCTACACTATGCAACACATACTTCCACACACCAATGAAGGAACAGACCAAATTATTTTTTTATGTTACAAGACCTATACCACTGGCTGCACCATCATGACATCCTCTTGTCACCGGAGATACCCTATGCTGCTGTTATGTTTAACCTTAAAATCCAACTCTTTGCATTAAATGATTCCCACTGATCCAGAGGAACACAAGCAGCCCATTCTCCCCTGTCAGAAGAATGACTTGGTATGTGTCCGTCTGTCCGCCCCCCCCCCGATCAGGGATTTTCAGTGGTGAAAACCTTTAACACCCTACTGACATTGTTTCTTCTCAGACTTCACTGCCCCATGGGATTTTTATTGGAAACTTCTCCAGCTGCTACCAGTATCCCACCTGCACCCATGTGGACTCCATCTACCAACACCATTGGGCAAGCATGGAACACTAAGCTCCTACTGTTCCAGGCAGGACATCCCACTGCAAGTCCCTTTGCTGATATAGACATTTAGTTGCCCTTTAAGTTTCTAAAATGCTTCTCTCTCCAGAATAGGTCACCAACCACTTGGAGGCCTGGCTGGCAGTTTTACTGGCAGATGACATCTAGGATAAATCAGGTTGTCTGGATATTTCCTAAGGAAATCAAAATCTAGAATTGTTTTGGAGTCTGTTGAGCTGCATCAAGTTAACCAACAAAGTCTAGGGAGCAGGACTGTGTCCCTCTTGCTGGGCAGTGGTGAGGGTGGTGTTAGGGCTTGTACACATCTAATGCATGAACAGTTTTTCCATTAAAATAATAAGGCATCTGTATTTATCTGCAGCAGCACTTTCATAGGGTTGCCTGAAATATTAGGACTACATCTTTGTGGAATTTACTAATCACACATAAAATAGATGCATTCTTCTCCTAATACTCTTTAACAGCATTGGAGAGCAAACGGGACTGAGGCTGCAGTTCTTTATGGTGAGGTGGGACAGGGAGCTCTGCCTACCAGAAAGGCTCAAGGAACCACCATAACAGGCTGTGATTTAATATTAGGAAAAACTGTATCCCTTTAAAACCTAGTCCAAGTACATGTACTATGCAAGTAAACAAAGAAAAACCTCACTCATTCTTATGTCACTAATCCACTCACCTCATAATTTGCACAGGGTTAGAGGGAGAAGAAAAAAAAAAAGTACATCACTATTTTCCAGCCAAAAAAGAGCATTGATTTCTCACTGGTAAGGTTTCAATAACTTTCAACAATACAATGTTTGCTACTATATACAAAGCCACACACAGACCCCTGCAGCCTTTGATCTTCAATAGCTGCTATGTACAACTGGATGCCTATGCACATGCAGATCTAGGGGAACTGCATCTTTTTGTCATGATGCATTTTAGTGGTGAGAATGAAATAAAAGCTCCTTAATTGTCTGAAGGCATTACATCTCTTAACCTGTATTGTTGAAGCTCAAATTTATTTTTTATTTTTTAATTTTTTATTTATTTTCACAAGTTGGCATCTAGTGTTTTAGGAGTACAGACTCTGCATCTCTATGCATTCACTGCTATTGGAAAGATGGCTCAGTCATAAACTCCTCTGTTTTTCCATCACTCCCTCCATCCACATGCACTCCAGATGCATCAAGTAACACACTGACTGTTCTCTTACAGGTGCCTCCTGCCTGCTGTGAAAGCATACTTTTAAGAAAGTGGAATCTTTGCAGAGATAAGGGAGCCTGAATGCACAGAGAGCATTGGATAAGTGAGAGCCCACACAACCCCCACACATCAGATCAACTGAGTCATACATGGGAACTTGGTAAACTTCCACCTCATGAGGCAATGGATGTGCTTTAATAATCCATTGGCAGTACCCAATGGAGTGTCTGCAAAGGCAGAAAAAAATTAATTAGTTGCTAAATCTTTCTCAGGAACCACATTACCCTCAGACCTAGTGATGTCACCTGCTGGCTTATGGGGCTCTTCCTAAAAACAACGGATCCTGTGAAAACTCTTTTTTCCATTCATAGGCACATCATTCTCAAGGCCACATGGTAACATCCACTGAGTTCGAAGCTCTAGTTCCTCAAGCACACCATCATGTAATTTGAAACTCCCAGCGACCACGGATGTCTCATTCCTCCTTAACTGGACCCTACAAGACTACAGTTCTCCCTTGCTATCAGTAGTCCTAAGCAAACATTCCCCCTGAACAAGCCAAAACAGAACTATCTACCAGCAGGTTTCCAAATGTTATTGCCTCAGAAAAAGGTGTTACTGGTAGTATCCTGTGGGCAAAAGCTCACTGCTACATCACTGTAAACCAGAACAATTATCACAGTATTTAGTGCAGGTGTTTTTGGGTGAGGTGCAGACATCCTGGGCACAAGCTGATTCACAAGTGCTGAATAACTGCATCAACACTTCATCTCTTCTGGTAGAAATTCTCAATCCCAATTGCTTACCCTCACTGTTATCAATTATACTGCTCCCTCTTGTGCAAGCCCAGCTCTAATCCATGGCCTCCTGACCAACTCTGTCTCTTCACAATCACCCAAAGACAGATGTGGAGAAGGGTCACAGTTCTTACTATCCAGAAAGCTACTTTTAAAGCAGTTTAAGTTTGCTTCATTCAAGATATTTACTTTACCTTTCTCACCCAAATTTTATGCCACACAGCCCTGCCTGGAGGCAATTACTGTGGTCTGGGTTTGTTTTAGGATTTATGAAAATGCTTCTATAGATTTTGGCAGCAAATTTGTTTGTTATTTTTATATAACACTCAGAGTGCAAATGATCACTGAGGGCGTTATTGCCAAAGAATTTCCTCCAGGTTGGCAACAGCGTTATATTAGTTTAGAATAAATAAAAGGAAAGGTAGCTCAGTTTCCCTGCCCACGCACGCAGACTAGGAACAACAATGTCTTTAGATGAAAGATATGCAGGCTGATCCTCCACTCATGACATTGCTCACATATTAAAGAATGATTTGTTTTGTTTTAAAAGGAGAACCACAGGCTTCAACCCACGACTGCATTTTCCTGATGCTGAAATCCATTCACAAGCAACTGATGCATTTCACAGCTGTCCCTCAGCTTCTGGAACCTACTTGTCAGAACTGGGTTTGAATAAGCGACCTGACAGTGATTAGGAAATATTTATTCTCAGAAAGAAACGGTGGGACATGGTGGGGATGAGGTGGTGGTTGGACATGAACCTTAGCAGTCTTTTCCAACCCCAGTGATTCTATAGCAATGCAATGGGTTTATCCCATCACCCTTTCACTGAGCTCCAGAAGCTGGAGTCAACACTCAAAGCCAAATCAGTTTCTGAAGTACAAACTTAATGATCATGCTGTCTGTTTGGAAGGGAGGAGTACACAGGAATGTGGATCTTCAGCAATGGAAAGTTTCTGGTCATAATCATGCAAGTAAGGAATTAAATTTATTTCTTTGCAACTTAGAAGTTAATTTAAGTTATCCGTTGAAACTTCAAAACTCAGAGTTCCTATATAGTTTGGATTGCAATATAGTTCAAATATAAAAATCTCAATACAATTAAGGTTAAAAAGGAGGTGTATTAATAAAATAACTACATTAAATAATTATGCCCTTCATTGAATTAAAAAATCCTTTGAGGGGTTACAGAATAAGCTTGAAGTAAAGTTCGTCAATCAGGCAGCAAGTATGTAGCCTAGATGACAGAAAGCAGGCTAGGAAATTGTTCATGGAAGGTTACTGCTGTGGTATTCAACCTCAGGGTCAGTTAAGGAGAAGATGATGAAGGAGTAAAACTGAGCAAGATAAACAGTATGAAGTACCAGCAAAGTGAAAAACAATACTGTTGGTGGACTGAGGTGGATCCAACTATAAGCATGAGCCACTGTCAGCACCATCTGCAGAGACAGGAATGGAGCAAGCATGTGATAAATAACTGGTACTAAACATGACACGACTTAAAATCTGGATTTATAAGTAGACACTTAAATATGTACACAAATTTTGGCTTGAACTGCCAGAATTGTGAGTAATTTTAAAAGCATGGGTACAGAGATACAGACTCGTTCTGTAATCATTCCAACAGTGTGGTTTCGATAACTAGACTGGAATTTGAACTTTTGCTGATTTATTTTCTGGGTTAAAGTAGGGCTGATAAGAAAGCAAAAAAAAGGCCATCTTTTCTGAGAAATACTGCATTCTGTCTGGAACACAGTAATTGAGTATTCAAAAGTTAGAAGACAGGGAACAGGAGTGCTATGGGAAAAAAGGAAAAGATTTTTTTCTTACAAATTTTCTCCAGATTTCCTTTCCGTGTCAGTCCCAAGACAGTAAAAAGAAAATAGGATGCTTAAAAGGAGGTTTACAAATTTCAACACCTGAATCCTGAATTTTAGGAGAGGACAGATGCTATAAAAGCATCACCCTTTCTCACTAACCACGCTATGCCATGTTAAATATTCAGATAAGACCTAAAAGAAGTTTTCTGATAAACCATATATGCAAAACCTTCCTGAGGTTACTGTTTCAAAATGTGTGGAAAATGTCAGGTAACAAAAGCTGTTCATCTTCTGCTTTCTTAAAAGAATTATTCAAGCTGCTAATTGTATTCAAGCTGCTAATTGTAAGGATGGCTTTGAGGAAATTAGGTTGTCAACATTGTTATCATAGGTCTGTAGAACTATTGATAGCAACTTTCAAGAACGAGTAATAAATGCCAATAAAATAATTCAAAGGAGTCAATCTTAGCTTCATTCACACAACACCAAAAGTTGAGGAACATACTTGTGGCAAACAAGGCATTACATTCTGAAATTTACATTTTAAGAGAAATGTTACTGGAATATTAGTTCATAGTTTTTACCTCATCAGCTACCTTACTTGGTAGCTACCCTGAAAACAACGTATAAGCACTCTTTAAAGAAATAAAGCATACATATACAAATCACCAAGATTTTAAATCCCTTTTTGGCACATCATTTTTACTTTTCCACAGAAAGAGTTTAATCATAGTTACAAACCATGTTGTTCTTCTCAACATATTTTCAGACAATTTTCCTATACTGTGCATTGCAAGTTTTTGTGCCAGATCTTCCTGCTTGTTCCATATTATCACAGAGGAACCAACTTCAACATACTGAAGCTGGAGGAAAGGCACTGGTGGAGCTCCTGACCCTCAGAGCAGGAACACAGTGTTGCTACAGCCACAGAATCGCCCTTGGAAGCATGGTATGTTTTTGGTGTTGGCTTGGGGCTGATGAGCTCCAGGGACCCAGCTGAGCTGTACCTTCAGATACAGCCAAAAGATATGCCAGGAGTCCATATCAAAGCATGTGTCAGTATTTCTGGAGGTCTCACATATATAAGTAGAATTTCATGTTCACACTTAGACCAAGCCAGGGACACACATCCATTTGGTCTCTTTGCAGACACGTAGTCTTCATAGAGTAAAGCTGCTGTCAACATCTACCCTCCAGCTACAGTGACGGCAGTCTTGCAAGTGCTGTCAGCCATAAACACAGACATTTCCCTCTCACAAGAGTACAGGTTTTCTGTAACTACCACCCCTGCAGCTTGCAATAGTTGCTATCTGAGAGTATTATCCACCAGGAGATATTGATGCCACCCATTGGAAGAAATATCTTCCTTTCAAAAACCGCCAGCATCAAGCCACATCAAAAACGGTCAACTTGCAAAGCTGAAGTGTTCCTCCCCAACAGCAACTTTATTTCATTTTAGATACATACCCAGAACATCAAGTCCTTTCTTGGAATGAAGAACTGAAAGGTTTCATTGCTGAAAAGGTCAAAGTGAAGTACTCTGACGTTATCAAAAGGGCTTTTCAGTTATTTCCTATACAAAACTTTATTAGAATTACGTATTTCAGCATTTCCCTTGCCGCTAATGAAGTATTTCCCTAAAAAGAGTAATGACTATCGTTTTCCTAAAGAAATGGGAAAAAAAAATTGAATTTTTGAAAAATTGAATTTTGAAAAATTATTCATCAGATGAAGTTAAAAGAGAGTTATCTACAAACAGAAAGAAAATAGAGTCAATCAGCCTCAGCTGAACACAAAGAGGTACTTAGCCTTGACACCCACCTGGCATGGAAAATTTTAGTCCAAAAAAGCTGAAGTTCAGCAAAGTGAGGAACTGAAACCTGAGCTTTCTCATGAGTGTGCTGAGAATGCAATGAGGCTGATGAACTCAGCAGGATAATGATAGTGCCCATGGCCCCTCCTTGAGGCAACAGAACCAAACCTTCGTGACAAAAGGTTTGCAGGGAAGTATAGAAAGTTTCCAGGTGGGCAAATCCGTAGACTGGGTTGGAAGTCTGGCACTGGGATGCCTACTGGACCCAACTGTCTGACCAGCAGTAACAACATTGGTCCCCACAGGCAAGACGAAAGCTTCAGGAGGATCTCAAACCCTTGGATGCACATAAAACATCTCCAGAGCTCTCTGTATGTATCATATCAGCACTAGGGCTTAGGAGACTTCATTATGTTTTCCTCAGCTCTACCAGCAGGAAAATGAGAGGCAGCTGTGTTTCAGAACACTGATTTCCCCCCCCCCCCCCCCCCCCCGGCCCCCCCCCCCCAGCTTATTTCAGGCCTCTCCACTGATCTTCAGCCACCCAGCTCTCTCCACTGCTCAGTGGAGTGGAATTTTAGCTGTGTAGGAACTTTCTATCTGAGTTACTCTGAAACAGGCCAATGATATCAAAGTTGTGTGTGAAGAAAGATTATCATTTTGCTGTACCTGGCTCACACCACCCTTTTCTTTCCCTGGCTATCAGCTAATCCCACATCCCAAGAAGCCCAGCTATCAATTCCTGACATCCCACTGCACAGCAGAGGCCCTGCATCATAGCCAAGCCCAAGGGAGTTATTTCCTCACTTCTGCATCCAGTTTTCCCTATGCATTTCCCCTGCTTCTCAGCATATCTCCACCCTCCAATCATTGAAAGCATTTATGTTCTTTCACCTTTATGGCAAAACAGAAGCAAAGAGGAGCATCATCTCCAGCTGAAACTGAAAGGAGAATTTTAATAGGTAGAACATTGTTGTTCTGTGGTTGCAGGACACGTGCCTGCTGTGCTCCTAAAGCACCTGTCAAATACATAGAGTAAGAGATGCTAAAGAAGGTAAATTTCTATAGAATATCTGTTTTGGAACTCACAGTAATCCAGAAGTCCTTTTGCCCAGTTTCCCCATACACAACCCTTGCTCTGACAGATTACAGTACGTCATGGTTCCTCCACTTCCTCACGTACAATGCACAGTAATCTTAGCAAAAGCAAGGCAAAGGTAGCAGGAGCTTATTTACTTAATTCCCCAGCAGCTTATCAAGTCAAATCCAGCCCAGTCACCCTGGGAATGCAGCTGAGAGGGACATAAGAGCCTGGCTTGCCAGAAGCAGCTCTTCCCAAGGTATTGGGTGGGAAGAGGCCTGGCTCTGCAGAAGCCCACACTGAGCTGCAGCTGGCTCATCCCCACCCAGTTGGGTGTAATAGAGGATGCTGCTGTCTTCCTCAGCATTCAAAGCCAATAGGATGTATGCAATTAAAATGAAGAAAACAGACAAAAATATTCTAAGCCTTCAGCAGGCATCAGCCTGTCCCAGAAACTAATCTGCCCGCACAATATGTAGTGATTTAGAAATAATTATCATTTAGCAGTCAAAACAGTGGCACTACTGCACTTATATTGGCCCTGTCTCTGCAATTCCTGTCCTTGAACAGCTTCCCTCCAGCACATAGAACACACCACCAGGTGACTCAGCCTTGCTCCTGCCACAAGGATCTGGGAGGACAGCAGTGGTACTGAGTGCTGCTAAGGGTTTTCAGAAGTTTATACAGTCTCCTGAGAGAAAATTTCTGCAAACACAGCTTTAACTGGAGTCACTAAGGACAGCAAGAAAACAGGTTTTGCTCATTAGCAGTGCTAGCTGTAGCCTCCGGAAACACTTTGTGCAGGTGCCCAAGAAGAAAGCTAAAAAGAGAAAAGAACAACACAGCACAGACTCTTTGCACAGCAAAGCCCTGCCAGCACCTGTCGGGCTTGCACCCCAGACATCTCCCAGAGCACACAGCCTTGCAAGTCCTAGGCCATCCCTGCTGTCCAAGGCAGTCCAGCCAAACAGAATCCCTGCCAGGCGGTGCTAGATCTCATCTTGTCCAAATACGTCAAAAACAGGAGCCCAGGGCGGGATGTAGGTTTGCTGAGATCAGGGCTATTCTGGTGCAGACGAGCTATGTGCTGCTGATAGGGAGGATTAATGAGCCAGGCTGCTCATCCGTTGCAATTAGAAACAACACTACAGCTATTCTGGTGCCGTTTCTCTGCTGAGAACTTGGGCTGCTTATCAACACCTTCTCCTTATGTATCTCTGTGTAATCGTGGCTACATTAAACATAGGATGGCAAACTGGCAGCAGTGCTGTTGGCACATATTGCACTGTGCCTAGAGCTAAGGCACAAAGGGCCGTTTGCAGGTGCTCATACAGCAGCAAAGGCAGTTTAGAAAAAGGCACTACTAAGACTTCCGTGTCACGTAATTGGCTTAAAAAAATGTTCAGTGCATACAGGAGAGATAGGTATATTGAGGACTGAGTTTCCCTAACTCCAAAGAGGAGTTCAGCTAGCAAAATTTCGGCCAACTGAAATACTTTTCAGCAAACAGTGGAAGTTTTAAGGCAGATTAGTAACATCAGTAAAGCAAGAGAAGCCCTGGGCCCTTGGCTCTCTTTTCCTCACTCTGGTCTATGACTAAACACATCTCTGACTCACAAAACAAGAGGAACACCACCTCTGTAAAGGTTGGGCACTCACCTTTTGCTTCCACAGGCTAATTTAGACACATGAGCAAATCTTAAGGTCAGAGAAGAGCTCCTGAAGAATCCTGATGCCATGTATTACAACCATACCATGGTTTATACAAAGCTGTAATCATTTTATCTGTCTAGACTAGAAAGGCTGTATGTTTGCAACTGCGTACCAACAGGCATACATAAAAAATGCATAGGAACAACTGAGCTCTCTTTGTAAGCTTTCTGAGATTTTTAGCAGCTGCACGCAGGCAGGAACTCAGCTGATTCAGCTAGTAGCAGCCCATCTGCTGCCTGCAAATCCCCACTGACTATATCAGGGACCCCAGCCCAGAGCAGTTAAGAACAGCACAGGTAGAACATTCCTCAGCACCTTAACTCCCAATGAAAGCCAATCACTACAAGATGGCCTCAGGTGTCAGAGTCTTAGGTGACAGGGCCAAGCAATCTGAGGCACATGCACAACCCTACACCTTACCTGCATGCATTAAGAAAAGCTCTCAAACAGTTGCTACCAGGCCAAAGCTCTGTACAGGACTGTTGCATAGACATTTGAAAACAAACAGCTTTAGGAAATTCCTCAGTCAATCTGCCAATACCATTTTTCATTCCAGTGTCCTCTTCCATCACCTCAATAAATAATATTAGTGATCACAACACATTCTCAGGGCAGCTTCTACTATAACTCTGCTAGAAGCTCTACACCTAACCATGCCTTGTAGTACAGCAAGACCTTCCAAACCCAGTGGCTCTCTACTCAGAGCCCTTGCATCACACACAACCTCCGTCCATCCTTACAGCAGCTGACCACTGCACTGTATGATGTGATCTTCTCCAAATGCTCCACTGTGTGCCAAAAGCGCAACCCGATACAAAAACCTCAAATGCCAGACAGCTCCTTCACCTCTCTACCACAAATAAATCTTCACGATAAACCCATGTTCTCTCACATCATGTCTTATATATAGACAATCAAAAGAGGTAAGGTACAGCAAGAAATGTAAAGTCAAAGTACATGAGTCAAATTACATTTAACCTCTGGCTTAGTGCCTTCAACTAGTAGATGTAGTTTGTATTACAGTGCTTTAACTTACTCTCTAATTAATATTAGTTCCCTTAAGTATTCCTTGCTGTACCGAACTCTCCCTATCACAGATACAGCAGCAGTTATCCCCAGACACCAACCTTGAGGCCATCTTCTCTTGTCCTCGAGATGAAGCCAATCTTAAGGAAGGAATTCACTGCAACAATCCAACATCGCTTTCCTGGAGAGCAACTCCTGATGATGGGTTTAAGCCCAACTAGGTCCAACAAAACTCAGTACAAGCTCAGACTTCCTGAGACAAAAGGCTGTATTTCTGTAGACTCCAGCACACCGTCTCCACAAAGGCACAAAAAGATCAGTGCTGACTCACCAGCAGGTTTTCTGCATCTCACACTGATTCGGTTCAGCTGCAGCTCATTACACACCTGCTAGGCCTCCCCACCCTAGAGAACATGAGTTGGAGAGACCCGCATGCTGCTTAGCAGGTGCTTGTGATGTGTAATTGCTTCATCTCACAACATCCCTTGCCTAGTAACACAATAGCTCTAGGCAGGGGTTGATGCAGACTTTAGCCTTTGGCCATTTAGAGAGAAGCGCTGCCTGGACAATCATTGAGTCAAACCGGGAGTCCTTCAGGGTGCCTGAAGACATGCAGGGGCTGTTAAGAAGTAGTCAACCCCTCAGCAGGTGTGGTGCTCAGCTGAGCAGGCTGACCAAGGTTGCTCTCACCAGCAGGAGGACCTGGGGTCTAGCAGCATGAGACTACAGCATGGCTTGTACCATCTTCTTCCATTGCCAGCAGAATGCCCAGATGTGCTCTGTGCAATCCCTACCTCTCCCATCAGCTCACAGTGTCACGCTGTGCTCCCACTGCTTTAAACCTGATGTTTACCTACAGGAGGGCAAACAGGCCACATGACAAGACACCTGCTAATGAACCAGCCATCAGCCACTCATAATCTTTGATCGCCCCCTTAATTCTGCCAAGAGATGATTTATTTGTCTTCCTCACTGAATCTCCCTTTCCTCAGGAGAAGCCTGCTGGGAGCACATGGCCTAGAGCCAGTCCTGCTGCAGTCAGTCAGGCCTTGAGTCCTGTGTGCTCCCAGCCTGCTGGGTGCCTTCCTATACTCCTCATAGCTCCTGCCTCAGCCCCATTGGCACCTAGGACTACTTTTGAATCTTCCCACAACCACTGGCTGGCAGATGTTGTGAACATACAAGGTGCCGCCTCCATGACTGTTCCATCTTGAAGCACTCATAGGCTGTATCTGCCAAGTGGGACAGGGACCTCAGACTTGTCCTCTCCCCAAAGGAAATGGAGGGTAGGATCAAGGCACCAGCAAAGAGTAACAAAGGGCCTTGAAGACTTGTCTTGAATTTAGTCTTCCTTTTCTCCCGTTAGGCTTAAGACTGCCATGTCCTAGGTTGCGTACTCCACTTGCTCTGTAGAACTCCAGCATTATCATGCAGATCCTACTGACAGTAATGCAGGCTGCTACAACCTCAGCCAGCCCCGCTGTTCTCTCCCTTCCTGTGTTTCACAGAGCTGCAAGCAGCAGAGCTTTTTTAACCTCCTCTCCGCCCACTAACAATTTGACCCAGGTGCAGCCATCTGCAGTTCATACAGAACAGCTGAAAAAGGCTAAGCCCAACGGCACAGAAAGCAGCCCATCTTTAGGGAGGGATGTCTTTTCCCACTGCAGCATGCTGTCCTCAACCCACAGCAGCTGGAGCCTGAAGTCTGGGTAATGCTCCCTGCCAAGAGCATCTCACTGAAGGGACCAACCATAGGAAAGAAAAAAAAATCAGTTCCAGTAGAAAAATAATTTAATAAAGGGATACGTTTCAAGAAAATATCGGTATAGTAACATCATTTTAAGTAAAATGTCCACAAAAATATACATGTCTAATGTGATTATACATAAGTTTTCTGACAGGTCCTGTTTTAATCTTGGTTCAGTCCACACTGGTTTTCACCTAGGAAAAACCTTCACAGCTACGAGGCTTCCTGGGATATATCAGCTTGCACAACAGAATCGTACGAGAAATGGTTTTTTTGCTCATTTTAGGCTCAAACAAATTTTACGTTGGTAACAGTCTGGAGGAGATCAGTTTATACCATACCATTCATTAAAAAAAAACTACAAACAAAGAAAGCAAAATAAGTCAGCCACCTAAGGGACACTGCTGGGCAGAAGCCTTGCGATACACACCACACTTAACAGTGACACAACTGGAAAAAGGAAAGGATGAAAGAAAAGTGGGCAAAGAGAAGGAAAAATTCCAGCAGGACCAGTGATCATGGAACTGCTAAAGGAGCAGGCTTTGGAGAGGCCAGGGATAAAAAACAAACAAACAAACAGAAGGACACTCATCTCTCTCTAGAAACTAATTCTGAAACACAGAAGGTAAGCTAATTGCAGGAAGATGAAAAGGAATCACTGGAAAATGTTTATTTCTTATTTTTTTAAATAACTGTTGAGCTGTAGGTCTGTCCCAAAAAGCCCACCCCAGTCATGCCAATTCATCTGAACAGCTCCAAGTTTGATGTATTTCCAGGAGATAAAAACATGGCTACTGAAAGCAAGGGATGCAAGAGTACAGCAAGAAATGAAGAAAACACATTCCACCAGCAGAGGACAGGAACAGGACACTGAAGAAGAGATGTCAAACAAAAGGTATCAGCTTTGTCAATGGGCATTGTACACTGCAAAAGAAAAAGCAAACAAAAACAACCCCCCTCCCCACCCCCCAAAAAAAAAATCAAGCTCAACCAAAAGCCCATCCGACAGAAAGCAAATGGAAAACTGCTAAAGAAATAAAAGGACACACATTTCCCAAAGGATTTTTTGCTTTTATAATCAAATTTCTTTTACATAGACAACTGAAACACACCAATATTTTGTGCGAAAAATATTTTTAAATAAACTTTGCTCGTTCTCGATTTTTGTACATTCTGATATACATATGTAACAAGGTTTATGGCACTGTAACTAGGATCAAAATCATATAAAGGAACAAAATAATTGCTTTCACTTATCCCTTCTGAACCAAGCCAGCTGCCATTGCACTATTAGACTTTAAAAATTATCTTATTATTAGTGGGCAGCCAACTCTAATTGGATTGGATACTCAAAACAAATCCCGAATTATTATTGCACAAGAAGCCAGTGAAGGCATATGGCATAGAATGATCAAAGTCCCTTTCTGTTAAAACCTTACACCCCAAAATAGAAAAATAGAACTGGAACATGAAACACGCCAAATAAACTCTTTTTTTTTCTTCTTTAGTTTGAGTCAGGAGTGTGAAAAGTGCCTGCAGACTTTTTAAGCTGCTCTGATCTCCTTTGCGTCAGTGAGCGATTTGCTAGGTGATCTGTAGCAACGCCTTTGCAGAACGAAGGCCCTCATGCTTCAGCAAGTTTTTTCTGCTTTGTTTTGGCTGTTTGTGTTTTGTCTTCAACTTAGGTTTCTTCAGTCTATGAACCTGCACAGACTACTTAGCCATAAACTCTACGAGTAGCTGGAGAGGAGGAGGAGGAAAAAACCAACCAACCAACAAACAACAACAAAAAAAAGCCCAGTATTTCTTCTTGGCTTTTGGATTTTAAAAAGTACTCCTTTTGCTCCAAAGCTTCTCTGCTCTATCAGTGCCCAGGAAGGAAATCACAACCACATCCCAAACATGGCCAAGTTCTTGGATCTCTTTTAAAAACCTTTCCTTACAAAAAAAGGTTTTTATTCAGAAAAAGTTTGCTGCAACCCCCTCCCCACCCAAAAGCTAAAAAAACAAACAAACAAAAAAAACCCCACAGCCCACCCCTCACTGCCCTAAATCAGGTGAAGAACAGGCTAACCCCTTCATTGACCACCTCTTTGCAGCTTCACCGTCACACAACAGTTTCTACACCGATCAGCTTTGGTGTGAGGATTCGTGGTGTGACACCATTGTTTAGGTCTTCCTCAAACTCCAGTAACTGCCCCATAAAGTTAAGGTTAGGGGAAATGATTGGTCGTTTGCCTTTTACAAATTTATAGGCATCCGTCATGGTCATACGCGTGTGCTTCATCAAGTACGCAATAACTATGGTGGCAGATCGGGACACTCCGGCCTGGCAGTGAATGAGGAGACCTTTTCCACACTGATGAGCTTCCTCTGAAAACAAGAACAACAGAAGAAAGTAAGATTTCTGCTACTTAGTAAATTAGCAAAGCTCAGTGCAACGAAAAGTAACTTGATGTGAAAAGTCGCTCTATTTGGCTTGAAGCACAGCAGCATCTCCTCCTCCTCCTCCTCTCTCGTCCACCCTCTTTAGGGAGTCAAGGCTACTTCACGTGAAGCACACAGGCCAGTTTGCACAGCAAACTCTGTTTCAACTGAATCTTTGCCTCCCAGACCAATTTTAATCACCTTTCATTGTGTGAAAAGGCTATTGTCATCTTTGCCCCTTACCAATTGGAGCACCTCATTCTGCCGAAGGCTACCTTTCCCAAACATCTCTCTAGGAGCAGCGAGGAAAGAATGAGGGGAAAGAGGAAAAGGACAGCACACATGTGCAGTCAGATGTACATGTGCTCTCCACCAAAACATATCATCTGCACAGAGAGATGCAAGAGCAAAAAAAGCTCCTGGAAGCATAGGAACCAGGAAAGAGGAGGAAGTCACTGCCACGGCATCTTCATTTCCCACAGCTTGCTTTGAAAATGGAAGTCACATCTTGAAAGCTTTAACATTTCAGTGTATTACTTCCTTTTATTAATCTCGAGAACATGAATTTAGCTTACAGATTTTGGTGTGAATCCAATCCCACAAAGAGTAAAGTGCATCTTATTCCACAAGTTCCACCTGTATTACAAAAACTTAAAGGAAGCTGAATACTATGTTTCTATCAGCCAGTATTTAAGAAACTGACTCCAAACATTTTTTAACACACATTTTGAGCTTCACTTCCCATGCCCTTAATCTTAACTAAACTTATGTTCGTTTTCTAATTTATTTAAACAGATACATGCCAATGACCAACTGTTTACATATTTCCCTATTGTCTCAAATGAAATTAAAAAAGCTTACCCTGAGGGAGGGAAATCTGTGACTAGCTACTTCCCCAGCTAGCTAAATTTGCTAAGGAGAAAAACCTCAATGGAGAAATATTTGTTTATTAAAAACAAAGCTAGCCCCTCAAGCTATAATTATTGAAGAGGAAAGCAAAATGGGTTTCAAAATACTTTCTAAATGTTTTCAGAGCAAAGCTGTTTTCTCTGCCCTGAATTGGTCATCAAACCAATTAAAAAAAAAACATACAGCCTATAACTTAAGAGTTTGAGTTGTTGAGTTCTAATGTTGAGTTGTATTGGAGCACTAATGCTGCCTGCCATCAAAACTACAGTATAAGCAGCATTCTGCTTACTCACCTTCACTGAAATAACATGCGCTGCATGATGATCTCCTGCTAACCAGAACACAGCCAAAACCAGCAGCGCCCAAGAGCACTGAGACCCAGCACCAAGGCAGATGGGACCAGAATATGCTAAGCCTGGGTTTCCCACCCTAGGCCCCAGCTGCACGACCAGGGATGGATCCTTGGTGAGCTCAAGAGCACCCCACAGAGCAAGCACAAGCATGCTCAATTTCCAGAGGAGCTGTGCACAAATGCTATCTCTCACCCAGAAGCCATAAACAGTCTATTTTTGAGAGCAGGAATCAAGGAAGACAGCCCCGAGTCCACTTCAGTAAGTCCATGGGGTCAGCTAAGGACCTAAGCTGTGATGTGGCAAAGAAGTATGCTTTTGTCATCTTGGATTCCACTATCAAACTTGAACTACTGATAATAAGATTAGCCCAGCTTCAACAAGAGGGGGAAAAAAAAAATCACAGCCATGGTTCCTTCCTAACACCAGGATGTTTCAGGAAACGTCTAAACACGTGAACTGCTACTGGATAAACACCAGCAGACATTCACAGTGCTGCAAAAGGCTGAGCTCTGTGTGTACACTATAGGAAGCTGTGCCCACAAATACATAGAGAAGAGCAAGAAAAGGTCCTCACAAGTTTTCGGTATTACTTAATGTCCTCAATGACCAGCTCCACTTAAAAAGGTTGTCTGGGCTTAGTAGAGACGACCAGAGAGGAAGGCACAGCCCCCCCAACCAAACTGGATGCTGCATGAATCACAGCGAGGTTCAGATTGACACAGTAATTTCATTTCCTCAGCTACCTTCCCAATTTCAGATGGAGCTGCATTTTCACAGTGAACTGTCTCACAGCCTACAGGAATTTGAAGCTTATTAATACTAGTTTTCACTGCTATCCACTCACCCACACATACACTGAAGTTACAAATCTAATGATAAAATAAGTAGAGTGTGAAGGTTTGTCATTTTTCTCATAAAACTGAGTTAGGGAAGATTCAGCTGTCATTAAAAATAGTTACTACAAAAATTTGGCTAGAAGCCACTGTGAAGGTTAGGAAATGCAAAGGAATCACAAAGAGGGAACGACAAAAATCTCAGCTAGGAGAAGCAGGGGTGGAAAAGACCCAAATTTGGAGGGTTAGAGGTAGGCATCGCTATCAATGGATAAAATTGTACCTCTGGGCTACTTAGTCAGATGTGCCAGAAATGAGAATCAGCAGAAACATGAGGTGCTCAGTATTTCTGACAATCTAAACAAAAGTAAATGTGACCTTACACAGCCTTCAGGGTAGTTAGCAAAGCATAAAATTCATTCCAGATTTTTGTAATAGGTGAGGGGAGGGGGGTGAGGGGGGAGAAAGTAGTTCCAGTCAAGGATAATTACCAATGAATTCAAAAGCCTCTTCAAAATACTGCCTGAGATTCTGCTTGTTGCTGTCAGTGGCCGGGAGCCGCTTGTAGTTGAACATGCCTTTCTCATAATGGTACAGGGGCAGGTGGGTGGTCACATTGATTACATAGCCTATGTTCATCCTCTGCATTTTCTCCAAGTCCTGAGCGTCATGCTCATTTCCGAGGAAGAGGAAGGGCAGGATGGGGGTGAGCTCAGCATTCTCAATGTCTGGCGTGGTGGGGATGGACTGAGGTAGTGTGGGGGGCACTGCGGATGCACTGCTGCCTCCCCCCTCCTGGCACTCTTGCAGCTGGAGGGAGTTATCGCAGAGGTTTTCGTGGTTCTGCTTGAAACCGCTGAGTCCTCCTGGGGAGAGAGACCAAGTGGATACTTTGGTTAGAGACCTTTATAGGGCACCTGCAGCTCTTGGGGACAGCATGCAACCTCGCAGCCTTTACTCCTGAGAACAGCACATGCCCGCGCAGTCGGACAAAGCAGGGCCACACCTTGAAATGTAACAACAACCAAAGCGCTTGCCTAGCATGGGGCAAACAGCTCTTCCTTTTCCGTCCCAGTTGCCTGAATATATCTAGCAGGTTATTTTTAGGACATTAATATGGATTGAGAAATGGGTTGAGGGGGAAGGGAGAAGTCACTTTTTTGGCTCATGTTCCCCTAGCTCTACTGCAAGTCACACTGCTGGCTTTTTCAAGCAGAATTTCCCCCTTTTTTCTTTCCCTTCCACCCCCCCTCCAGGAGGGCCGCTCTGCAGAACTAGGAAGAAAAGCAGAGCTTCTTTCTACACCTCATTCGGCAATTACATCAGCCTTGGGCTCCCCACCTGCCCAGTTTCCATAGCAATTACACAAAGCACACAATGACATCAGCTGGCATGACATCAGCTCTTTGAGCGCAAACAATACAAGAAGAACCACTTTGTTTCGGGCCTTTGGTACGACGGCGTTGTTGGGAGCCAATGATGTAATGTTAACAGGTGGCTCGCCTCCGCGCCTGGGAAGAGAGGGGCAGGAGAAGGGCAGCCATACCCCCCTGCTGCCCACAGACACGTGGGTTTCTGGTGGAGCAGGGTACATGGGGCCACGTGTTGTGCCGAGACCAGCCAAGAGCTTGGGCTCAACTTCACTTTGTTAAATGAAAGCCAAAAAATTCCAGGAAGGGGAAAACTACACGTAGATTACTAGAAAGAGTTACTCCAGCCAAAACAAATGCTGAATGTCACCATCCTGCTATTTTTTTTTCCCCCTTCTAAAAGGTTATTTGCCTTTTCCATGCTCTTTCACAATGATCTAGCGAAAGGAAGACTTTAAAGCTGTCACGCAGGCTTTGGTTCAGATACAGACACCCAACTCTTGAGCACTGCATCTCCAACACCTCAGTGCCAGTGCTCACCCAGGGCCCATCTTTGTACCTGACAACACTAGTGCCCCTCACCAGGCCACAGCCAGCTTTGAGAAGGGAGAAGCCCAGCTACAACTCTTGTACACTACCTATATGCCTGCAATTGACTGACAAGAGGGAAACAAGCACAGTTAGACCTCACTTCTATGACAGGGGTGAATTTCAAATCCCAGACCTTCCTTTGGAGGCTCGCAATATGCAGGCAGCCCTGGGTCCTTCTGCTGAAGGCAGGTGGCCATAACTCGCCTTCCACTCTCTGCACAAAAGAGGCTTATTGCTTCCTTACATGTATTCTCCACTCCTCAAGCAATCCCCCAACTCAGCCTTCTCCTCTGCACAAGGGCAGGTGAGTTCCCATCCTTCAGACAGCACCAAAACCACTGGCCTGGCCACACACCAGAAGATGGGACAAAAAGCACAATCCAAACCCTGACAGGCCTGAGTGCCTCCACATCAGGGCACTTCTGGATGGACACCAGGACGCAGCATGCTACGGAGCTACAGAAGTCCTCAGGCCTGTCTGATCTCACCTTCCTCCTGTCCTTCACATACTGCTAGTATGTAACTTTCCCAGAAATCCATGAATCACTATCAAAATGCAGAATATTTCCCATGCATCAAAAGCATGCTTATCTTCAGTTGTTTCTGCAGTTTACCGGACAAAGCACAAACACATCTGCCTTAAAGATCTCTGTTCTCAAAGCTGTTGTAACAGGCAAAGGGCAGAAGAAAAGGCAGGGACAAAAGTCTGAGCTTATTTGCGAACTACACCACCCGGTCTTTATGGAGGCTGAGAAGTCCTTGCAGGCTGCTCAAGAACAGCAGAGAAGACCAGGGTCACCATGATGACGCCATCTGCCAACTCACCCAAACCAACAGCCTAGGCTAAAGGCTGAACCCTGACCACATTCCAGTCAACCGAATCCTACTCCAACACTTACGCTGCTTTTGCACAGGCAAGCAATCAATTCAGCTTAAATAACTGTTCAAACAACACCCAGAACACGTGGGGATCCCCAAGAACCAGTCCTAAGAACAAGCAGCTGCAGTGCCCTCAGGTCAGTTCTCACTTTCCACCTCTGCCACAGCCTTCTGGGAGCCAGCAGCCACAGGTGGACATAGGACCACACTGCTTCAGCACTCTTCAGAGCTGCACTCCTTATGACATCACCCTTCACCAGCCACCCTAAGCACATAGCAGAGTTGGAGAACTTAGAATAAGCTCCCTCCCAGGACATTAGTTGGAGAAGATCACTAACGTGAACTGCCTCAGACACCCAACCAATGAAGCAATGGACACGAATGGGTGTCCAGAAAGGATGCAACAATATGTAGTCACAGAGTGAAAAAGAAATGTAAAAATGGGCTGTGGCACAATACATACGTGAGAAGCCTCTCACCATCACTCAAGCAAGCTGAGTTTTTCAAGCAGATTTTCAGCTGTTAACTGTAATACAGAAAGCCTTCCCACTGCAGCTGCAGCAGACAGGCAACACATCCACTGGGAAGAACCAGTGGTGTGCATGGTGTGCAAGCTCCAGCTATAGGGCTCACATGCAGCTGTGTGCTCACCTCCAGTAGGACATTCAAATTCTCAGGTGCAACACACTGACTAAGCAAAATGCTAGCAGACACACCAGCTGCACCATTACAGAGTGCTATGTTTGTAACCCATCTTCTCCATCTTTGAAGATATCACATAGCTTTAATAACCAGAGTGTGGTTAAAAGCCTGAACCATCCAGCCAGTTTGACAGCCCTCACATAGATACAGAAAACATCCCACATGCTGCTCCAAAACAGCTGCTGAGCAGGTTGTCAGGGAGCCTGAACCTACCCACACCCAAACAAAGCGATAGGCATGCAAGGATGCCTAGCACACTTGGATATTCAGTGTTTTTTCCTATAAGGAAAGGAATGAAGGAAGCAGGACCTCTGCAGCAGACAGCCTGCCCTGCTATCTAGTGACCGTATCAGCAGGCAGTGCTTCTGCTCGCCACTGATTTGAAAGGCCAGAGATGTTTGCAGTTATCACTGCATGAGCTGCGTGAAATATTCCACCGTTCTGTCCTGCCAGAACAGTTAGTGAATGACCACAGGCTAGGGATTGTTTGAGACGTCAAAACTTTTAGGAAGCTTCAAATCAGCACTGCATACACTCCAGCTATTCATACTTGTTTGCTCAGGCCTTTTGCAACCACCTGCCCACAGACATTTTGCATGATATCTCCCGAACCCCTGCCACGCAGCAGCTGTGGGTATATTCCCAGCTCTGAAGCCGCTCTGTGCTCTCGAGGCCAGGTGAGCAGCTGGGCAGGAGCCGGAGCTCAGAGCAAATCAAGCAGGGGCAAACGGCACAGAAGCTGTGCCAAATAACAGCTGTCATTTGCCATCATGAAAAGGAGCACATAATTCAAAGCAGACACAAAATGTGCAGTAGAAACACGGTGACCAGTTTTGCAAAGGACTGTGACCTCACAATAGGAACAGCCATCTTTACAGAAAGCAAAACCAACACATTTTATCTGCGTACATTCTGTGCAAGGGATTTGTGCCTTCCTCAAGGATATTCTATAATTCTACATAAGCGAGAGTTTGCTTTGTGATACATTTCAGTAGAGTTGAGATATTTCCTATCTCGGAAGAGATTCTTACCCCATAGTAAAGTTACGTTGCTTCCTCTCCCACATTAGGGACAGCTTAGGCAAAGTCAAGCAGCACAAAACGCCCTGACAGAGCAATACCTGTTGCAGTTACAGCAGGAACATGTTTTATACATGACAGATTGCAGATGCAAGATCCACATTTAGACAGAACACGTGATCCCCACAGACAAACAGACCTTTTATACAGCTTTGAAAGCTATTCAGATGGATTTTTGGATCCACTCATCCTCAATTACAACACCACAAAGCAACCTAAAAAAAAAAAAACAAAAAAAAAACACCAAACCAAAATTCACATGCAACAAAAGCAGAAATCCCATAGGGCTGTGAATTATCAGAAAAAGATGTATCAGAGAGTGTCCAAAGGAGGCTTAAAAAGATGGAGAAGGGCCTGGAGGATGAGGTGTGTGAGAAGAGCTGAGGCCGCTGGGTTTGCTCAGAGGAGCTGAGGGGAGGCCTCATGGTGGCTGCAGCTCCTCACAGGGGGTGGAGGGCAGCGCTGAGTTTTGCTCTCTGTGACAGAGACAGGACCTACACAACAAACAGAGCCCTGTGGCTAAATGTGGCTGTATTTAAGGTCGAAATGTTACAATTTAAGCAGCTAACATTTGTGGCATGAGCACAGCACCACAATATAAGACATTCAGGCAATTGGTGCATATCCGTTTAAGATGACGCTTTGAATTTGTGCGAGTACAGCCTGTTCCTTTAAACCTGTGACCTCATTTATTTACATTACTGCAGAAAGCATTGCCAGAAGCAACAGCTGATGACAGTCTCATGTATTTTTCCACTAAGACAACAATTAAACTGCTTCTGTGTTATTAATGAACAGATGACTTTGTGACAAGTCAACTCAAACTGCAGGATGCCTCAAGGTTAAGCAAACGACTTGAGCCCATACAAACAGAGGTGTGCTGCAGGTTGGGGGTGCCCTGCCTGCGTCACCCCAGGTGGGCAGCAGAATCTGGCCCTGGCCCACCCCCCCGCTCCCACTGCATGTGCAGGGTGTGCTGAGGCACCCGCTAGCAAGCATGAGCTCATCTGGGTCGTGCTGTTGTGTATCCTCTCTGCATGCTTGGGTGCGCTTTCAGCAGCAAATCTATCACAGCTCGCTTCCTTCCCCAAGGGAAAAGCAGCTTTACAGGTTGAAGCGGAGCTCTCTGCCAGTCGTGGCCAAAGCCACTCTCAAGATGGGACAACCACCGGGATCATGTCTGCACTATACCAACCCATGGCCTACAGAAATGTATGGCCTTGAATCTGGGCTTTAACCCAACCAGAGCTCCACCAGTCCTACCTCCATCAGAAACACAGAAAGAGACTTCCCTTATGCTCTCTCTCCATATTTCTCCTGCAGTACTCCCTCAGCCTTCCTCTGCTTTTGCCTCAAGCAGGGGTAGGCCTACATGATGTGCAATGCTACTGAGAACAGCGCTTCCCACACCTCTTGGTGCAACGGGGCTAACTCCAGCACGGCAGAAGTGCTCCTGTTATCCAAGACAGACATCCTTCCCCTCAGCACGGCCAGGTTCACGCTTGCCGCTGTGGAGAGCTCAAGGGGTGTGCTGTGGTTGAAGATTGGTCCACAAAGCAGGAAGAGATGAGAAGGACGATTCTCCTCTCTCATAACTAGTGGGGACCTGTCAAACCAGGTTTAACCAAACAAAATTAGAACTAGCTCCTCTAACTTCAAGAAAACTACAGGGGTTTTGCTTGTTTTCATAAAAAAACACTAGACAGAGACTGAGGCATCAAGTTCACTTGACATCTCAATTCAGTCGGGTTACAAGGAAAATACAATGATGCTAAGACTGCTCCCATACATTTCTGCTGTTAAATAATAGAAAAAAGAAAAAAAAGAGAGGAGAGGAGAGGAGAGGAGAGGAGAGGAGAGGAGAGGAGAG
>JAPSGF010000007.1:11656433-11810380 GCA_035772895.1 Perdix hodgsoniae
AAAAGAAAAGAAAAGAAAAGAAAAGAAAAGAAAAGAAAAGAAAAGAAAAGAAAAGAAAAGAAAAGAAAAGAAAAGAAAAGAAAAGAAAAGAAAAGAAAAGAAAAGAAAAGAAAAGAAAAGAAAAGAAAAGAAAAGAAACACATAACTGCAACCATACTTAGCTCTTCAGAACAGAAACCTCATTCACCATCCTTTCGCAATGTAAATATCCTCAATGGTCTCAAGAATCAATACTGATTTTGGAGAACTGGGGGTTGGAGAACACATAGATATGAATAACTAAAGATTTTTGTATTCGTGTGGCTACCAGCATGTGAGTTACGTCTCCCTTTCCAGTCCTACAGGCAGGCTTCTTGCCTGTCTGCAGGAGGCTCAAACCACCCATTGCAGGGCTATTTTCCCCATCACCCACATGGCATTTGGCATCAGCCTTGCCGCGAAAGATTAAACTTTAAACAAACAACAAAAAAGTGAAAGTAAACATAGTTCACAAAGAACAGCTTCCACTTTGATACACTCAATCTAATCTAGTCTCTCCCTCTAATCAAGCTGCCAATGGGACTTCAAAACAAAGCAAAACAAAAATACGCAAAAAAAGCAAGCCCAGGCATTCCAGAGAATTGTGAGGTCAGTTTTTTTCCATGTGGGAACTACCACAAGATGCTGCTTCATTGATGAGTTCTGACCCAGAGGAGTTACAAGCACATCCCTGACCCAGCTGCTTTGACACCCCCTTGACAAGTTGAGAGTCTGACCAGATTAAAAGAATTACACCATCCCCCAGCACTGAGGGACATGCACATACATTTGCATATTATTTCTAATTTCAACTTGCTGTGGCTCACACCCACCATGCATCCTCTCCTGCTGGCCTCTTGCAGACCCTGCTCTTATCTACTTTGCTCTAGTACTTCACACCAGGAACAGAGCAACTCGCTGCCCTGAAGGACACATTCCAGGTGTGTAGGAGAGAGGTCACTGAAGGCACTACCCTCTGCCAAAGGACACAGGCTCTGCCCAGCTCCACTCATTTCCTTCCATCATGTCTACCACTCACCCTCCACCACATTTTCATCCACAATGCCTTCCACACCTGAACATATATACGACTTGCTTCTTCACATCGCTAGCTGTTATCCCACTGCTTTTTCTCTTCTGAGAAAGCACGAGGTCATCCATGTTAGTTCTAATTAGAAACAAGCTAGATGTATATATGTTTGTCTTAAACATAGTTTTGCCTCAAACAGAAGTTGGACACCCAAGCCACTTATGAAAGCAACATACCTCCCTTGCCAGCTCTCCTAAGAGATGCCACTAGTGCTTCTGCACAACTCACTAGCCCTTCCTAAAGTCACCACACGTATGAACTCAAGACAGAAGTTCCAGTTTTGCAACTGGAAGTCCCCTACACATTGAGTAAGCATACAGCTTGTCCATTTAGGAGAAATATATAAAAAAAGAACGCTCACAGAAGTGAGGGACACACCACAGGACAGCGTCCTTCAAAGCATTTGGTTATTCTCAGAGAGTGGCCAGAAAGGTAAGAGGAGGAGCTCAAGCTGTACAAGAATGTAACTTGGAACAAGAAATTAAGTCCTACATCCCAAACTGTGACGATTTTGCAGTGACAGATGAGGTTTGGACTTGCCCTCCCTGGAGGGCAAGCAAGCATTTATAGCAGAAACTCAAAATTAGACACTTTACAACTTCTCATAGCAAAAGTATGCTCTCCCATGGGGATTTAAGCTAACATGAAGTCCAATTAAATAATCACTGGAAATGTCAGCATAAGCCCTGAAGGAATACATACTTCTACTGTGAAATGCTCCCACTGGAAATCATATTAACAAAAAGGTCATCAAGAAATGCTAAAGCTATGTATAAAGGAGGCAGGGGAAGTGATGGGGGAGGGAACAGAAACTATTTATGCTATGAAGATACCACAAATGGTTTTATACTGACAAAGAGTTACAAGTCTGCTTTCACAGAGATGGGACCTCCAGGCTCTGGGATGCATGAGGACCGAGACAGTACAGCGGGCTCCGTGCATCCAAAGAGGGAGAAGGGCCTCAGCACAGTTTCAGACGTCTGTAATCCTGGGTGTGTAGGAGTGGACGTTTCTGTTTAATTAGCAAGTTTTAGAGAAGGCTGACATTTTCATGGTTCAGTCATCTGTTTATTCATTTTACCCTTTTAAGGGCAACCTCTTCAGGACAGCTTCACTCCAGCAACCGAGCAAGCCGTTCTGTTTCTGTTGAGAATGAATGCAGGCTCCTTTCCAGCCCAAACCACTGCTCCTCTGCATCAGAAACACCAGCAACACATTGCAGCAGCGTGAAAGGAAAGCAGGGTTCTGCTACAACACACCAGTGAATGCCGCTCATTCCCGCTGGATCTAAAACCTCTTTAAGAAAAATAAATAATTCTTTCTTTCCTTTTGACTACAAATTATATCTGGCACTGATTTGACACTTTCCAGCAATCTGCTTCAAAGCATATGAAGTTTTCTTCATATCCAGTAAAGGAAGCTGCCTTGAAATATCCTGGTGGCATACTGTCCAAAACAGCCAACTACCAGAAGCAGCGAGATGCAAGGCAGCCCCCACACTGCCACCAACACCAGGGCCAGCCCAGCTGGCACTTAAGCCCCAATGTGCTAGAAGGTTGAGCACCTGGCAGCTCACTCCATCCTGGCCATCAAGGTACCGAGCATTGCACAACAGTCCTAACGGGCAAGGAAGCATGGCTAGAACCTACACTCAGCATCAAGAGGAGAAAACTCACACTTAGAAAAGCCTGAATTAAACAGCCATCAAACAAGCAATGCCTTCAGCTAAATCAAAACTAAATTATGTCTTGCCTCTACACATAAATAAACAACAGTACTTCGCAGGAGGCATAAGTAGTGTATTATTCCTTGATAAAGACGTAATACTGCCTTACAGAACTAAGAGGAAAATATCTACAAAAATATGATGGCTCGCCTTGAGGTTAATCACATTGAGTGTTTACGGACAAAACTCCCAGTATCTTACGATGGCCAAGATGAATTAGAGTCCATCACTAGCATAATACAGGTCAACTGCTTTAACAAGAGCTTTTGCTTTAAAACATTACTGGCCACCTGCTTTACGTAAGCCTCAATATCTCATTCTGACATCATAAACTGGCAACAATCAATTCAACTAGCAAGCTTCTCTCACCTATTTTCCTAATCTCTTAAAACCATTGCAAAAAATATATATGGGAAGAAAAAAAAGGATATATTTCTTTTTAATAAATATAGTAATTCATGTGAGGACAAGCAGCGGCAGCACCAGAAGACTCATTCTACTGGGAGAATCATAGAATGGCCTGGGTTGAAAAGAACCACAATGATCATCTAGTTTCAACCCCCTGCTATGTGCAGGGTCGCCAGCCACCAGACCAGGCTGCCCAGAGCCACATCCAGCCTGGCCTTGAATTCCTCCAGGGATGGGGCATCCACAGCCTCCTTGGGCAACCTGTTCCGGTGCATCACCACCCTCTGTGTGAAAAAATTCTTCCTAATATCTAACCTAAACCTCCCCTGTCTCAGTTTAAAACCATTCCCCCTTGTCCAATCACTATCCACCCTTGTAAACAGTCATTCTCCCTCCTGTTTATATACTCCTTTTACTACAAGGCACTGGTGGCTTCTTGCAGACTTGCTGGCTCAGGTCAATGTGGGAGTAGTGATGTGTTCTTAGGGGCACCACTAAAAACAAGTGGAAGGAGAGGACAGGCTTGTGCTCCTTCCAGACCTTAAGCTGCTCACAGTGGCTCCTTTTAGCAAGGAGATAATCTGTTCACCAGAACAGAAAAATAAAACTGAACTTTGAGGTTTTTAAACCAACAAAATTGTCAAAAGGCAAATCAGAACCTGCAGTGTATTACATTAGAAAGGATGCACTGCTAAGGTAGGAAGTGAAAAGGGTGCCTGTTATTCTTTCTTCCACTTTCTGGGCACGACAGATGTGTTGTTTCAGAGCACTGCTGTGACTGTGAACAGATCTGGGTCTACTACACTTAACTGGTGATCTAAGTAAGAGATGAGCTCAGTGTTATACAAATGGTGAAGGAAACGAGACAGATTAAAATGACTTGTCCAAGGTCTCAAAGCAAGCCTATTGTGTGAGAAGTGAGAGAATGACCACTGTGTGGCCTTAGCCAGAGCTCCCCTTGCCTGGGTATCTAGTCATAGTTATCCCTAGTCTGAGTACCCCCTTTTCTGCATCACATAGGAAAGGAATTTGCTTGTCTTCCTCTGTCCTTTAAGCACTTAAAAAGCTGCTATCTCCTATCAGGAACCTTCTTTAGCAGGTGGCTGGGCTAGCTGATCTCCAGAGGTCCCTTCCAACCCCTACGATTCTGTGAATCTATGCTGTACGAGTCAGAGCCATGCTGAGACCACCTGCTGGAGGTCACGTGCTCCTGAGGAACCAGCAGCTTTCACAGCAGTAGGAGGATGCACTGAAACCATCTCCAGTGGGCTGTGATGCTTCCAGGCACGAGGTTGCCTTCATCACAGATATTAATTGAAGCAGTTTCCTGTACTGAAAAGTCACAAGGCATTAAAAATCCCCGCAGATTCACTGCTGAAGCTTCTGGGGCATAAAGCATCAGTTGAACACGCAGCACGGATCATGACTGCCCCGGGACGTTCCAGCTGCAGAAATAACCATGCTGAAATATTTTGAAAGCAGGGGCACTGCTCCTCCAGGTGAGCTTGTCATAATAGCCTTCCTCTCTGCCTCCACACAGGGGACGCAGGGGCACTGCCAGGACTGCTGGCTGATTTTCCATCCCAGCCAAGTCTCAAAGGCACTGGTGCACACTAGGGATCTACCACTCCAACTACTGTCAACACATTCATCAGGCTAAGACCATAGCTCACAGTGAAAACCCCTGAAAGCCCTGCCAGCTTAAGTAAGCAGGTGCAGTGCTCAAAAGGGTACTTCTCCCCAGCTTGCTCTCATCAGATCCAGCTGATTAGCCAGACACCAAGCTTCAGGCAACAGCCAGTTGTCATACTCAGGTCAGCTTTGTATTGTCTGCAGCCAGTGTTCCCCAAGCCCACCAGCAACTTCCCAACAAGGCCAAGGCACTACGCATGGTCTTATCTTTTGCGCGGAGTGACAAAGCATTAGGTCTTCTTTTAAGTAGACTAACAGCGTTCTTTTTCTTTGCAGAGCATGACTTCTACAGCCCTGAAACTTTATGCTAAATATTTAAGGAAAATTTCTTTCCCGGTTGGTTAATGAATGTGCAGGATAGATGAGTGTTAAGACTATGGGAATGCTGCTCCCATTCATATCATTTTTTCACTTCAGCATTTCTGGTGTAAATAAGAAATTGTAATGTGTTTTTCCATAGAGTAAAGAAAGAGTCATAGCCTAAAGGCAAGTGACTGATCCCTCACTTCAGAAGTGCTGTAAATCAAAGATAATCTAAAAACTTTTAGGCTCCTAAGCATAGTAAAAAAGAACAAACATCAGCTGTTGTTTAAGAGAAAAAAAAAAAACAAAAAGGTATGAATAGATCCTCAAAAATAGAAGCCTATGTGTATTAGTTGACAACTTCTCAAGCCTCAAATACTACTACTGACAAATGTATTCAAGCTCTTGCAATCAGACTCTGAAAACTGAAGGTAAAATTTCTGTCTGTGAAAAAGCAGCAGAAGTTTTTCCCCCAGTGACTGATGAGGCCAGATTTCCTCTGCAGCACAGAGGGAACACATTTTAAACACACTGGATGCATCTCACGCATTACTTAACACTTTAAAATACACATTTCCCTATTTCAGCCATGACCTAATAATTATTCAGTGGAGATCTCCAGTGGAAATAAGCGCCAGGCACATATTTGCTGGACAGCTGGATTTTTTTACCATTGTATCAAGTTCTACTCTTGAATACGCTTCTGCAGTGTAATTCAATTAGGGCTTAAACTAACACTGGCACTGCTGGATTACATAATAATAATAAATCATGTGTTTGCAACAGATTACGAAAACATCAGGTATTTCAAAAGCAGTTGATCACAGTCCGTTGAGTTAACACGAGACAATGTAAAGCAGGCGCTTATTCCTTTTATAGGTCTCTCGGTCCCTTTGTAGTTGTTTCAACTTCTCTGATAGGTGACTTCAGCGCTGGTAAGAGATCTGAAGCTATTCTTAGACCACAGCAGTGAGCACGAAGTGGTTTGCTGGCAGGTTCTGTGCTCCTTGCTATAACGAGACCCAGCCACTTAATTTATTTCCCTGTTAGACAAGCCATGAGAAGACTGCAAAGCAGAGTTTAAAAAAGCTCCTCAAATCAGGAACAAGAACAGAGAAGTAACTACATGTTATCACCACCGTTCCGCTCCTCCCCAAGCCCCTTGCAGTGCTCCAGTCACCACTTCACAGCACAGAGGAGAACTGGGATTGTTAGCAAATTTTCACATCACACCTTTGGTCTGGATTGGTTTTGCCTCATTCAAACAGAGGAGTTTTACAAAAATCTGAGCGCAGGGCAACAGTGGGTTCAGGAGGCTCCCACAGCTGGGTCTCCAAGGCAGAGGAAGATGGGTACATCTACATCTACATGGGAAGACGAAGCCAATACCACCAGGGACTGGCTAGGGAGACAAAGGCAACTCCTCTCATTTAAAAAAAAACTGTTGAAATATTTTGGCACAGACACTACACATTTTCATTTTTGGTTCATTTGTAGATTTAATTTAACTTGAAAGGAGACACTCAACTCCAAACCTAAACACTTCATTCTGTGTAAAATAATACTTTTCATTTGAATGCCAAAGCATTCCCCACTTCCTATTTTTATGTCCCAGGAGCAAACTAAAGCATGCAAAAAGCCCAAAACTGCAAGCCACTTTCACTATGAGCTAATGCACCCACGGATGGCAAATCCTTCCAGTAAGGCAGAAATACACTGCTGCTACCCCATGACAGTCCCACCACAATGTGCTGCTGGGCTTTGGGTAGGAAAGTGGGCACTGGGCCTCTGAGCCAACCTGGGAAAAAACACAGCTTTGCCATCATCAAGCAGGAAGGGTGATTGATGGTCTCCCATCACTGTTTATACCTCCTCTCATCGCAGTACTGGACAAAAAAGACACATCCACACAAAGAGAAGCCTTTAGGTTTCAGTAGGGATGGAACACCGTGGTCTAACAAGAACAGCTGTGAGCACACGGGGGAAAAACAGGAATTCTTTATATTTTGTATACAACCAAGCAGCAGCTTCAGCCCTTGATCGCTTAGGCTGCTAAAGCCCATGTAACAGCAATGTGAAGAACACGGTACCTTTTTGATAAAAAATGAAATAGTTATGTCAGTCTTCTAAATGCTGCTGTGCCTTCTGAACAAAGAACAGAGCAAATCTTTGCTTCTGAAGAGCTTAATTGAAAATGACACTCCATATTAAAGGAAGTAGCAAGGAGACACAAAGGGAGGCACACAGCTCTTAAAATCCCTGTAAAGCCCAGCGCTCCCTTGTCAGCATCAGTTTGTGTCAGTCTGTTACATTAAAAATAAATCAGACGACCTCTTTTTAACTTGAGCCTAGTCAGGCACCCCGTCCATACATTTATCTATAGAGCTGTGTGGCCTTTGGTAACAGTGCTTAAAAAGAGTGGGGCACCTAACCCTAAATACACCGAGGGCCATGCTGCTGCCGGACAGCAGTAAGCCGGGGCCGTAACCCAACCCTGGGTTTGCCGATCGGGTTCCCCCCACAATGTGACACCACAGCGGCAAAGAGCAGCGCGGGCTGACAGGCAGCACCAAAGATGGAGAACATGGCACCGGATCAGGGGGACATAAACTTGGCCGGCTAGGTTAGCAACCAGTGTTTGCAAACACAACACAGGCATCAGATGGGTTGGCCATAAATTAGGAGTGGATTACAGCAAGCATGAAAAACCACTTGAAAAAGGAGGGGAAAGAAGAAAAAAAAAAAAAAAAAGAAGTGGCAAAGAGCTTTCTCTGGTTTCATTCTGGTGTCTGCAGCCACGGGCCTGCATGCACACATGGTGTTAGCGCTTGGCCTGCCAGGGCATGATGAAAAAAATGCTATCTGACAGAGGGAAAATGAATAACTGCATGGCCAGCACCTCTCCTCAGGCTCAGAAAATGAGGCAGAGCCTTCCTAAGCACTGATTTACTACATGGTGAACTCAGAGAACCATAGAATGGCCTGGGTTGGAAGGGACCTCCATTAGAGCCTCCTAAGGCGAGGTGATGGCAGGAGCACTTATTTTCCCAGGTGAGGCTTGCCCTGGTCCAGCCAATTCCTACACCCAAAAAAACCCAAGGGATTTATGCTTCCTTTGTCTACTTGCAGAGTCTCTTCTGTTGGCAGAAGTTGTTCAGGGAGGGGATTTCTCCTAAGCAGGTCTTCGAAATAGATGCTCACATTTCTCAGTAGCTGAAAATCAAAAATAGCCCAAGTAATCCCATAAGCACCCAGCCAAGCCCCGTGCAGCACCCAGGAAATGGTGGCCAACCTCAGAGAGAGCTGCCCACAGCCTGCCCACAGGGCCCAGCAGCCCCACTGCCTCCCACTCCAGGTACAGCCTGAAGTGGTAGAAGCTTCAGAGAAACGTGGAAGATGGACACCTTCACCATCTCCGTTTTCTAAGGGCAGGAAGACCTGCAGACCACACAGTACAAGCCATAGGTCTAGCTGTAAGGACTCTGCAACAGAATAACTGCTATCAGAGAGAGAGAGAGAACCTCAGGGGTAACCTTACCCTACCGAGCACCTCTCCCTTTTGCGCAGGTACAGGACATCATCACGACAGGACAGGCACTAAAAGCATACTAGAAGCCTGCAGCACTGCAACTGCATGCTTGCTGGAGCTAGAAGAATTTTAAGTTTCCACAGCATATGCTAAAAGAGGAGTGTTGCACTGGACTTGTAGCTCCTAGATGGCCATGAAGATAAAGGGAGAAAATGAACTAAACTATCAGACCAACCCATACTTTCACCACACCATGGAGGGTGTTTTTCTGTACAAGTTACTAAGTTACTATTTTCAAGTGAATTAAGTACAGACAAATCCTCCAGTAGTTTCACAGTACCATAGCCAATGTCTATCAACCATGCCTCTAAAGGGCATAAACACCCAGGGGCAAAGAGATTTATAGAGGGCAGCATAGTTATAAATACAAGCTACAAAATAAAGGGAAGAAAGGGAAGCATCCTTGGATGCTACCTCAGGGCAAGTGGGACTGTTCCTCCCCAGAATATTACGGAATTGGGTAAAAATACATTTCAAAATGAGCCTCTAAAGGAGGAAAAAAAACTAACACAGAAGTGCGCATCCACACACACATATAATCACTACCCTTTCAGATCACTTTCTAGAGGAGCAGCTCCCTCTGTCCATTACTCTAACCCTGTTTCACCAAAGCAAGACTGGACAGCTTCTTGAGTTTTGTCAGCTGGTCAATGATGCAATGTCTCCTTTATCGTTCTTCATCTGCTCTCCCTCTGCCCATCTCCAGCACCCAGGAGCTGAGTTTAACATAGACTAAAATAAAGCTGCTAAGTAAAGGTCAGTCTGGCAAGCTAAAAGAGAAGTATACTCTCCTGGACCTTTGCCCCTCAGGCTATAAATACCTCGAGAAAACACTGGGGGAAATTCTTTGTCTACAGAGCCAGCCATCAGGAAGCACGCTTCCTCCTTCCTTCAACTCCCACCCCGCCACTACTCAAGGACAACCATCAGAGGAAGGCAAGCACCTCACCACTGCCAAGTGGCCCATTCCACCACCTGCCCATGGAAGACATGCTTTGCCAGCTGTGTCTCGAGGCACAGGGACATTCCTAGAAGTGCACAGCCATGCTGGAAGCTCAACCATCAGCAAGGTGTGCGGCGGAACGCTTGCACAGCACGTGGGGGGCAAAGAGGAATGTTACCTTTTAGGACTAGGGGTTCCTTGCCTTCTCTCTTGAGGGACTCCAACACTATGTGGAGGGGCTGGGAAGGCATTACTCTGCTCGGCTCATTGGTATTCTCATCATAAACTATGATTTCTTTGGAAAAGATCCTCTTGAAGGAGTCCTTGCCTTCCCGGCAAGAGATCAAGTCCAAGACAGTGATCTTGCCCTGCTGGAGCCTTCTCCGGCTGATCTTGTCTGCGCAGTTGATGTGGACAGCCCCTTGGATGTGGCTCTTATTATACTCCATGAACGGCCTGCAGTCGATGATGACAGGCCCTTGGTTCTGCGCGTGGCTCTTGCTGCATTTCGTCATCTTCTTGGCCAGGTCGTTGGGGTAGATGATCTTGATGCTGGCTAGCTGCTTGCCGCCACCCGACACCGGGCTGCCCACCCCGCCCAGGGGGCTCAGGCCGCCGGCGCTCTCATTGCTGTTGACCATTTGGTTGGCGGGGCAGGACGGGGAGGCTGCTGCGCTGCTGGTGCTGGTGTGGGCTTGGGCCTGAGCGTCCTTGTCGTACGTTGCCACAGTGCAGCAACTGGCACTGCTGCATCCACAACTCAGGGAGCGGGCAGAGCCGTTGGATGAGGGCATATACGTGAGATTCGCAGTCTTGAGGGACACGACGGCTGCGCCGAGCAGACCGGGGCGGCTCTCGCCGGCAGAGGAGGCGGGTTCCAGATAGCTAGAGTCTAAACACAGGTTGAGATCCTGGGGTCTCACCGGCCTCGAGAGTGCCACCACTACCCTGTCGTCTAAGGGAGACGGAGGCATGAGGAGGCTGAGAGCTAGCAGATTAAGAAGAACTCAAGATCCCCCTGCAAAAGAAGAAAGGGAGGGGAGAGCGGCGGGGGGAGAAAGGCGATGAAAACAGATCAGCGCATCACATAAACCTACGGATCGCTTCCCCGACACCCAGCACCCACGGGTCACAACCCACGCTGGCGGCTCCCGCTCGCCGAAGGACCTTTCCCAACCTCGCAGCAACGCTACGTGCACGCACGCGAAGAGCGAGCGGAGCGGCGCGCCGGGAGGAGGCCGCGGTCCGCACGCAGACGGTGCGGGGCGGTTCGGACACCCCGGCGCGAGGCGGGCAGCACCGCGCTCCGCAGCGAGCGAAGGGCCGGCAGCCGCTGCAGCCCGGCGGGTCGGCGGCAACGTGCAACTTTTCCAGCGAGCCGGAATGAAATCGGCTTTTGATTCAACGCGCGGAGACAGCTGCAAACTTGAACACCGAGTTAAACAAGAACAAAATCTCGCCGAAAGCAGGAAACGCCGGGTTCCGAGCGGCTTGGCGGAACGCAAGCGCTCCCGCCGCCCGCGGGGCTCCCCCCGCCCTGCGCGCGTCCCCACGCACGGAGCCGAGCAGCGGGCGGAGCGGGGGGCAACCCTAAAAGAAAAAAAAAAGGAAAAGAGAGGAAAATCCATCACGTTTTCGCTGTTTAGAAAAGATCACCGAGAGCGGAGCCCCTCCGCCCGACACGCTTTAGAACAACAGCAATAAAAGGGCAAGCAGCCCACCTCCCTAAAGAAAGGGGAGAAAACGTACAATAACCGCAGCGAACCGAAGCAGCGCAGAACCAAACTTTCATTCCCCGGCCCGGCCCCTCCACCCCTCGTGTCCCGGCGGCCCCGCGCCGCTCTCCGCCCGCCCGCCCGCCCGCCCGCCCGCCCGCACTCACCGGCGCGGCGCGCTCCGGTGCGTCCCGCTTCTTGGCGGCCCCGCGCCGTTGTTTCTCGCGCCCGCCGCCCCGCGCGCCACCCGCACCATCCTCGTTACTTTCTCTTTTGCTACCGCGTAAATGTACGGCTCTGCGGGGGCGGGGCGGGAGGTGACGGGCGGCACCGATGGCCAATCGGCGAGCAGCGGGGCGGGGGAGGGGGCGGGGCGGGTGATGTCATTGGCAGCCAATCGGATGGGCGCGGCGCCGGCTCGCGCCCCGCGGCGGCAGCTGCTCCTCGCGGACGTGCGGCGCGCGCCCCTCTCTCGCCCGAGCGCTGTCAGAGCAGCGGAGCTACGGAGCGACGCGGGAACCGCACATCTCCAAGTTCGGGGCGAGCAGCACCGCGTCCCCGCAAGAAGGGGTGCGATGACGTAGAGTGGAGTTGAGCCTAAGAGGCTTCTGCTGGATGCGTCTGCCAACAGTCCCGTTCTAAGCACCGCGAGCGTGCACGAGATGCTCTGTGCAGAAAAGGGAAGGGAAGCCACACGCGACTTCGTGTTTTTGTAGGAAGGCTGACTGTGAGCGACAGACCCAGCGCTACCCACAGACAGGTTCCCCATTCATCCTGCCCCGCAGCGGGGAGCTGCTGTCGGATAACAACAAGGTGCTCCGCGATGCTGGGCAAGGCAGCCACAGCCTGGTTCACACCATTAAACAAAGGCAACACAGAGCAACATTTCAATTCCTCTTTGTGACGTTTACACGGCGCTTCAAAACAAATGTGTTTCTACATACTTGGCAGGATAGGTCACTTCCTAGGGGTTGGAAGGGACCTCTGGGGATCATCTGGTCCAAAACCCTGCTACAGCAGCTCCCCAAAGCAGGTTGCACAGGTAGGCATCCAGATGAGTCTTGAGTATCTCCAGAGGAGAGTCTGCAGACTCTCTGGGCAGCCTGTTCCTGTGCTCTGCCACCCTCACAGCAAAGTAGTTTTCTCCATATTCATGTGGAGCTTTGTATGCTCCAGTTTGTACCCACTGCCCTTTGTTCTGCCACTGAGTATCACCAAACAGAGCCTGGCTCCATCTGCTTGACTTCCTCCCATTAGATATTAATAAACAGCAATGAGATCCCCTCTCAATCTCCTCCAGGCTGAACAGCCCCGGGTCTCTCAGCCTTTCCTTGTCCAAAAGATGCTCCAGGCCTTCATCACCTCTGTGGCCCTCCACTGGACTCTCTCTAGGATATCTTGTCTTTCTTAAACTGAGGAGCACTGAACTGACACAGCACTCTAGACATGTCAGCACTAGGACCTTTACAAGCCATGCTCAGCTCAGACATGATTGTAGTTCCATTTCCGGGGCTGGGTGAGGTTCCTCACTCTGCCCATCCTTGGTGCAGCCAAAGGAAGGAACCCATGGTGGGGAACTGAGCTGGTGAGCCAGAGGCTTGGAGAGACCCCAGTAGGAGTCACTGCCACAGCTGTGCTTCATAGTTTGGGGTGATAAAGACTGGTCCTCCTGTCTTGAAAAAGGGACCAGGAGGGTGAATTACTCAAATCAGTTCTATTGGAAGGTAATTGCATGGATAACAGCAGCCCTGAGAGAGAAGGCCACAGTTATTGGCATTCAGCTGGGTGAGATCCACTCTACTGTGTGCCCAGAGAGCCTATTGATCCCCTAAGAGCAAACTCTGCTTTTACACAGTGTCCTTCCCAGAAGCAAATATCCAACTGTGCTGGCCTGGGATCTGCAGAGGGACACGCATGGGAGGCATGCTGAGCCTAGCAGCACATGACAGTGCTTTGGAGAGACCACCAGGCTCCAAGTGAGCAATACTGTAGTGTAGGTACAGTCCAGGCCAACCCAACCCCTCACTGCAAGCACCATTCCTATGGGGAAGTCATAGCTTTGTTCCTTTGCCCAAAAGCCAGCAGCATCTGGCCTCAGGGCTGTGCATGCCATGGTTCATGCGTAGGCTCCCAGTCCTGCAAAGACTGAGGCTGTAAAGTGAAGCATATCCACCAGCCCTGCTGTACTCCTCTGCTCGCTGGCGTTGCAGGGGAAACTAATAGAACCATCACAAAGTCACTCTGAATGTTTGTCCTAAGAGAACATCCTAACCTATTTGTTGATGGTTGAGGCTTTGTATGGTACGCTGCTACTTGTCTACTAGCTTTCAGTGCCAGTTTCCATCACACCCTGTTTCCATCTGTATTAGATGGAGCTGTCAGCATCTCACCTCTATCAAAAAGAGCATCAGTATTCCTGGGCAGCAGGCAGGGGAAGCTCTGCACACATCCAGCGCTTTAACATTCTCATGGATGTGCAGGCCTGTGGGCCTGGAGATGTTTGCTAAGCCAGACCAAGTGGCTGAGCCCAGCCTCCTCTGGTGAAAGCAGCCATTAGACATAGAAGGAGCTGATCCTTTTTTCATTCACCTGCCTCAGGTATGGCCATGCTGGTGTAATGGAAACAGCTCCTGAGCTGCTCGGGCCCTTCCTGCACAGCAGATTGTTGAGTTATGCCCATTTTCAAGCAACCTCTCTCCTCCCACCTGGGCTTCAGGCAGCATCCCTTCCATAGGATAAGCCACCTCTTCCTCAGTTTGGTTACAGCAACCCTAAAATTGGAAGTGAGAACTTAGCAGGAAGAAAGAGCTGGGATCTTATTGAGATCAACTCTATTTCTGTCACACTGACTGAGACAGGCGGTTGGCCTGTTCTGCTCCCGCCTACCTCAGTGCGAGCCCCGGCTTGCTTTACCCTGATGTAGCACCGCTCGGCCTCAGCCCCTCACCCAGGGCTCCTGCCCTGCATGTGACTATAAGCAAGCCACCAGTGGTCACCCCTGCACAGCCAAAATCAGGCAGTGGGGAAAGTAGAATTCACTTTAATGGGTTCCAAATTTTGATAGCATTAGTCAACGAGCAAAGTGCTGTGGGTCATAGGACAAGCCTGTTTGCCATCCTCCCCTGCTCCCCCGAGGCTGTGAGCAATAATTAGGCTCACCATCTTCCTTACACTGATATGACAAACCAGTCTAACAAGAGAGCTCTTCCCTTGCCAGTCTGTTGTACCAAAGGCAGTTGAGCCCCATACCGGCTTGTTCAGCTTTCATCTAAAAGATTTCACCTTTAAATGGGATGACAGCTTAGCCAAGAGCATCTCCCGCCTTCATAGAGCCACTCCCCCACCCAAAAACCACCCTTACTTCCCTCTGCTCTCACAGCTGCCAGCTGGTCTCACAATGCACCTGTCTATCCCTTTAATTTTCTCCATCTTCAGTGGTGCTAGTGGTGTGCCCTTGCTGGTCCCTGCAGGTGACACAAGGTGACACTAGGTGGGGGACAGCAGCCCACAGGTTGCTCATCCCAAGTTCTTTCGCTGAGAGCTCACTGCTGCTTCCAGCTTGATGAGCTGCGCTGGCATTGCGGAGCCTCTACAAATGGAACTGCTTGAAGAGGAACAGTGATGTCACCATTGTGGTTCAAGTGTCCCCTAGTCCTCTGGGAGGTGAACATATGAAAGTCACCAGGAGTTTGAGGAAGGACACTGAGGTTTAGCATGTTAAGGGAAAGCTAAAGATCACTTTGGCTGTCACTGGGTGTGCCTTTGTCAGCAACTTGCCACCAAACTTCAAGTGTGCAGGGAAGTGCCTGTGCTCTTACCAAATACAGTGGTGCAAGAGATTCAGATAACAAAGCCAAGGGATGAGTTAAAAGGGAAAATAGTACTTTGACTTTCTCAAGAAGGTGATCCTTCTTAGGCAAGGCCAACCAGCTAATCAGTATAACCAACGCTTGCTTAAATCTTTTAAGGCAAATCCTGCTCCCTTGATTCATGGGACTGATGTTCTAAGGGACTTCTGCTGCTCTTGGTACAAGAAAAACAACCAGGTGAAATCTAGAGAGATGAGGAAGGTGGCTCCTCCATGCCTGTTTCTGAGTACAGCAAACCACTTGGCCAGAAGTACAGATTTCATACAAAATGCCCATGCTTGTGTAGAATGTAGATAGCCTACGTTTGAATTAGACTAAGTGTTGTTTAATTTTCTATTAAGAAAATCTTGGAGCCCTTGTCTTTTATAGCAAGTCACAAAAAAATAAAAGACCAAGTTCATTTATGGTTAATATTAATGTCCCAGACGTTTTTTACAACTTCTGTTTTCCCACACTGATGATTCCATGCTGATGGATTGTGAAACCACAGTGGAGGGACTCACAAAACAGATGTCAGCAGCAGAGATTACAAACTATGGGCTTGTTTCCCCAGCCCACTGAGGATTATCACCACACCTACTATCTACTCAGACACCTCCTTGAGAGATTGTTTCATGGCTTGGACCAACAATCATTTTCCTCCCTGCTACCCGCTGAAAGCAATTCAGCGTGCAGCCAACAGTTGACCAGTTCTATTTCTCACTCCAGTCCAATTCCTGTAGCCCTCCTGGCCTCTAATGAGTGAGTATACAAGAAATATTATTCTCATTAGGCAGCCACATGACTGCTGCTTAGCTGACTATAAAATCCCTACCAGCAAGTAGTTGCCCTGGCTCCAGATCCTAGAAGCACTTTGCTATAGCAGGTGCGTTGTATTGGAGGGAGATCCCCTGGTGAGACATTTGTGCCGTAGTTTTGGGTTACATGGCTTGGCTCTGCCTGTGGTCATCTCAAGAAGCACAGCTGTAGCTTCACTCCAGTGTCTGCTGGTGGTTTGGGCTAATTCAGCCCATTTCTTTGTTCAGCAGCAAGCTGCAGAACTGGGAACAGGATGGACAAGATCTAATTGCAGCCCCCTTCTCATTCTCAAAGCAGCACCTGAATGGACATGTATGTGGTGTGCAGAGAGGTGTAGAACTGCTGTCAGTGCTGTTATTCCTGTGCAACACCATGTTGTTCTGTCACTTCAATGCAGTGGCCTCTGCTTTCCCAAATGGTCTCTGATGCATGAGCCACCTTTTCAGCTCTGGCTGGAAAGAGCCACTGAAGATGAAAACAGTGGTAGTAGCCATCCACAGCAGCAAAACCACTGTATCCCATGCCACCCACCAGGACAAAACTGCACCAGCAGCGGCCTTACAGACTCCAGTGGCAGTCTGAGCAAGATCCAAAGGGCAGTGTGGTAGCTTAGAGATCCCAGGGGATTCAGTAACAGGAGATTTAGGACATAGAAGGGTCAGGAGCAGATTCAGAAGGAAGAACCCAAGGCAAATGCCTCCAGCCCCAGCATCAAACCAGTAAGAGCATGTCAAGACAGAATTTCAGTTCTATGCAAATCCTGCAGCAGAATCAAAATGCTGGGGCTGATGGAACAGCACCTGGGTCTTCTCACCACCATTCCTTAATCCTGCTCATCTTCCTAAAGCCCTGCTAAATTTCACTTTTATAAACATGCTTTGAGAACGCTGCTTCCCCTCTCTCTCTTCCAATAAAAGGCCATTAATTACAGAGATCTAATAATAACGATACGATAAACTTGCAGGACTGTGTATGTTATATATGAGGTGGTGACTCAGCCTTAAAACATCGCAGAAGCCAGTGTAAGTAGCTGTAACCTAGCTGGAGAGAAGGGTTTCTACAGAGAACTCAAGTAAAACAATCACCTCCACACCAGGGCTGTGCAAATGTTCCTGCCCTGTGCCTGTCACTTGTGCTCGCATTGGGAAAGTCAAATTAATTTCATTAAAAACTGAAAGGATTTTTTTCTAGTGCAGCACTTATGTTTACTATTAGTCTGATTAAAGTAGTTTTCAATCACGACTAATCTGATCTGGCCAAGGAGAAAGCAAATAACTGCTCTTTTTCCATCAGATAGCCCAGTGAGCACTGTCACTCCCTGCCACACGTGGCCCCACTCTGGTTTCTGTCAGGGAACTTCCATTCAAGCCCTGGCCCCCCTTCCTTCCCATGTAGCCATGCCATCTGGATGAGGCACCCAGCCGGCTGCCCCCATAGCAGCGCTGAGTCACCCGCAGGCCCCCGACCTCCTTATCGGAGGGGATCAGCCAGGAGATGCCAAAGTCAACAGAGCAAGTCGTTACTCACTTCTTTAATCGAAGGAGTGTAAAAATAAAAAGCGATGATGTCATTGTGAGGGAGAGATTCTTCCTTGACGAGTGGTAATTAAGTCATGGTCATAAAGCCCTTCTGGAGCCATAAGGAGGCTCTGGACTCCAGCTCTCAGGTGGGGTGGCAGAGGCATGGGTCTACTCATGCTGGGAGACAAAACTCAGCATCTCCCTGGTCCCTTTTGTCCCTCTCCCTCTCCACAGAGGGGATTACACTCCTCATCTCATGGAAGAAATCCTGGTTCCTTTTCACATCTCAGCCCCATTCTGCTTTGCCTCTTGGCCAGGGGAAATCCACTCAATACCCAGCTGTCAGGCACGCACGTGTTTTGGAAACACCACAGAAAATCACTAAGAGATGTTTCCAGCAGCACTGCAGCAGACATATACATAGACAACAGCAGCTACTGGAACGCTGCGTGCCTGTGCAGGCACAACACATGTTCAGGAAGATTTATCTTCTCTATTTCTTTACTTCCTCTGTGCAGAATGACCACATCAGGAAGGAGCACTCCCGATAGACTTTCCTCATGACATTACTGAAGATATATTTCCCTGCCGACATGAGCAGCCTTGCATCATGGCCAGCATCCGGCAGCAGTGCCCAGGGGCTGCTGCAGTGCAGGAGTTGGAAACTGGACTTTTATTACCCACTTAGGGGCACAGCTCACAGACTACACGAGTTCCAAAAATAAAAATATAAAGGATTTTAAAGTATGGTTTGATGCTTAATATTGCATTAAAAAACAAAACAACCTTAAAAAAAGAAAACAACAAAGTCTCTTTCTGGCATCATGACCAAACATGAGCTAGCAAATGTCACAACTCAGACAAGACTCATGTCCAAAATTATTCTCACTGGTGTACAGGGAGAAGCTCTGGGCTATACTTTGTGCTCCGTCATATGGCAGCCTTCCCATTTTGAGGACACAGAAACATCTGGGTACACAACTCAGTAATTTCTCTCTGTGCTCCAGACCTCTAAAATGCACACACAGTTTGTGCTTGCAGCTAACAGGTGGGGAGAAATCTATTTACAATAAACTTTTCCAAGAATGGGGACCTATGCTTGAAAAAGTGTACTCTGAGTGTGTTCAGCATTGCTAGATGAGTAACTCTGTGTCAGTTTTTAGCTCCAAACTAATTTTAATGGCTGAACCTTAAGCACTCAAACATCAGAGTAATAGAAATTCTCACAAGCCCTTATCTGCAGCAGCTCTGTCAGCTGCTGCTACGATGCTGTTGCTCACTTCTAACATCTTCTTTTCTCAGAAGAGCCTTTGCCTGTCACCTGGTTATCTGCAGGATGAGCAGAACAGGGATTGAGAAATGTGCAGAAAAATTGTTTCAGATCCACGGAGGCTCCAATAATGAATCACCAAAGCTTGCTCTGCCAAAGGAACACATTTCTATCCCAAGCACGGCCCGAGCACTGTTTCTCTCTGTGCTCAGTGGCGTATCAAAGTGAGGTCCTGTGAGGACCACGAACCTCAGTCTTGCCCATTGATGGGCCCCTCCAGCCCTTGGATCCCAGTTATGTACCATGGTGGAGCTGGGACAGTACAGTGTCCCCCTGCCAGGGTGGGACATGGGCTCAGCACTCACCCCAGGGAAAAAAAAAGCATGAGGACCTTGGGTCCCAGCTGCCCCATGGCACCACACTGCTTGTGGCTGGCCAATCACTCCTGAGAATCATGAGATCAGCACAGGGCTGGTCCTGAGATCTCGTGGGCCTTAAGGTTTAACACAATCAACACCCCTTCAGTTTTTCATTTAGATACCACATATTTGCCTGACTACATTGCCTGCGATTAGCACTAATTGTAAATGCCACAGGAATGAGCAATGTCCTCTGCATTAAACACAGAGCGCACACAAACAATTAGTGCTTGATGCAAAAATAAGGAATTGCTTCATCAGGTGAAGGATGTATGCAACTGGCGTGACGGACCGATAAACAACAGGTCTTTTCATCTGCTCCAAGTACAGCACACTCATCCCCCACTCACAGCACTTCTCAAAAGACTGCATTGTATTATAAAATTTCACATCCTTTCTAAATAGATTAAGTAAAAGCTTAGGGAGACAGTTGTGTGATCTTATGGATACTTCACTCATGACTAACATTATTCTGGCAAACTGCCTTAATAAAACTTCAGCTTGAGCTCAGGGGAGCAATGGGGGCTTCCAAGCATTTGGTCATCTGGGTTTGGAACATCTTCCTGCAGCAGGGAACGGTCGGGACTGCAAACCACTGCTCTGACCCTGGGACTCACAACTTCAGCAGCATGTCCCAGGGAAACTGAACAAGAACTCGGAGATTTTAGTTCGACCTCCAAACTTTGGTGTGAGGATTTTAAACAGGGCAGATTCAGTGAAGGAGCAGGGAGAGGAAGGGAAAAGGAGGCTGTTTTAACATGACTGCTTGTTCAGCCCATTATAAAGGAAAAGATTTGCAAAATTCAAACCTAGCTCAGTGCAGGATTTGGGAACATGCATGGGTAAGCAGTTGGGAGGCAGTGTTTTGATACTTCTTCTTGATATTGCTGTCTTCATTGCCACATTTGCTGAGGTCAGTGCATAAAATGGAGCCTGCAAGCAAAAAGGTGATAAATGCGACTTTTCTCCTTGAAAGTGTCATGCCTTTAGATTTTCCAGCCACAAAGCCTACTGAGGTGAGACCAACTATGCATACTAAATAGTTTCAATTTACATAGCGTGTATATGTATATTTATACACACAACAAGCTTTCCGTGATTCCCTCCGTGTTACACAAACAAATTGCTGTTGTGGGTAATTCCTGCGATCCACTTAATCTGATTTTTTCGCTGAATCTGTTCACTTTCAAGAGTTTTGATATCCGTGAACCTCTCAATGGACAACGAAGGAACAACGACATTATTCAAACACTGCTAAATGCTCCCAGAGGTGAGAATTGTTGGTGCTCTCAGCGCTTTCTAACAGACTAGTTATGAGCAGTCTCATTAGCCCTGTAATTGTTTCATTCAGTCTTTTATTCCTGCTTGCTTCTTGACCTCAGGGCTTTCTCTGAGAGGTGTTTCCATGTGTTAATTATGTCATGTGTAAAACAGAACATTAGCACTTCTACATTTGCTTCCTCCTGCACTTTCTGCGATACTCCCTCACACCGAGAGGCACCATCAGAACCCCGTGATGTAATTTCTCCAATTCATTTGTTAGTTACCTGAGGAGAAGGGCTATGATAATCCTACTCAGTTTCAGGGAACTGCTCCTAATCTTCCGTTTTGATCTTTCTCATTTTATGGGAGCCTTCCTGTGCATCAGTGACTTTATTCCTCTGCTGATGAAAAATGCCTGTGAGAAGAGTCACATTCTGATTTCCAATGATGAGCTCACTCATCTTCAACAAGGAACAACATTGCACAACTTGTAGTCATTCACTATAGCGATGGCCAGAACTGACCAGTCATGGTCAAATATTTGTAGTACAAGGAACACTTTAAAGGAAGAACATTTGTTATCAAACTACAGAAATAAGAGGTGATTCATGAGCTTTACACACATAGAAATCCAAACTGACACAGGTGCTAATTGAGCTGGAAAGGTGGTGAAACACCAAAAAAAAAAAAAAAAAAAAAAAAAAAAAAAAGAACCATAGAATCTTTTGAGTTGAAAGGAACTCTGAACTTTTAAAAGCCATCTAGTCTATCTTCCCTGCAATGAATAGGTACATCTACAGCAGACCAGGTTGCTCAGAGCCCCATCCAGCCTGACCTTGGATGTCTACAGGGATGGAGCATCCACCACCTCCCTGAGCAACCTGTGCCAGTGCCTCACCACCCTTAGTGTAAAAAACTTCTTCCTTACATCCAATCTAAATCTTCCCTAAACTAAAAAGTTTGAAACCATTTCCCCTTGTCCTATCACAACACACCCTCCTGAAGAGTCTGTCTCCTTCTTTCTTACAGCCTCCCTTTAGATACTGAAAGGCTGCTCTCAGGTCTCCTGGAGCCTTCTCTTCTCCAGGATGATCAGACCCAACTCTCTCAGCCTGTTCTCAGAGAGGAGGTGTTCCATTCCTTAGGTCATTTTTGTAGCCTTTCTCTGGACACACTCCAACAGGTCCATGTCTCTCCTGTACTGAGGATTCCACATCTGGAATACTCCAGGTGAGTAGAACAAAATAGAGGGGCAGGATCACCTCTCTTGACCTCCTGGCCATACGTCTTTTGATACAGCTGGCTTTCTGGGCTGTGAGGGCACACTGCTGGCTCATGTCCAGCTTGCCTGTACCTACAAGTCCTTTTCAGCAGGGCAATGCTCCATCCTTACATCCCCGGGTTATAATGACAGTGGGGATTGCCATGAACCAGGTGCAAGAACTTGCACTTAGATCTGTTGGCTCTCATGAGGTTCTCTTGGGCCCACCGCTCAAGCCTGTTGAACTGAATTCTTTCAGTGACTACCACCCAACTCCCACACAGTTCACACTCTGCAGAGACCCAGACAGAACTTTCTTTTCTAAGAGAGAATTAGATGTAACCGTTGCCAGGGGGAAGAGAGGTTTTGCTGAAATACAAGCAATAGGAGAAGGCAGTACACGTACCCAAGGGTTTCATGCTGTCACAGTTTAACAGCAGTCAGGTGGATATTACAAAGCATAGCCTTATCGTACGGAAATCTCAACCATCCATGGGACTCAGGGGATTTGAAGAACTAGATCCCAAGGGCTGCAGAACACCTTCCTCAGTTGTGCAGTACCACAGCTCCATAATCCCCTGAGCCAGCTCCTTTGAGAGAAGATCAGAGAACAAACTATGCAGAAATTGGAATTCACAGGCAGGATACCGGCCACTAAACCTTTTGAGTCAAATCTGCTTGTCCAAATCAGCCTGTTTATTTTCAGGTTTCTCTGAAGATACCTCTCTGTTGAGGTAAGGACCCACTCATTTTTTTTTCCTGTGCTTATGAACAATGTTTTCCAGATTTGCAGGATCTCAGAACCAAATAGACAACAGACGGCAGTTATCAAAGAGGCTTTCAATCCAGACACTTATATTCCAGGTCCTGTACAGTTGAAGGAGCACAGTAAGCCATCAGTAATGTGACATCCTTGCAGTACTGCACACCCTTCATAAAGTAGGAAGAGCAGAGTATTATTGCTTGGGATAGATGTAGGAAACTGTTACCAAATGTGTCAGACTGCTTCTGCCTACACAGACAATGGAAGCTAAATTTTCCAGTGCATTCAAAAGCTTTTTTGCCTCCCAGTTCCATTGGTACGTCATTCTGCACAGCCCCCTGGAGCACTGAATCCAATACAACATAGCTGCATGCAGAATAGTTATCATTGGCTGCCTCAAAGTTGTTTTGATATTACAAGGAGACGTCGCCATATATAGTAAAATAATTATTCTCCTCTGACACATATACTTTTCATAAATCAGGAAATTAAAAATAATAGCAATACATGTTAGCATAAGATATAAAGAACTATGTTAGACTCAGTCAACCCAGATTTAGTCACCAGACAGCCCATTTGAAAAACTCGTATGAGTAATGCTGAGTGGAAAACTGAAAAAATGAGTAACTGAGGCCCATGGTAACAATGAGGCCAATGTCCGCTGTCACGTGTGTCAGAGCAGCTTCAGTGACCCCAGGAGCATTCTGTCTGCTTATGGTGCATGCCCTTCCTCATGAAGGGATGGCAGAAGTTATCAAGAACCCTTTTACCAGTCCCAGAGAAGGGCACATGCTTGGCCATTCCTACCAGACCCCGTAGTAACAACCTACTGATCAAGGCCCTGCTCCACATAAGTGCATGCCTTCAGCATTTCTGATGGACTAAACACTTGTATGTTCTGTTGCCTCAGAGAAGCAAGTAGCTCTGACACTACTAAACTCATCTGTTATCCTCAGGGCATCGATGTTTGCTGGGTGTTGGTGACCTCAGGATGGTGTTTCCCCCTCCCAGCCACATCACTTCCACGGATCATGCACAAGCATCATGCTGGGAGATCACTATGTCAAAATGTTGGCTTTCTAGCAACTCTTCTGTGAGCCCTTAGATGTGGCCTGCATTATCAGTTACTGATGCACCAGAAACAGCAGTGCTCTTCTGAATGAACAAGAAATGACAATGGGAGACAACTGGACAGACAGCCTTTTAAAATGACTTTTTGTATCTAGATGCAAATATGCATGGACACACACAAACTAACAGGGTGCATAGCTGAGGCTTTGCTCTTTTGCTAATTATAAAGTTTTCTTAAGTGCTTACAGCTCAAAAGGAACAGTCATTTCACTCCTCCAGACCTCCCTCCACCTCCTGCAGCTGGTCAATGTGAGGACATTTCAGGCTTAGAGGGCAGAGCTTCCTGCTATGCAGAGACCCAGTGTAATGTCCACAGGGCACATTGGTCCCATTTAAGTTTTCAGCTGTTGTGGACACAAGGAGGGAGGCAAGGGCTTCCAGTCACTCCTGGGAGAGTTTTACCTAGAAGCACCACCGTAGTTCCTGTTTATTTGGATGATACAAGTAAAGCTGCCTACAAAGCACAAGAATTTTCCCTGTGTTTCCTCATACCTCATGCACCAGACATGCAAGAAGAGTGCAGTGCTTGCAGCAGGGAGGCTCTTGTGAGATCATCTGCTATGTGCTCAGAGCACTGACTGGAGCAAAAGCCCTGCCGCTCCCACAGCACCTCCCCGATGCGTTCACAGTCATGGGATGCACTTGCCTGAGCTGCCCCGGCCTGAATGTTTGCCTCAAAAGGGTTCAGCCTTGCAGGGAATGGCTGTATTTGCAGTCGGAGGCTCCGCACACACTTATCTTCTAGTGAGGATCTGGCCTGTGCGTTTTCCTCCATAGCATGAGCTCTGCTTTTACACAACGTATTTTCATACTAGTACTTCAGGCTCCTTTGTGCTCACATCCAGCAATAATAAACACACCTGAAAAAGAAGGCAATCAAAAAAACAAAAACAAAAAAAAGAAATCCATTGCAGAGGAGAGAAAAAGAAAAACCATCCTCCTTAGTCATGGCTTTATGCAATTATATACCTCTAAATCCAAAACACTCTTCCTGGAATGCCTGATACACGGTTCATGCAATACGATCTAACCAAAGAGATGCTGTAAAACATCCACATGGCTTCTGCTTTGGATCATCTCTCTTGGAAAATCCCCAGTAGCTGAAGATGAATCCCACCTCCTGAAAACCCCTGCTTGTTGCAGTTCAATTCTTTTTGTCTATGGACAAAACTTGAGCTATGTGCTTTACTCTTGTATGTGTGTACTATGAGGTCAATCTTGCATAAACAACTTTTGAAAAGGAGAAGAGGCAGAGGTCATTTCTGGGTGCTCAGATAAGGAAAGAAGTACAGGCTGGGGAAGACAAGGAAGAATTAGATACGCCTCAGCTGGCATTTATTGTCCTAGGAGGGTCAGGGTAAGATCAGACTGAAGAAGCAGCAAGTAGGAAAATTAAAGGAAACAGCCCAAGCTGCAGACATGGCTGCCCTCTGAGGCTTGAGGTGATGAACTCCATCTTGTGTGACCTCACAGCTGTGGCCACCAGGTGAAGCCCCATGGTCATCCATAGGCCAGGGCAGCTTTAAAAAACTTCCAGCAAATCTCAAAGATAACTACAGGTCCTGATGGTTTTTCACTGAGGACACAATCAACCATGACTCATTTGCCCAATCCAGAGCAGTGGTGATGTTTAGGTGCTTGGGCAGACATGCAGCTGGGCAGGAGAAGGGTGAGAAGTGGTAACACAGCATCAGGCAATGCTCAGAGGTCCTTCTGACCACAGCCCTCTGTCTAACGAGCTGTGAGTCATTAAAAACTGGGTGATCAACACTACTACTGTGAGATGCCTCCCCACAGCTGCTGCGGTGATTCTTGCTGCTACAACCTGGCATACCCAATTTTAGTTACTTACATAAAATGTTAGATTCTCCATCCAATATATCTCGTTTAGTATATGTCAGTGAAATCCAGCTGTAATTGAATTCTAAAATCTTGGCCAATAATCAGATTTACCCCCATATTCATCAGAACTTCAAACTAAAAAAAAACAACAAAAAAACAATAATAGAGAATCAAACAAGTGCTGTCCCATGGACACCTGCAGTCAGACCCACAGACCCAAGGGAGGCTGTGCTAAGAGCAGCTGCAGGACAGCCTCTCCCCAGATTCTGGGGGAGCAAAGCAAAGGTTTTGGAGCAAGAACCAAACTGCCATCCTGCTTTGGCCAAGAACTTCCCAGCAGCTTCCTGTGTGATGGAGGGGTCATGGAATGCTTGAGGCCTGCGTGGCACTACCACATTTTGTACTTTATCTACTATTCTCAGAGCACTCTCAGAGTATCAAGTAGCTAAGTTGTGCAAATGCTTTGATAAGTTAGTACAATCATTCCTGCTTTCTAGAGGGAAAAAAATGGGACAAAAATGGCAAGCATAAATCCACATCAGTAAGTGGGCACAGCCAGCAATATGACCCAGAGTGTCTGAGTTCAACTCTCTGCTTCAGTAGCAAGTCCAGCCTTCCTCTTTTCTCTTATGCTTCCTGCAGATCTGAGATTGGAACTCCTGAGGAAAGTGAAAATGAAAGGACGCTGCGGTCCTGTAACTCAAGAAAAAAGAGGAGGCTAACATGTGTCAGACAAAGCTTTTATTCAGTAAGCTCTGGGTCAGACCACATTCTGCATGATATGGGTCCTTGATCAGCACCATTTAACCGATTTATTGTATTGGGAATGAGACAATACTGATAATTCTACATGACCAATCATGCAGAAAAGCTAATATTAAGCAACAATCACTTACTGGTCATTTAGCAACTAATTAGGATGTGGTTAAAAGGGATAAACTCAAAGCCAGACCCCACTGCTCAGCATTTCTATGGAGTTTTACCTAATATTGAGGGTGGGAAAAGGGGAGGCAATTCCCAGCACAGACAGCAAGCTGCAGGAACTTAGAGGCTGCCCTTTCCCCATATGCAGGCTGGAATGAAATGTCAGTGCTGCACAAGCTGCTTCCTGCTGAGCTCCCTCATGCCTCCAGCTCTGTGTTAAAGCCACCACCACGAATCTGGGTCAGCATCTTGACGATGCACCCTGTGGAAGTGATTTCTCCCTTCTTCTCTCCATCTCTCTGTCCTGGCACTGGCCAGGGCACACACTGGGATCACCTCTTCTTGCATCCTCTTTCTGGACGTGAATTTTCTTCCACTGGCTTTTACCCACAAAACACACCTGTTTTTGGATGCAGTCCCGAATTCACTTCAAGCCTCCAGCAGTTGCAGGACGGACATTTTGAGTGGGTGAAATGCAAAAGAAACTCCACACAGAACAACATGCCTTGCAGCTGGAATCTCAAGTGAAGGAAAGCATGGCGTGCCCCAGATTTGCTGCAACTGCCTTGGGAAAGGTTTTTCAAAAGCTGCTGTCTTGCAAGCACTTCTGTTACGCTGCATTTGTAACAGTCTCCTCCTAATCTCCAGTGAACATTTGCCTGAGGCCCAACACCTACATCTTCAAATTGACGTGAACTTGAAAGTCTCTGATAAAGAAAGACAGGAGATGGGCATAGCAAGAGGTACTGAAGGTTACAGTTGAAATATACTGCAGGTCCAAGCAGAGTTAGCAAGCTCATTTCATTCACTTCCTATCAGCACGCCACACTTCCCCCTAAATAGTACAGACAGAAGATACACGCAAACTGCAGCATCCCTGGGGTAGGAACTCTGCCTCTGGTAAGACGTGAGGGACACCAGGCTCCCACAGACCTGACCCTGCTCCCTGATGGCTGCAGAGCATTTCTCTGACTGGCAGCCAAGAGCCCGATGGATTCGTTGATATCAACACAATTTCACAGTCAGGGGAGGGCCTGAAATCTTTTCTCTGAACTTTCAAAGGTCTCAGGGATTGGTTTGCAGCTCACAGCCATTTCCATCTCTCGCCTCTTTGCTCTGTGTTAGAAACAAGAGTTACGTGGCAGCAACCTGGCTGCCGTTATGGCCTGCATCCCTCCCCATTTGGGAACACAGAGGACTGCCCCTTTGATCCTTCTGAGCTCACTGAGCCTAGACAGTAGCGAGAAAAGGAAAGAAATTCACGGAAATTCTTGCTGCTCACTGTCTCAGAGAAAATGTCCTTCAACCCACTGCTTCAGGAAAAAAGTCTGTCTGTCATCTGACAGACAAATCTGCAGAACTAGGGGTCTGGGCTACGAATATACCTACAGAGGCTGGATAATTGCCTCAGTCACCCTCTGAGCAGGTCAGGATCCAGGCAGCCACAGTCTGCTCTGCAAGAAAGCTGCTGACTTCCAGCGTGTGGCAACAGTGAGTCCTGGCTCACCTTGTGGAGGGCAGGCAGGCAGAAGCAGAAAGGCCAGAGAAGCAAAGAGGGGACATCAGAAGGACCTCCACTTAAACACAGGGTAGCGAGGAATAGTCCAGAGAACGTTCTTGACTAAGTGCCAACAGAAAGAGACCAAGAGCTGAATGCATAAAGTGCAATTTTGTATTCAGCTGTTTTACTTTTTCTTTCCTCCTGAGCTTAGGGAGCCAGGCTGCACCACCAAGGGAAGCACCTCTGTTCTCAGTTTTTCCATCTCATGAATACAAACCCTGGAGAACCTGATTGGATGTAATTGCTGCTGAAAAAAAACACTTCTTTAAGTTGATTAGACCCAACGTAATTTACAGATTGGATAAATTATTCTCTCCCAACATAAACCTTTTTTACTGTTAAATGAATTAAAACATTCTCTTAAGTAATATTTTGAACATTGTAGAAAGCAGTGTGAGAAAAAAAAAAGAGGAACCCAAAACCTGCGCCATATGTGTAGTGCAAAGCCCACAAAGCTTTGTTTCCCATTTCCTAACAAAAATACTCTCATGAAAATGTTTAAAATCTTTAAATTGCTGCAAAGATATCCTAGCAGTTACTGACCGAGTTTTATTCAAAAGAATCCTATCAGATCATTCTGAGTCATCAAAATAATACTGACAATCCTGCAAAGCTAGGCTTTTTTGCAAGACTATAATTATTCTGCCTCTTCAATAAGCCTTATTAAGAGGAAGGATCTAGGTGGCACTGCGAAAGCCTGCTGCACACAAGTTAATCAGAAGGATCTAATTACAGATCCAATTTTCCGCTAATATTCTGTGGACTTGATGGAAATGTTCAGTCTCCTACAACCATTAAATTAAAACTTTTTATAGCAAGCCAATTGTCAGCTTAATCCACATTTGAGGTTACTGTTTGTCTACCTGAGAATAGCCAGGCTGCTCTGCCACAGAAAGTCAGCAAACAGAAGGCTCTAGGGGGTGAAATTCCAGAACAGATTTTAAAGGTCTGCATAAATATAATTTCCTTCCCCTTTTTTTGTGAGCTGCTACATGACAGTTGATGGCTACATAGCCATTTCTTTTGTTTCAGAAGTTTGGGAGTCAAGAAGAAACACTGCTATTAGTACAAAAAAAAAAACAACAAGCATCCAAAGAGAACATAACTGAGACAATCCCAAGGGCTAAAACTATTTTTATTAACAAATTGCAGTAATTCATTCCTCCCTGTGTGTCTGACGTTAGTAAGAAAGAAGCTCATAGCAGGGCAGAGTGCTGTATTTAACAGGAAGCACCATCCAGTCAGTCTAAACCATCATACAATCATGGAATCATTAAGTTGGAAAGGCCACCGAGATCATCTAGACCAGCCATCAACCCATCAATCCATCACCACCATACCACTAAACACCACGGATAAACTCTAAATTGTGAAAATATCTCACTTCTCCAATGATATCATAAAATAAGTCACTACTACCCTTGGTGGGGTTTACTATTAGCACTACCATCAGTGTAAACCAAGTGAAAAGTAACAGGAACATGGCAGGCTGAAATGAAATGTCTTCAACTCACCAAAACAAGGCAGTCTGGCACTGACCAGAGCAAGCAGAGGATGCTGAAGTAGCACACGTCCCTCCTTCCATCCTTTAATACTGCAGTGCTCCCACAGAACTTTTAGACTTTGGCAGAGTCCATTAACCAATGAAAAAAATGGCTCAATTTTCTCCATATCATTTATGTGAGAAAAGCCATAATACCTCCGCATCGCAGCACACACCTACACAAACTGAAGGCTCTCCTGTCAGAAAATAGGTACAGACTCAATACGAGTTGGGAAAGAACTGTCTCTTCCTTGCTTTGTGCCCTCTGTCACAATTTCAAATAGTCAAGAACTGTAGCAGCGTGGTACTGAGGGACATGGGTTAGTGGGCATGGTAGGGATGAGTTGGTGGTTGGACATGACAATCTTAGCGGTCTTTTCCAACATTAACGTTTCTGTGATTCTACTCAGATTGCATGCTTTTTTTTTTTATCTCCTTTGCTGTGTTCTGGGCCATTCACATACTACAGCAATGTACACATGGAGCAGTCGTTGGCAGTATATGATAATCGCTCAGGAATGCACTGGTTGTCACATGGTGCTTTGCTCAATACAGCTGTTACCTAGCCCAGCTGAACAACAAACATTTCAAGGGTTGCAAATGTTCTTCACAGGGGAAGGGTTGTTGTTAATGCAAATACAAAAGTACTCTTGAAACAGCCCGGCAACTTCAGCTTTGCTTGAGGAGCGCCCAGAGTTATGAAGGTGGAGAATAGTGAAGTTCAAACAAGACATTATTTCTCTGTTATTCTAGCAGTGAGAATTCATTTAAAAATATCTGCATGACCTCAAGGGAGTCACAACCACAAAACCCAGAAGATTAAAGAAAATAAGCTTGAAATACCTTCCTCACAGAGTCATGCATTTCTTCACTGATTGTAAGAAGTGATGGGCAAACCTCAAAGGCCCAGAGGTTTGGTTACCACTCCAGAGCAGCTGATGCCTTTCTAAAAGTCTCTGTCTTGGGACATCTCCACTCATGTTATTAGGAACAAGGAAGATGGTCAGGACTGAATTCCTTCCCCTGCACTGCCAACTCCAGCCCTTCATTACCCATTTGCCCATGCTGGTTCTCACTAACACGAATAACCAAATCTACAAATCCAATACCACTAATGACAATGTTTGCCAAACCACAGAGGAGGTCAGCAACTGTGAAAAGTACACAGAAAGTTGTTCAGATGGCATTTTCTGTGAACAGAGAGTCCTGGAGAAATTAAAACCATTTGGAGTCACAAAAATGGAAGGAAGTACAAGAAGCAGGCTTTCCTGGTGGGTTCCCTCCAGTTGCAGATATTCTTCCTGTCATGCCAGGCTGCCAATCGTTGATTGCATTCACACAGCAACCAGCCATTAGCTAGCCTTTTTTTTTTTTTTTTTTTTAATAGAAGTGGATAAAAGCTAGCTACAGCAATAGCTTTCAAATCAGTTATCATCCATGCTTCAGTGAACAGAAGCCTTTAATTAAAGCACTGAGTTAGAGGTTCTGGTTACCATATAACTAACAACATCTTCAAATATTTGGACTATAAACAATCTTCAAAAGTTGGAGACAGACATCATCTTTCCTCCTTCGCATTGAAGGCTCTGCAGTCATTTGTAGGTGCCTGGCATTAAGAAATGACAGAATGAAGTGCTGATAAGGTGCTGCAACTCAGCAGTAAGGTAGCGCAGGAAAAATGCAGTAGATGTGTAATGGTTTGTAATCTTTTACTTTTTGTGCTTTTGGAACAAGCTCTGCACTTACATTTGCAGAGGCTTACATTTGGTGGTATACCATGTTTTGAAGTTCAATTATGCTATGGTTCAAAGTACGAGAAGCTGCTGATTTTACAGTATCTACTAGCCAGCTGCTCTTAGTAGTGTAGAGCTATTTATCTATACATGATATCATAAGCATCCTATTTAACCTTGCTCTTCAGATTCAGGAGAGAGAACTTGCATATTAAAAAAGAGCACTGCACATTAGAAAAACTATTTACAGAGGGAAAAAACAACTAACAAGATTCGTATTAACTGGATGAAAAACATTCAAAGTGCGAAATCAGTAAATATTTTGATTAGTCTGAGATATGTGTCTACTAAATTTAAATACAGCAAGTCTGCTAAAGCATCTCACAGACCAGATGTAAAATGGTACTTAGCCTATTAAGTAGCTTTCATTTCTTGTTTATATCAAATCAATAGAATTTGTATATTCACACCTATTTTTAAGTACTTACAACAAGTGATTTCAGCCCCTTACTCGACTGCCTTTTGTCACAAGGCATCAGACCACTGTCTATAATCCAACACTGAAAGACATGTCATACAGGACCTCGTGCAAAAGAAGGGACAAGAGATGCAGCAGAGCAGAGCCCATCGGTGCCCACGGAGAGAGCAGATGAGGGATCAGGAAATCCATATTCTGTTATCAGATCTTAAACCTGCCTTCTGTTGGGCTTTGGGCAAATCCCCCAAAGCTGTATTTTCAGATTAGTCAGATACCTGAAGGTACAGATAAACACTCAGTGGGATTCAGGTTAATCTTCACTCAAATCTTCAAGCACCTACTCATTTAATCACTGCGAGAAAAAACATTCCCACAAGCTTCCTTTTCTGATGCTGGATGCATGACTATCTTTATAAATCCTGCCCCCGTCCAAAATGATTAAATAATAACATATATCCATTTCAAAAAGCATTTTGAAGACTCTGGACTATCACTTTAATAAAGTATTTATAAAGTATTCCAGCAGATGTGAAGGATCCATGTTTAAACTGAGTAAGAATAAGCCACACGTACCACCAAGCCCTGAAGGAACCTAAGTTTATGACATCTCTGTTAGACCACACGTATATCAGGTTCATCAGAAAGCCTCTGCATGATGAGGGCTGCCCAGGGGAACCTTATCCACCCTAAGCCTCAGCTATAGATTAGACATGTCCTCCATCTTCCACTCTCCTTGAGGAACAAATCCAGCAGGGCAAATCCTCTCCTATGGTAATCATCTCTCAAAAAAAACAAAACTGTAGGGATAGCGTCTCTTCCCCCAATCTTTTGTATATTGATTTCATTTTTATAGCAAGAAGGGGAGATTTAGCACCTTTCTTAGCCCATCTCCTATCTTCTCATGGGGCATTTCATTGTTCAGTTGTATGGATTAGGAAGAGTTGGTAAGGAATGGAAACAGAGGCACAAACATCTCCCTTTGGAGCGCTGTCACATGCAGAAAAAAATTCACTGTTTATAAGACTAGATAGGGAGAGAAGAAGCATGGAGGGACATCAGTCTGGAACCTGGTTGGAATGGTCTTGCCCCTCTTCCTGAGGTTGTGTTTGGGTTTTAATCAATGAGCATTCAATGTAAAGTGCATAAACAGACACTGAAGCAGTTCTAATCTGGGTTAATGCCTAAGAGGATGCTATTAAAATGCAGCACACGTTGCCTTATTAAGAACCATGCAGCCCAAAGCACCCTGCAAAGCACAAGGCACATTGTCCTGGAATGCTTTTTTTAAGGGTTACATGTGATCCAAAGTCCATTCACCTCAATGGGAAGCTTTTCACTGATTCAGTGAGGATGAGTCAGGCCATAATGGCAACAGATTTTGTTTTATTCAAGATGCATCCCTGATTCTGGAGAGCCCAGCACACTGCCACACACATATTTCTATAATAGGCGACAGCAAAGGCAAAAGCTATCAATATTGCCATTCTTCCAGTAAAGTATCCCACAGCCACACAATCATTCCTCTCTCAGCATCACCCTTAGGCAGTGAACATTTGATACCCTCAAACATTTCTCTTTGCTTGTGAGCTCCCTACACCAAGTATACTTTTTTGTGAGCTTCACTTTTAAATCCTTAACTGCTGAACTGGTTAAAGAAACAAAAAAGTACTTTGTGTTCAAAGCAGCATAGATATTGCAAGGCAGGCCCCCTCCTCTAATTAAAACCATCCATTTGCTCTTTGCATACAGAGAAACAGAACACAGCAGGAAATAACTGCCATATCAAATGCCACTTTATGGTAATTGTGGTTAAATATTGACTTTTTAATGGTAACCTACTTATACAGGTTTGGCAATAGAAGCAGAAATAAGTAATCACTTTTTCTGGAGGACAACCAAAATGGCAGGTTTCCCAAGTCAATCAGTCCACCCAGGGACTGGGAATGCAGAGAGCAACTCAGTACTGTGAGGAATATGACAATCTATTTATAATGGCACAGCGTGCAGGGCTGAAGGAGAAACTGCAGCTGTAATATAAGGATTATAAGTGACTGTAACAAAACGTATCGATGTATCAGAAGGAAATGCAAGTATAGCTGTCTGATTCTCTCTCCATTGTACAGGTGTGTTCCCCGCTTGAAAGGAATCAGGCAGTACAGCTGAACACGCTATGATCTCTCCCTTGACATGCCTGTGTGGCCTTTGTTAACTCTCTCAGGGACTTACCACGTTGGAGTCCATCCAGCCTTTGTTAAAGCAAACAGAGAGGCTAACCCAGTTTCAGAAGACCCTGTGGGAGTATCCTCAAGGACATAATGCAACCCTGTTAAATAACAGTCCTGCCTCTTCAGTTCTTGAAGAAGTTTTGCTTTCCTTCATGTATTTACTTATTTTCCACCTACTGTATGTATTTCTGTGGGCTATTGAGTAATGTTCCCTCCCCCCTAACAAAAGGCTGCTTTCAGCACAGAAAAACAAACAATGCCTGCATACTATGCACAGCATGTTAAACAGTCCTTATAATCTTTTGGATCAAGGGCACACAAGTTAACAAACAGTGAAATTATCAGAGCACCCAAAACCAAGGGACTCTGGAGAACTCAAAGTCCTACTCCCAGGGGACTCAGACTGAAACAGAAAGTGTACTCAGTGACACATGCTTTATCAAGAAGGATGCTACGTATGATCTTGTTGATAATACAGGCACAAAGACCTCTCACTCACTGGCGTGGCTAACCGTAATGCAGGGTGTAGCCTATCTTCTAAATCTGCATTCATTCTTTCTCTGCTTCTCACCTAGGCTTGATGCCTTCTTTCCTATGCTCATATCTACTGTACAGTGATCTGAAATCTGGGACACAGCTAGAAAAGTCTGATGTGAAAACTTCCTGTGTGCAAATAGGTATATTTCATACACTTTATGTCCTTGGAGTGTGGACTTTCCATGGCTGTGTGAACATACTCAAACCAGAGCATTTAGAAGATATGCAGTCCTTTGTTTAAGCATCCCACTAACCTGACATCCTCAAAGTAAAATATTTACAAAATGTTGGGTCTCTTGATTATAGAAACTCAGGGATAAGAAAAGGGCCCATACAATTAGTCCATCCTCCTCAGTTTTGTTTGTCCTCATCATCTCAAGGTTATTCTCTGATGAAGTGTGAAGTCTTCAAGGCACGCACTGAGGTTGTTTGGCCTCAGCCTGTCCATCAGGATGTTTCCAGTTAGCACTCACTGTATGTCTCAAATACGCGAGATTTCAACCATTTTTTTTTCACAATGCTGGAAGAACCCTCTGATAATATGGCAGACCAGTTTCAAAACAAGCTGGTGATACATCAACACATGGTAGGGGGTCAACCCATGGCACTGAGACAAAGCTGAAGCAGACAGTAACACATCATAAGGCAACAGATCAGGTACAAGATTGCTACAGTCCATCTACCTTCATTTCACTTTGCTTGAGCATACAAAGTCACCTATATGTACAAACTCTGCACCTGGAAGAGGCTTTTTGCTCTTTCTGTCACATAAACAGGTGTGGCAATATGGCTGGAGCTGCTCTCCCAGCCCTTCCCAGAGGCACAGGTGGAAAATAACTTTTTGTTACATCCTTGAAGGGCAGCCAAGGGCATAAAATACATAAGTAAGGCAGAAAATTACAGTCCTGGCAGACTGTACTTTTTCCATGTAAAGGAGGTGCATCTATAAATCCCTTTCACTGGGGATCTTAAATCACTTTAAAATATCATACACCACCACCAGTGTAAGAGCTGGAAAAGTCAAAGGAAACAAGGAGAGAGCATTCTTAAAAGGCCTTGTTTCATCTGGCTGGTCTAGGGCAAGAAAGAGTCCAGGCATCCTGGAAAAGCGTGGGGGGCTTTGGGGGATTTTTGCTTTTAGAAAGTTTCCATTTGCATTTCAAAATTTCCTCTTTTAAAACATCAATTAAAAGATAATTTAAACAACGTTGACAGCCAAAACCCTATTTCTGGTGCCCTCTGGAAGCCTGCTTCACAGTGCTGCTGCATGTGCTAATTCATTCCAGCCACTGCCAAGATGCACCGGCACGCGCATGAATGGTCTGAATGCATCAAGTACTGATAACAAGGAGCCAACACAATTATTCTTCACTCTCTAGCACTGAAGAATGAATTAAAGCAGTGCTTTAGAATTGAAACTAACTAATTTATACCATTAAGAGGTACCTTTACCCTTTCAGACAGTGCTATGAGGACTTACTGCAATTAAAGTCAAATTTAATAGGTTTTCAGGAACTACATAAAATTCAATGAAAGATTTAAACATTAGCTTCCCTTTGGCCTCATCTAAGCTGTGGGGCTCAGGAGCCTGCAGGACCACAAATGACCCACATTTGTGTCAGACTGCAGGATTTTCTGTCCCTCACTCTCTCAACACTCAGGTTTGCATGTGGCAGAGCACAAATCGTGTTAAGCCAGGAGGCAACCACAGGGCACCTACAGAGCATTTCTGCCCCACAGTTTATTCATGGTGCTTGTAAGGGACAGTGTCCCACCAGAAGCTGAAGGAGCACAATTCCTTCAGCCCATCGCACTTTTATGTCAAGAGGGCATGAAGATGAGAAGCATCAGGGGATTGATCTGCAGCCCCTCCACTAACTGCGTGCAACCCCAAGCCATTCCTGAAGTGAAAAGGCAGAAGGAAAGATTTTGTCCACCTCTCAAGTCCATCCTTCCTGGGAAATTTTCCTCCGTACACTACTGCTTTCGGGTACACAATCACTGCGGAAACATCATTCACTTTCTTCTTAAACCATAGAACCATAGAACTGTTTCAGTTGGAAGGGACCTCTAAAGGTTGCCTACTCCAGCTCCCAGCCCGAGAGCTTCACCCTGTAAGACCTCCCAATTGCTCCCAAAAGAAGAGACTGATAGTTGCAACCAAATCTCCCACTAAGGTGAACAGATGCAGTGAAGTATGGAGATGTACAGCAGAAGGTTTGTACCCCAAGGATTAGACTTTCATTTCAGTTAAAGGTAGTGACAGCAGCCATGTGTAGCAATATCTCAATTGCCACAGCACAAGAACAGTCAAAGCCAGGCATAGACAATAAATGACACTTCATATTGAAAAATCAGGAAGCCCTCTGATAACAAATACTCATGCTAAGATGAAGGTGACTTCATTTTGGTATCCGGATCCTACACACATCTTCAAGTGCAGTCTTTTTATTAGTCATGTTTTGAAGGGTGCCAAGAATCTAGCTACAAAGAACACTGTACAACTCAGACATGGAAAAAGTTAGCTCTTTGTGGTATTGCCTTTTACATGAAAAGCCACTTCCTCTCCTGCACAGAAAAGCAAGAAAGCGTAGGCTTCAGCTTTATCTGCACCTTCATAACAAACTTAAGGTTTGTAAGCCAAAAATGTGAGGTTTGCGGTCTGAATTTTCCCCTCTTTTACATTCATGCAAATTTGAAACATCTAAAATTGGAGGTGGAAATGATGAACACCGGAGTTTTGTTTTCTTCATTTGAGAAGAGTGAACTGTGTCACAGAGAGAACTGCTGTCACGAGAGAAGGCTTAGAAGTTATTTATAAAGCAAACTGCGCTGGCTCATTGTGCTGCTGCACGCAGGTTTAGAGTGGGCTCTGAGCAGTGGCTTGGGGCAAAAGCATGGCTCTGCCATGACAGCGGTCTGCCCCAGAAGGAGAAGTGCTCAGTGTGACTCACAACCCTTCTAGCAGGTGACTTCTGATCACAGCTGTAGTCTATATTGACCATGTAAAGAACCAACCGTCTCCTCATCTGGCACTTGCTAGTACTTCCACTTCTTGTTACAGCAGAAGTTAAGAGCATTTATTTTAAAGTCGTCTTTATACCCTGAACATTCACTAGTAGAGTAAAAGAAGTAACAGTGGGCACATATACCTTTCCATCATTTATCTTATTTTCCTTTCATATTCAGGTATCTTCAGGAGAGACATCACTTCTTCAGTGCCTTTTCCCAGTTGAGTTAATCATAATTCTCAGTATATTTCTGTAGTCATCCCTATATTTTTTACCTACCTATCTGATTAGCTAGCTGTCTAGTTTGATATTTCTAGTTTACACTTCACCAGGCTGGATATTTCCCTTTGTCTTTCCCCATAGTCATCCACATCAATCAGAGTTTTTTTTCTTGCTTTTGTGACAGAGAGGAGAAATATATAGGAAGTCATGGTTATCAACACTTTTGATGAAGAAAGCTACACCATGAAAGGTTCCATAGCTACCTCCATCTAAAGATATTATAATCATTTGAAATAGAATACAGGGCCTATAAAATGAAATAATGATTAAAAATAGAATAATAACATATTGAAATTGTTTAAAAGGACAAACGAAAAAACACAACAGTTGAACTCTTAGTAGGAACTACAATATGGCTAAAAACAATGTATAGTGATAGAACCATGAGGGCTGGAAAAGACCTCTAAGTTCATCACCTACCACCTACCACTGACCCCTGTCTCTTAGTACCACATCTCCACGGTTCTGGAACACCTTCAGGGATGGTGACTTCACCACCTCCATGGGCAGCCTGCTCCAATCCCTCAACACTCCTTCTGAGAAGAAAATTTTCCTAACATCCAACTTGAACCTCTCCTGGTGCTATTTAAATATATCCCTGAGAGCTAAAGGACTGCTTTTTCTCATAACCATTTAACCAATGGATAATTTCAGTTGTAGAAAAGCAGTATAATTAATCCAGAAAATATGCACATTTTGGTAGCATAATAGGAAGTTCTGCCCAGGTGACCTTCTTTAAGGATTACATTTACACATTCATAGGCTGTTAAAAACAATGGCGTAATTGTTCAGGGTACATAATTCATTGATTTTAATACAGTATGACAATAGCCGATGATGAACATTTAATTAGAGAATCATTACTATCATTTTCCCTCTGGCATTGCAGCTTTCAGAAAAGTTTCATTGCTTAAAAAAAAAAGAAAATAAAATGGGAATGCTGTATCTTAAATCTTTAGTAGCTTAGGATGTTATAATGCTAGTCTTTTTCAGAAACACCACCAAACTCTGCACCTACTAACTAAGCAGAAGACAAGACTATCGGTCATTATAGATGTAGTCTCTCCCATAGCTGTCACTTGTAGGAAAGTGGAATCCAGTGCTTGTTTCTCAGGATTCCCATCTGCTGGATGGCAAACTTCAACCCACTTTGTCCCAGAATTTCACCCTTGTAAGCCCAAGATGTTAAAAACCTTGACGATCCCATCCTTGATCCCATGATCGTGGGCAATATTGGTGGTAGGTGGATAGTTGGACATGACAATCTTAGAGCTCTTTTCCAACCTTAATGATTCTGTGATTACAGAAGAATCTCTCATCTCTCTACCGTGCTGGTGATTTTTCCTACTGGAAGCTGTAAGTTGCAATAATATTTTGTCTGAAGTTATTTTATATAAAAGGCTGAGCTCTAGGGAAAGTTTATCATACCCCTACAGGAATTACTCTGTTTATTGACTGTGAGGAGGTAAAAAAAAAAAATAAAATAAAATAAAAAATCAATTTTTCAAACTTTTTAGAAACATTTTAAACAAGTACAACTAATTACAGCCTGATCAAAGCCAAGCAAAGTCCCCTGGAGCAGCTGCATTCCCTATATTTGTGAAAATCAGGCCATTTAGCTGTTTAAATAAGGACTATTGGAACTAAGCCAAAGTCCTTTGAAATCAATAGGATTTTTTAATGACTTCAGTGCAATTAGTATCATGGCTTTAGAAAACTACCTTTTTAATTCGTCGTTGCTGCTGACCGACACAATATGGATTGAGAAGTTCTTCCGCTGCAAAATCTACGTATATTTATTCACATTGAATTGTTTAGGTTGGAAAATACTTCTTAAGATCAGCTAGGCCAAGCTCTGAGCTCAGGTAGGGTCAGCAACATCAGGATGCCCAGGCCCACATCCTGTTGAGTTTTAAATATTTCCAAGGATGGAGACTCCACAATCTCTTTGAGCAATCTGTTCCAGTACTGAATTACTCTTAGAGTAAAACAGTGGCTTTCTGTATTCAGATGGAATTTTCTGGCTTTTAATTTGTGCCCATTACTGCTTCTCCTGTCAATGAGCTCTTCTGAGAAGTGTCTAGCTCACTCATCTTCATTCCTTCCCATCAAGTATTCATACACATCGCTAAGATCACCCCTGAACCTTCTCTTCTCCAGGCTGAACAGTCTCTTAGAAGGTTGAAGTCTGTCATCCTGAAATTCAGGGCTGTCGTCCTGCTTTACATCTTGCTTCCTCCTCTCAGGGCCCTGAACCCCACCATCTCATGGTCCCTGCAGCCAAGTCTGCCTTTGACTTATGTCCTTGACCAATTGAGGAGGTGTTCCCAAGGGAAGGGAGTTGAGGGTTCCGACTATAACTATGTGGATTAGCTCAGGGTTTTCTCCAACAGCCTGCTCCAGGTTTAGAGAACTGTGCTCCTGCAGCCACACCACTAGAGTGGTGGAAGCTCAGGGCCAGCACACCCGCAGGAGACAGCATCCAATGTAGAGAAACTTGGACGTATGGCAGCCTTCCTATTAGTGAGATAGCATTTATTCACCAGTAAGGAAAATAGTTATTTTCCTTTAATTTTGACACGGTGAGATCCCTCTCAGGTCTCATTTCTCTGCTTTTCAGTCTCTGCCATCCTTCACAAGGCTATTTTCTGATGCTCTAATAATAGACCACACTGTAATTCTCATGACTAACACATAATTCTTGATGTAATCCAGGTCCTACCTCTTCTTGTCTGTAGTTCAATCTTGACTGTCTAGCAATTGCTGGAAATGAAACTCAAACAGAAACTAAGAAATGGTTGAGTGAGCATAGAATTTATTATTCAGCTCCCTGCTATTATTATACGTGACTTAATTATCATTTACTGCTTTTTTCAGAACTCTGGGTATGTTTGATGATAGATACTACCAAGACCTCACAAAAAATAGTCGCATTGTGTCTTAATCCAGTTGTCTCCCTTTGCTTTCTTGTTTCATTTCTTTAAGACTGTTCAACTTTTTTTTTTTTTTTTTTTTTTTAATTTATGTCAGAATTATTGCAAGTCTCAGTTGGCTGATTTCTCCGAATACTGTTTTGCTTTGGTTAAAGACCAAGCATAGCACCACTCTGCAGATAATTAAAACTTAAAGGTTTCTACTGCATATTAGTCTGACACCTTGGTTCATCTATTTGAATAGCATTTTTTAAACTTAATAGCTGTTTTACAACTCCATTATCAGGAGGCTTACAAAGAAAGAGTTACACTGCTTCCTCAGTCCAGGAGAAAGTGTAATTTGTGTAGTTCAGCATTTACATAATGAACTTTCAGCAGATGAAAGAGTAAGTGGGGGACTGCATCATAACCGTATGTTTTACATAAGGTTAGGTAGTAGATAGTATAAAAAATTTGACTGCATGTGTTTACAAATAATATATAAGCTGAAACATAAATATGCTAAAATTGTATTGATTCCTGCCTCCTGAGCCCTCCTCTTTTTTTTTTTTTTTTTTTTTTTTTCTTCCCTTTTAATAAATATTTCACAGGCACATCTGTATTTTTGGAAAGTGCTTTAAGGCATTTCTTGTAAATATGCTGCAAATATGGAAATTGATTGATTGATTGACCTCATTGTGAAGCTGATGTTAATAAAACTCATTGGCAAGTTATCAAGAGACATAAAGCAATGTCATTTGTATCCTCACAACAAAAGGCAAGAGCACTTTTCCTGACTTTCCGTGATGGCTTATTTGTGAGTTTCAAGGTCACTGTGGATAAATCTCCATCACCCATTACTGTCTAACCTCAATCTGTCTCACCGCTCACTGTTTAACCAGCAGTGATTAGGGCATGGAAGTTTACCACCAAAAACTGCCTGGTACAAAGGCTAGACAAGAATAAGTTATGTTCACATTGCTTTAGAAGTGGCCACTTCCTGATGTGACACCGAAATGAGGCTGCTCAGCACCATGCCACATCAGGATCTGTATCATAGGAACAACACTGCCAATCCCTCTGGCACCCACATCTCATTCCCAAAGCAGAGTGAGAACTTGAGTTCTACCTTTTACCAGTCACATAAGGACTCATAAGGCAGGAAATCCTTTGGAAAATGTTCCCTGATCCCTATTCTTCAGCAAAAGCTTTGTATTATTTTTCTCTTATTTTCCAGAGTGATGCCTATCAGATATTGTCATGGCAAGTAATCTTACTGGTATACTGTCTCAGACACTTCCTTTATCCATTATGATTGCATCTCACAATTTTTAGAATTTAAGACTAAAAAAACCATCTGCTCATTTACACTACCTTGCAACCCATCGTAGTTCCTTCAGAGTCAGGTATTTATTCTTCAAGCAAACCCACTCCTCTGAACCTGACTAAAGGAAAATTGGTCTATATTTATTTCCTAAAAGATAGCCTATTTTTTATGAAGCCATCCAGAGATGAGATATCTCTCTCTGCCATTAGCAGTTTTCCCAGTGAATGATCAACGCAGCTCAGAAGAAATTTTTCTCAACTTCTAGTTTAACCCCCTCAGCAACTTTCTGTTATATAATTTTTTCCACTAAATTCTAAAACCCCTTAGTATTTGATTTATTTCCCAACAAGTACTGGATCTATACATTATAACAAAGATACCTCTTGATCTGATTTTTGATGATTGAAGTGTGCCAAGTTCCTGATGTCTCCTTCAAGATTAAGGACGGCATTTTCTCCTAACGCAAGAATAATTTCATGGGCATTTTTCTGCCCTATCATTTTCCCAAATCTTCTTTAAATGAGAAGAACAGAACTGGACCAATTTCCCCTTTTGTGTCCACTGGTATCATAAAATACTTCTCTCCATGTTTTAACCTCCCTGTTTATACATTTAAGGGGCCCATTAGACTTTCTGCCACTTTGTCACATCGGAGCTGGTGCTCAATTAGCCATAATTTCTTTTAAGGTTTGCTACTTCCCACAACATTGTTATTCATTCTCTAAGATTTGTCCACATTTCCTTTCTGCCCCCTCTGTGTTCATTACTTTCCAAATCACTGCATAACATTCTGTTTGGTTTGAGGCACACTAAGAAAGCAATTCACATCGCCCAGTGTAGCACAGAAATCCTCAATATAATTTATTAGTTCTACTCAGGAAAAAAAATGTTGAACTGGAATTTCCCCTGGAGTTTCCCTAATCAGAACGTTTGGGAAAAAAGTTAGGTTTCAACAGAGTCATAATAGAAACCAGGGACAATACTGGTGAGAAATGAAGCCATAGGGCTTCCAGGGTCTTCACCTCCACCATCCTGTGTGAGAAATGTAAAAATCTATGAGATTTTGTTCCAAATTGGAGCTTTCCAGCTCATGGAATTCACAACAAAACCCAATTGGAGGTCTGAGTCCTCTGCAAGAGAGGATTGCCTTTCTCCAGAGCTTGCCCCTTTACCAACCTTGTGCAGCTTCTCACTACTGAACTGGAAAAGCCATTGCTTACATGGAGAGTAACACAAGGAACATCTCGAATGTCTTTTTAATCTGCTCTGAACGCAGTTTAGCAGCTGGGGACAAGGAGTTAAGCCAACCCAAGAAGCTCAGCCAACTCTATGGACCATTAGCAAGTGATGATTCCTGTTTCCAGACTGGGAAATCCTACACTGTTTGTCTCTATTTACAATTCTGACAGTGTTTCCTCATTAATATTCCTGAAAGTGGTGTCTGTTAGTTTACCTTGTACCGCATTACAACATGCTTACTATGATAATATTAAGATAACATATCTTCACCACAATAAATTAATATTTTGTTCAATAATGCTTTGTGTCTATTTCTACCAATAACTTGAGAAGGTACCTACCTCATGGAAGAAAATACCAGCATCTAACATTTTCTTTATCAAATAAAAGACTATTCAGAGTTTTTTCTGGTCTGAAAAGAGGCACAAAACCTAAGCAGGCATGCATTTTAACACACACAACCCTACCACGTAGCAGAAGTAATAAAGATCACTCATCATTGCTTCCAGTGGAAGTGTATTTTGAGATGCAGAAAAACTGTTTTTGTAATTATGTTTTAGAAGATGTTTTGGAAATCTTTTTCCTCTCTCCTTCTCCTTTCCCTCTTTCCTTAGCATATTTCCTCTCTTCTCACAGTTGATCAGCAACAGCAGCTCATCCATGAGTGGTGCTGTGGTTTAACCCAGCAGGTATCTCAGCACCACACAGCCACATAATTGCTGCCCCACAGCTGGATGGGGATGAGAACCAGAAAGGTAAAAGTGGAAGAACTCGTGGATTGAGATGATGATAGTTTAGTAGGTAAAGCAAAGGCTGTGCACACAAGCAAATCAAAACAAGGAATTCGTTCACTGCTTCCCATTGGCTGGCAGATGTTCAGTCACCTCTAAAAAAGCAGTGCTCACAATGCATAGCAGTTTCTTGGGAAAACAATCACTAGTGCTCTGACCATCTTCCGTTCTTCTTTATCCCAACTGTTCTTGCTGAGGATGATGCCATATGGTATGGAATATCCCTATGGCCAGCCTGGGTCAGCTACACTGATGCTGTCCCCTCCCAGCCCCATGTGCACCCACTGCTTCTCACTGGCAGGGCAGCACAAGGAGATGAAATGCCACTGACTTCATGTAAGAACTGCTCTGCAATGACTAAACATCAGTGTGTTATCACCACTATTTTCATTTAATAAAAAAAAAAACAGCATCATATGAGCCTCTATGAAGAAAATTAACTGCCAGTCAAAACTCCGAAAAGCAGAAAAGAATTTGCAAAGGAGAGTTAATACAAAACCCTCCTTTATTTCACTTCGACAGACTAACATAAGCAGGACCTGTTGCATGGCAGTTGCTGAGGATATGAGAGCCCAAACCAATGCCCTACAGGGATAACTGTCACAGGAAGGAAGGCTGCCAATTTGCAAAATATTTATTCTCCTAACTGAGACAAGGCTTAGGATAGCTGAGCCACAGCTTTGCCACAGACCTCCTGTATACACTGGACTTGCTGCTTGCCCTCAGCTAGGCAAGGGCAGAAACATCCCAGTTAATAGCTTTCAGAGCTTCTGATGGCCTTTTGCTATGTGTTCATCCACATGTGCACAGTGGAGACTCCACCACATGTATCTATAATTCATATTATGGATTCCACGTACTCCCAAGTCCCCACTGTGTAGAGCTAGCTTTATAAAGGTGATCCAAAACAAGTCAAAAAGCACCTAAGAGAGTCCTTTCTAACAAGAAAGATAAAAGAAAAAAAATACCCGAGAATTATAAAAAGCACATATTGCCATTTCTAACCTTTGCTGATTTGACAAGAAAATGCATAGAAAGGTTCTATCTGCACATACATTTCAGCCCCAAGTTTGAGCCCCAAGTAGTCCTTACTTCAGCCCATCACAGGTGAGCCTCTGCTCTTCTTGAAGCTCAGTCACACATCCAAACTCTGCTCCTCCCAGGAGCACAGAACTGGTGCTCAAACCCAGGAAGATGGAGAAGTCACCCTGGAGATGTTCAAGAAGCGTGTAGATATGACACTGAGGGGCATGGTTAATGGATAATATTGTTGGCAGGTGGTCAGTTGGACTAGGTGATCTTAAGAGGTCACTTCCAAACATAATTTTGCTATGAGAAGCAGCAAGGATTCAAGTTCTGAACAAGTGCTTCTTTGTACATGTTATTTGTTCATGTAAAATTCTTCCCTGCATGCCAAACAAGCTGGCTGCACATACCTTGTATTGCTCCTACCTATAGCTCAGCCAACTTTTTAAAGTTGGGTGTCTCAAGCTTGGTGTGTGGTGGGTTGCCACAGATCTCAGATCACTTGAGGATGGTCTCAGTAGAAGAGGAGGGAGCCACAGAAACGTTTGCAACAGGTGAGAATGTGGTAGAAGGGCGCAGCAAGGATTCATAAGTAGTTTCATCCATCACCTGGGAGAAATGCAACATCAAGAGCTATGCCAACTGCCTCCTCAAAAGTGTTTGCAAATAACTCTCCTCACAACTTGTCACCTCTCAGACCAAAGAGGGAAAGCAGAAGCACACTATACTCCTTCACATCAGTTGAATCCACGTTCTGCAGTAATGCTGCCACATCTCCTATTTTCCAATACTGTGTTACATTAAAAGACTTCAATCTCTTCTGTTTCTCTTGAAAGAACAGCAGAAAAAATTGTCAGCAATTTATGATGGGAGAATGAAGTAAATTGTTAACACTGATAACACCAGCTGCGAGCATATACTTAACATGACTAAGATGCAAACTCTGAATGCAAATACACGGTTCTAGCTTCTGTGTCAGGAAAGCTGAAGGCCAGCTGCTCCAGGCACAGCCATGCAGGAGGATGTCTGTAGGGTCCCAGGTCCCCATGTCTTGGTTCACAGAGACAAGAAAACAGTATCAGGACTTAAAGTGGATCAATAGACTTAATAGGTCTAAGCCAGTGGTTGTGACTCTTGGATAGATACAAGGGGTGGGAATGTGAAGAGCAGCCAAACTCTTGCAATTCTGCAGAGAACTTTTCCTGCTGTTGTCAGAAAGCAAACACTGGGCTAGATGGTCACTTGTAGCCAGGTCAGACGAGAAATGGAGCTGCCTCCCTTCCACTGGCACACCCAGTTAGGCTGCCTCTGCTGTCTTGCATAGCATAAGCAAAAACTCGAAGCTCATAACAGAGCAGACCATATACCAGTGCAAAACACAGAAACATAAGGCTTGGAAAAGATCACTGAGATCATGTAGGCCAACCATCCATCCATCCATCATCACCGCACAGTGCCACAAGACTACCCATTCTTAGCTACCTAAGGGTGTATCCTTTCAGCTGACCAGCACTGGATTTCACTCAGAAGACACCGGCTGGAGTGATAGGTAACCTTATCTCACACACATCACAAGAACAATGCAGCTGGTTCTGAATTGCTGGTTCACCAGCCTGACCTAAGGCCACCTTTGCACAGCAAAAAGCAGAGCTCAGAGCAGCAAAGAGTTGTGTTGCGGAGTGGGACCTCACTGTTCACGTTGTGCTGGCTAAACCAACTATGCACAAAAAATTAGGCTGAATTCCTACGTGCAAATTATGAGCACGGAAAAGTGTCCTTTTAAGACTGATTCAAACATGTCTGCAGGATTAAAAATAGTATTAAGATCTTTCTGTTAACTGAGAGATATCCCCCAAAACTCCACCCACTCCCTTGCAGATCCAGCAAAGGATTTCACAGTGCTGTGTCTGAAATGGTACTAGCATAGCTTGGGAAGTGAGAGGAAATCTCTAACATGATTTCTTCCATTACCATGCAAAAATTCATGAAGTAGAAATAAAGGATGCTGGAGAGTTATAATGCATGCTGTGTATCTCCCAACATCTATCGATTTGAACCCCTAATATCTCATTTCAGTTTTGCCCTCTGGGCTGTATTTGCATTTATTGCACAATACCTGGCAAGGTAGTGCCATGTATTAAGTGTCAGCTATTCAACCCCTCACTGAAATCATCAGGAGCAAATACAAAAGAAAAAGTCACCAGACCAGTAGGGCAGCTGCATGGTGCAAAGAAAACTGTGCTTGACTTAAGAAAGGAAGAATAAGCCTAAGAAAGGAAGAGACAAAGGAAAAAAAAAAAGATCCGCAACACATAAGGAGTCTGAGAAATGGGAGAACATTGCCCTTAAGTTCCTGCAAATGAGCTGCAACATAGCTGCAGCACAAACACCTAAAAAAAAACATTAATTGGAGAATATCCGTGGCTATTCACTCTCTATCATAGCTTTAAGGACAGGATTTTCAAAAGCACTTGTGTGTTCCTTCCCATCTGCAGCTGAAAACAAGATGTGCTTCTGCTGTAGAAACGAGCAGGAACCAAATTAGCTGAGGCTAATTTGAAACTACTTCTGAAAGTCTCTGAAATATAAGCAACATGTCCAAATAGTACGATTCCTACAGGCCTACTTATATTTACTAGGCAGTCAAACTAAATTTGCTATATGATCCATGAAATCGTAAAAAGAAAAAAGCCATACACAATGAAATGAGCCTGAGCTCTTACATTCAACGCAAAATTTTACTCTATTATTTTTAAGCAGGATGGCATCGCCATAAAAATGCAGTCTGCTCTTTTGAAGACTGGTCACACTTGTGGAAGGCTGATGCTGATGAAGGAATAAGTTGTGAAGGAAGCCTGAGTACAGCCCTTTCTCATGGCTCCATCACTGCCAAATTTGTTGGAGATCTTTCTTTCTCCCTTGCCCCCTATAAGGAGGAACTGTGTGGGGTTGGGCAGCAGAGGATAGTGTTTGCTGGGTTTTGCTTTGGTTTTGAGAGAGAGGAGAATTGCTTGAGGACACCTTACAAGAGGTAAAGCACAGCTAACGCAAGGAAGACATCCCCCAGTGAAATCCATGATCCTTGAGAAAATGTTGAGGAAGAAGGATGGTCTATGACTCACAGTAGGATGGGTGTTTTCATAAATGAATTCATAAACACATAGAGATGTGTAAGATTACAGCCTCTAGCTTCACATTATTTTCCTTGTTTCTTTTTTATGAAGACTATAAACTGTTCCAAGTTTTTTTGTTTGTTTTAAAGGCAACATTACTGGTGAGGCATCAGAAAGTGAAAGGAGTGGAGCTCTCTCTTGCCACCACCAGCTGTAGGAGGTGGAAGGCTGCAGGTGTTCCTCACCACCATGCCCTCTTGTTCAACACCACATACTTGGGTGAACCATGCTGGCAGCTCCACAGATGGCAGACAGGGTTGGCCTTAGGATGCTCGTAAGGGGAAGCAGTGGCTTCCACAATCCCTGCCCAGCGAGGCAGGAGAGTGACACATGCTGGATGCAGGACAAAGCTTCTCACTAAAGACTAGCATCAAAGGCAGCAGAATGGCCACAACCCCTACCAACACAGCACCTCTCACTTGACATATCTGTGATCAAACATTAGAAGGAATCTGCAGAGCCAGAAGGAGATCGTTTGAATTTCTGAAGCTCTTCTAATTGAAGTGCAAATTTTGCCTTGTAACTTTTCCTACAGTAGCTTATATTCCTGCCCAACTCTTTTAAACCATCCATAGGCACTAAATACTCCATGAAATCAAGGGAAGCCTGAAGAAAGAAGGTCCTTCCGCTGAACAAGAGGCTGGGACCAGAGCAGAAGAGCAGAGGTCACTGAAGTTCTTATCGCAGCACTGCTGGAACGTGACTCTGTCACACACCATGCACTCAGGGACACCTTTCGCAAGGGGACAGGTATGAGTCACAGAGCAGCTTTTGGCACAGCCACGTGAAAGACAATAAGGAAAGGAGAAGTTTATTCTTGATGACAAAGTATTTTTGTTTGGCTTTGATGTTTTCCAGTTTAAAGGTTGGTGGGGTTGTTTCATTTTTACAAGGCCTACCATTGAGGAGATCAGATCTGGCAGTCAGCTCTAGCAGATTGTCAGCATTATTACAGATTCAGCGCCCAGACTCCGCTGCTAATGCCCTTGCCTGTTAATGGTTCCTTACATGGCTGACAGTTTCACTTTTACTGGAATTTACTTACAGGGACTGTAACCACAGAAGAGTCTATTTGCTGCCCTCATTCTCCCTCCACGTGGCTGTCCTCTCTTGTCTTTTCATCTGGGTTTTATTGTGTTTTGCATCAGCACAGTTTTATTTATATCAGATATGAAAATTCATTTAAAAATGCCTTTGTGACCAGTGAAAAATTAATAGGGAATTGCTGTGCCACAGCTCAAGGGTATCAAAGCTGTACTCAGAAATCAGAGCAGACACGTGAGGCCCTGTGATCTTGAAACACCTCTTGTGAGGATGTCACTGGCTCCAAGACACATCTCTTCAGCTAGATTTGGAGCTGAGAACTTGGTTCCTGATGGCCACCCGGGGCAAGATACCTTCACTGCATCACCACAAAACCATTCAATCCCAACCCAACCCAATTGTCTGTTTTGAGAAATAAAACCTTTGCTGCCCTGAAAATATTCACCTTCCTAACTGATGCTTCACACCTGGAGCCACCAAAGGAACTGCTTCTCCCTCACGCAAAACCCTTGTGGAGCTACAGAAAGCCATGCCAGAAATAACTTCTGCCACAGAAGGAGGAGAGGCTGAGACCAAGCACTTGGGTCATCCTCAGGGCCTCAGCAATCCCTGTCACATACGATTTGGCATTCACCATTTTTCAGCCCCCGCTAATGGTAGGTGGTTCCTGAATCAGAAAGAACACACGCTCCTTGCTTCAAGTCTCTGACATGGGAGGAAAGAAAAAAATGGTGAGGTGAAGGAATTGGAGAGAAATGGGTTATAGCAATAACAGTTTGTGAATATTCAGCTATATCTCTGGTGTTACTCAACAGAACGTATTATATAGTTTGCATGTGCATGCACTGTATATAAATCAATTACCTGGAAGTATGTCAAAAAAAGAAAGCACATCGAGATCCCAACTGCCAAGCCAGAAACATGCCACCACCAAGCACAATTATGAAGTCATCCAGCATCAGGGTACAGACTAAAATAGTAATCTGTATCACTCCCATGTGCACAGCTGTTCCAGACATCTTGCAGCCTCACTGTCCATTTCTTTTCTCTGAAAGATTCTTCCTTGAGCCTGATTGGTATTACCGAGGCTTAAAAAGAAAGCCTTCTGGGGAAGAAAAAATGCAATTCTGTGTCCTCCATATGAGAGAAAGTGTGAAACATGCAGTATAAATAATAAAAAACTCTCCTCTGGCTTGCTGCTAGGAAAACAGAGGCAAAAGGAGGTTCTAAGCCCCCTACCCACCGCTAATTCTGGCATCACTGATTACCTCTAGAGCGGGACTTAGCAGCCCAGAGGTAGCTGTGAACAGAGTGTGTTCATGATCTCTTTCAGGACACTGTTGCATGAGCACACATCAGGAACAGACCGTGCCAGCTCAGTCCTGTGTAGACCATACAGCCTAGGTGAGAAACTGATTTTGGAGCTTTTCTCCTCCCACTCCTTGTGGACGGAAGAGACAGGAAGGACAGGACCAGAAGAGAATATGACGCAGAGAAGCAAACAAATTCATCCTAAAATTAGATTATTTAATATTCCAAGTACAAGCATGTGAGAGGATCCTCTCTGGCATCTAACCCTACAGCTAACTCCTCTCACAAAAAAAAAAAAAAAAGCTGCCTAGCCAGTCCTGCTTAGAAAACTCTTTAAAAGCTCATTTCTGTGCTCTGTCTCATTGCCTTCTCTGCCTGCCAAAAGCAAAGTCTAACTTTCCCATTTTGGCAGCTCTTTGGCAGATGATGTCATTTTTCAAGTGCTCTGCAGCGTGCTACAGTCTTTGAACTGTCCAGGTTGGGTTTGGCATTTACCACGCCACAACCTGAGGAGAACACTGCCTCAAAGCACTGGGCATCCCGTTGGCACTGTGCCACCAAGCCTCGTGCTGTGGGTGAGTGCCTTGCCAGAAGCCCCATCCCAGCACTACCTGCTGTGCTCCCTGATGGCAGCTGGCAGGACATCAAGTCCAAAAGGGAGGAAAATGACCTGCCATGTTCATGCACACCACCAGAGGACAGGCAGCTCTGCTCGGGATGCAGCAGCACAGTGGGAACTTGACAAAAAGCCAGGATGGCCACATAGCTTTTTGAAAACACTGCCATTTTGCAGCGACAGACCAAACCTCCATCAATTTACCAATGCCCTATACGTGCAACAGGGCATTAATTAGCAGAGAAGATCAGCGCAGTCAGATACCCTGAAAAGCATCTGGGCCTCATTTACTGTCTCCTTTCTGAAATATTGCTGGTTTACTTACTCACTTGTAGTGGGTATTTGCCTATCATTTTAAAAGGCAACATTTCCTAATGCCCTTTAAAACATGCAGCTAGGCAGCAGAATCATTACTCTTCTTTTCTATTGAAATTTATCCTCTGCGCAAAAGCCAAGATTTTAAAATGCAAGTAGATCAGTAGGCAGCCACTTGATGCACTGGTTGATGCCCCTGCATCTCATCAGAACTTTTTCTTGGTAAGTCTATTTTTTTATATATGTATATTTAAGCATCAACTTGATACATCCAACATAGAGACCAGTGGGTCTTCACTCAGCTGCTGAGTTGAAGGTTTTTCCACCAATAGCAGACCTAATGTTTTGGATAGGACCCACTGTTGGTTCCTTTCACAGCTTTCTTTTAACTGCAATGCTCCACACACACTGACAAATCAGAAGACGAACTGCAGGGCAGCCCCACTGCTCGTCGTCTAGGTACTCGTACAGAAGATAACCACAGCCCAAAATGCTGTCCTAGGGAGGAGAGCACAGCTTGTTGCACAGGATGGGTCCCACAGCCATCGTGCATTGTAGACACCTGCTCAAAGGGTGGTTTCATCAGTGGCCACTTGCTGAGATGAACCCTGAGGCTCTAGGGGGTCATCACCAGTTTTTGTTGGCACTGGACTAGCCCCAGGCTGCCTGCAGAGCATAGCCAGCATGCTGAAGGGCCCAGGCACCACCTCTGTCCCTTTTCAAGGGCACCAGGCATCTTGACCCAATCTGTTGTACCCAGACACCAATCTTTTCTCATACCATTTGGATATACAGTATGGCATGATGAGAAAGGACATCATAGAACGGCTTGGGTTGGAGGAGACCTTCAAGATCCTCTTATTCCAACCTTCCTGCTGTGGGCAGGGCTGTCTCCCACCAGTTCAGGCTGCCCAGTACCCCATCCAGCATGGCCCTGAGCACTTACAGGTACCACAGCTTCTCTGGGCAGCTGTATCAGGACCTTACCAGCCACTGAATGAAAAACTTCCTCCTCATTTCTAATCCCATACAATCTTGGATCCTCTGTCAGAGGGTAGCTGGGTTATTCTACCACTGAGCAGGCACCCCAAAGCATCCTCCACAGGAGGCAACTGCCACAGGAGCCATGGCCATTTGCACCAATAAAACAGTGATGATCCCCTACAGCCTGGGGGTTCACTGGAGCTAAAAGCCCTTTATGAAGCCACCCTACATGCAGGTGTCTGCAATGCGTGGTGACTGAGAGACCTATCCAGAGTGGGTTATGAAGTAAAGAGTAACAGCACTTGAATTCAGCCCAGCTTAAAGGGTCACAAAAGCTTGGGTTTAGATTAGACATCAGCAAAAACTTCTCCTCAGAGACCAGTGAGGCACTGTCATAGACTACCCAGGAAATCACTGTCTCTGGAAGGGTTCAAGAACAGTAGAGATGTGGCACTGAGGGATGTGGTTAGTGGGTGTGGTGGGGACGGGTTGGTGGTTGGACTAGATGATCTTAGAGGACTTTCCCAACTTTAATGATTCTATGAAGTCCCTCCCCAGCAAACCAGCCCTTCCCCTCCACTGCAGCCTTTACAGCCCCCCTGCTCCCCTTGCTCTCAGCAGCCCTGTCACTCTGCCAGAGGATGGGCCCCAGGTATGGATTTATTGATGGAAGAACCTACCCCAAAAATGTTATAGCAGAATAAATTCACCCCGGCTTTGTTCATGGGGCCAAGAAAAAGGAAACAAAGCCTGGCATCCACATGCCTACTTGAGACCCAGCAGGCAGCCAGCACTGACCTGTCACACAGCATTCAGGCACTGTGCTCATCCCACCTTCTCTGAAATGCAGAGATACGGTGTTTACGCATCTTTGCCCAAAGAGCAGCAGGCAAGGATCTCTTTTTACCATCTGCACGGCCAGCAGCAAGACTAGCAGCTCGTGCAGGTTTGGACTGCAACCCTCAGAGCAGTCATATCCCAGCCCCCTACTTAATAATAAGGAGCACATCGGTACTAACCAAACCCAGGTCATCTCAGTACAGTTCTCACTTAGAAAGTCATACAGGCAGCAAATTAAACAAGCTAATCCAGCCAGCGTCAAACGCTGCCAGCGCACATCAATGAAGATGACGGCAGGCTTTGCCCTTGGCTTAGCTTTTGCAAGACAGGCAATGCACTCTCTATTTGCTCTTCTGTGATAACAGGTATCAAATGCCATGCAGGTATCAGGTCTGGAGAAAAAAGCTGTCCCTCTCCAAGGTCAGGTGAGCTCTGTCTCTGCGTGCCTGCAGGATCAGTGCAGCCTTGCTGTCTCCGTTCTAATTCAGCCACACACTGTAACAGGGACCTCAGCACTGCCTAGCCAGAAACAGAGGTATTTTGTTTGCTGCCACTTTGTTGGTATATCAACTGACATTTACCTCAGCTCCCTCCCTTCCCTTTATTGTGATTCATGCTCCATACTAATTACACAGCACATGACAAATACATTGCTATTAACAGTGGTTGGAGAGCTAATAAATCTTGCAACAGCTCCAGTGGGGAAGACGTGTTCTGTGATAGCATCCTCTGGGTGCTGAGATAGGACTGATGAGGAATGCTGAACTGAGGCAGGGCAGCAGCACCTCCTGCTAAAAGGCAAAAACAAACCAAAAAAAAAAAAGAAGAAACTGAAATGATATGAGAAAGACTAAGTCAGTTGAAAGAGCAGCCAAGAGTTAAAGCTCACGTGCATATGCTGTAAAACTGTTCTTTCCAGGGGGCAATTGCTCAGTAGGTTTTAAGGATCCTATATAGTTACTGTTTTTTTCTATGCATCTTTTCTTTGTCTCTCTACAAAAATAAGTACTGCTGGCAGCTCACACAGCACTGAGGAAGGAGCGATGGTTTGTGATGATTTGGTGGAGGAATTCTTTAAGAATAAGAATGAGATGATGCACTTTTATAACAAAAGCCAGCATTTTTCATCACTGTTGTCACGGGTTTATTTATACAGAGCAATTCATGTAGAAAACCTCCCCCCAGCACTGGGCAATCCAGGGCACAGCCACACTGAAAGTCACAGCCTGTAACACACAGTGAACCCGCACAAAAAACAAGAGGTCTGGCTGAAAGACTTCGGGGATCTTACATCCTTTAAGGCCTCTGGGAGCAGGGCATGCCCCAAAGCCCAGGTGCCCACACCGCATGTGGCAGTAGCCTGGCATGGGAAGGGGTCTCCAGCATTAGAGGTTAAAGCCTGGAAATGCACAGAGGTGTTGACCCCCTGTAAGATCAGAGGAAACTGGAGATTGTTGTTGCTGATGAAAATACAACATAAAAACACTTCTGCTAGATTTAGAGGTTTTGCAGGCCAGGCAAACACAAGAGAACCGAGTTCTGTCAGTCCAGATGAGGAAAACAAAGCTGTAATCCTCCTCCTTTGGTTTCATTCCCTCCCAGGTTCTCCCTAAAGTACAGGTAAGCCAACACCACAGAAATCCTTTCATACTCCATTGGATAATGGCAGCTTCTGGGGCAAAACAGTCCCCATACAGCAAGTAGGAGACTGGGAGCTGCTATCAGCATTCCACACCGGCAAAGCCCAAAGTTAGGAGGCAGTCCAGGCAAGCCCATGTAGGCAGCCTGCATTTCCCAGGACTTCTACAATTCCCTACAACTTGTAACCAATATTGTGACTACATCCTCACAAATCACAAACTTCTAATTATAGCCTGACAAAGCTCTGCCAGCTTGCATGAATATTTTGGCAGCCAGGCCTTTTGCAGAAGCTCCTTCCTAATGCTGTTTGGCTTTTTTTTTTTTTCTCCTCCTCTGTATGAATACCCACATCACCAATTTTGTTTGCACGAGCTGCAAAAGCCAGCCTGGTTTTTCAGCACAAATGGAAAAAACAAGCCTACTAGGTAGCTCACTTGCACCTGAATGTGTATGGCAAAGTCACAACCTGCTTCCAACTACAGCAGCCCCACTGTTTCATCCCCTTGGAAGGGTGAAAGAGTATCACCAGTCCCCACATCCCATCAGTCTCCACCCAGCTCTTTATTTGCCCCTGCTGCTAGGCTCAGGAGTTGCCTTTCAGCAAGGTAAGGGTCATGGAGGCACTGCAGAGACTACCAGCTTCTGGCAAAGCTGTCCTTGGAACCAAGTGGCACATGGGCATGGCAAAGAGGGGGGACCAAACCAAGCAGAGCTTTGCAAGAGAGATGGAGTGTATGCTCAGGGTAAGCCTAGTTGGATGCCATCAGGTGCTGTGTAAGGGCTTGTGAATGAGGCCACACACCACCCAAGCAATGTCCAGCCTGATACCTACAGGGACTCTGCCCCAGAGGAGGTGCACCAGTCCTTTGCTCAATCCGGGTCAGAGCCATCCTTTCCCAGCACTGTGCCAAGACACAGGAATGATGGGGATACATTCAACCGCCACAGCAGGATCCAGGAGTCGTCCAAAACAGCTGGCACATCTGCCAGGCAGCCCTGAGCCAAGCCCACACAGCTGGATGCATTGGCACTTGAGATTGCTACAGCGGGGCCAGGCCCTCATGCCTCAGCAGTTTCTCATCTTTTGCTATCTCCCACCTTTTAAGGCATTCATTTATTTCACCCCTCATTTCATTAACCATACCCAACCCCAAGTTCCCACACTGCCAGCTACAGCCCTATGTATTAACCCACTGCTGAAGCTATAAAAGCACATGACGGTTCACTCATGAGCTCTCCTGGCCCTCCAGCTGCAAATCATCTCTCCATTATGAGTCATCTGATTACTTAGCACCAGGGAATGAGCTGGACTAAAGATATCCCCCACTCAGGACACAGAGAGCAGTGTTTTGAGACACCCTGCACCAGGCTGATGGCAAGCACATGAAGCCAGCCACTGCTTGCACAGAAAACGAACTGTATCATCTGAGCTCTGGTAATTCTGCAGCATCTTTTTTTTTTTTTTTTTTTTTTTTGCAGGTAGTCAAGATTGGATGCTTTCCCATACACTCTACTATAGGGAACTTGCTTTAGCAGGAAGGCTGGGCTTCATGATCCCAGGAGGTCCCTTTCTGTGCTGTGGTAGTGCAGGCTGCAATGCAATGCAGTAAGACACGCTTTAGGGAAGTTTAGTGTGGGGACGTGATGAGGACAACATCAGCATGCAGAACATTTGCCATCTTTGACAGACCTCTGAACTGGAAGTCAGCTGTTGTGACAAAGGCAACAGAATCTAACTGTCCAAGCACCAATGACATTTTTGTTATCATTACTCGGTGACTCAGCTCTTCATATTTTTTATTTTCTGCTGTTACAAATGAGGCTAGAGCCTCTGCAGACAGAAGTGAGCCCCACAACAAGAATGATGGAGAAGTTGCTAAAGAGGCATACCACTGGCACAACACGTGAGCCTGCGGCAGCTGGAGAAGGAATGAGCACAAGTGATGTGCAGCCACGCCATGCAAATTTCTCATGTGCGCAGGGAAATCTCTGCGTCTGCCAGCACAAAGTGCGTCAGAGCTCAGACACAGAGCTGCATCTTACAGCCGCTGAAGTCAATAGTAAGGCTCCTGTGGAGTAGGACATGTTTCTTAATGCTTTCCGTAGGCAACAGCCAGGTTCCCTGCACAATTTGAGAAACTGAAGCTTGCTTGCAAAATAAAACATGACGAATTTCAGCAAGATGCTTAAGCAGCCGGCTGATGAATACCATACAAGGTGAGGAGGCATTTTACACCAATGAAACAGTGTACCCAGTGTTACAGAGGGCAGATTTTCCTAACAAGGGGGGCTGTGCTGCTGGCACAGCAAAGGACCGTGCTTCTGCAGACTCAGTGTCCCACCAGCCCCAACTTCCTTTTAATCTGACAGAAAGTTGCAGCACTCTCATATCAAAAAATCAACAGCACTCCTAGATTGTTACAGGAATAATTAAAAGCAACTGATTGACATTTTAATATACACCGCTCCTGAATCAGTAATGGAATTGCTGAAAAAATTTCTTGGTCTTAAATCCATAAAATGTGAGCTTGTCAGAGAGAAACACATCACAACCCTTGCCAATACTTAGACTTCAATTATGAACTAAAATTAACGTTATTCAGCACCAGACTGTGGCTTAACCAAGCCACAGGTAAGAATGGAAAGCTGAAGACCTCTTGCTTTCTTCTCCCTAGGGAGAAAAGACCAAATTCTCACTCTTTCCACTCTGATGGGGACTTGGACTTTCTTGCTGCTGGTGGAAGATGTCCCAGGGAAACCACCTGGGGCATCCAGCAGAGCAGAAAGATTTGAAAGAAGGAAACAGACTGGGCAGGTCCAGGGACCCATCCCCATCTGGAGACAGAGCGGTAGATAGAGGCGTAATCTCTCTATGGCAGAAGTAACTGTTGTTGTTTCTACACCAGAGCATCCAATCTGGAAAATAGATCGCCACAATATACAACAGGGGCAAACTGAAGCATAAAGTCTACACCTCCGCACCAGTCAAGGACCAAGAATACAAGGCAGAGCTTAATAATAACTGTATTCCTTGGTACAGTTGTTTTCTCAAGACCAGCTACAATAAGAACGTATTAAATCAATCACTATCAAAATCCAGTCTGCCTTGACGTGACTTCCAATTAGAAAGCAGTAACAGTATTAACAGGCTCAGACAGCCAAATTAAAGAGCTACGCTGCGGAGGTATCTTTTCCCAGAGGGCTAATTTTCATCTTCCTCAGAAATAAAAGCCTTCAGAAGCTCAGATTTCTCATCAAAATACAAGTTATCAAATTAAAAGACTTGCTAACATCAGGTCATTATCAAGTTCTTCATTTTTGGAGACCTTTCTTGTCCTTTTTTCTTCTACACAACCCCCACTAAGCCAAAAGGGTATAATCAAGAAGCGGTGCCTTATTCACATCTGAATACCCACATATAATCTGAAAGCTCGATAAAGAAAAGGACATGATGACAGGAAAATATTAATTGCAACTTTCTTGAATGGTTTACATTTTTAGCTGAAGAACAAAGAGAGGAAGCCTATTTGATCATTCAGAGAATCAGGAGCCAGTCTGAAACGAAGCGATGAGCTCGGATTAAAGGGGTAGATTAGAAAGTGGAATTTTGCAAACCAATTTCAAAACTGGGAGAGCAAAAAGGACACGATCCATTTATCGGTTGACTGATCTGAGCAGTAACTCCTTGATGCCTCTGCCATACATCCAAAATGAGCCAAAGGCGCACGCAGTTGTTTCCTATGCCAGAAGAAGGGAAAATATGTATCATAGGCAACATTTGTCGTATGTCCAGCCTGAACATAGAAGCATAGAATGGCTTGTGTTAGATAACATTTAAAGTCCCCTCCAAGTGCCAACTAATTAAAAGCCTGGAATAGCCCTAACCTGAGTCTCAATCTCACCAGGTGTTAAAAGAATCATAGAATCACTTAGGTTGGAAAAAGACCTTAAAGATCATCAAGTCCAATCACAACCTAATCATACAGGAAGGCTGTTAGAGTTATGGTAGTAACTCACATCCCTGAGCACCACATCCAAACGGCTCTTACACACATCCAGGGATGGTGATTCAACCACCTCCCTGGGAAGCCTATTTCAGTGCTTAACAACCCTTTCTGTAAAGAAGTGTTTCCTGATATCTGACCTAAACTTACCCTGGTGCAACTGAAGGCCATGCACAACTTAAGACCATATAGGTGATAAAAAATTAATCTCCAATAAACTTTTGGGAAAAAACAGCAACACTACCATTCATTTCTTGCTTACTGGAGGTCAGGTGAGGCCCTCGCAGAAATCAGGGTTGTCAGAGCTTTCATTACTTTTCTTGTACAAATCATCTCTGACCCAAACCTCAGGTTACAATGCAAAATTAAGTATTTCTTCAGTTTGATAAAACAGTTAAAAAAAACAATCACAACACTGAAACCAAAAGTAAAACAATAAAAACACACTAAAGTAAAAACCCCAGCTTGCATCACTCTGATCTAAAATACCACTGCTACTGCCAACTCCTTCCCACTCCTCACATTTTCAGATTGACTTGACTTCAAGTTCAGCATTTGCTTTCATTCTCCCCCATCTTCCCTCCTTTTCCATGCTTGTAATTGCAATTAGTTCAACTGCTGAACAAAAGCCATTGAGAAACAAAAGATATTTGCTTACAAGTCCAAAATAAAATGCTTGAACTTTCCCAAGAGAAATTTCATTGAAACAGCTGCCCACATTTGACTAGCAAAGTCCTTCTGGCTGACCTGAAACCACTTTGCACCCCCTCCTCCCCCCTTTTTTTTTGGGTGGGTGGGAAATAGCTGGCCACACTGAAAATACCACCCACTGTATTTCGGTAGCCCACAGGCCAGGATGCCAGCAGCAGCTGGAGCAGGGTGAGCAGGAGGCTCTGACACACACATTTCTATACAGGACAAACCCAGATGTCAGGAATCTCATCCCAGTTCGAGCACCTGCTGCCAAAACCTTTCAAATACAAAACATGTCAGACCTGATGCCCATTTGCAACAGGAGAACTAACAAGCCAGACACACTTTGAACTGAAACTACGGCAGGCCCTGAGCCTTCCATTATCCCAGCTGAAGACATCCATACACAGCCTTCCCATGTGCAGCAGTGCCCTGGCCTCCCTCACAGAATACAGCAATGACCCCAGGTTGGAATGGACCTCAAGGATCACCACGTTCCAACACCACTGCCACAGGCAGGGCCACCAGCTGCCAGATCTAGCACTGGGCAGATTGTCCAGGGTTCCACCCAGCTTGGACTTAAACACTTCCAAAGACAGGGCATCCATAACCTCTCTGGGCAACCCATTCCAGCACCTCACCACTCTCAGTAAAGAACTGGAAAGAGAAGAAATCTTTTTTCCAACTTAGCCAATGTGCTGCACTTGAAAGAAGGGCACTAATAACCCCAACTGACGTCTTTAGCACCCTTTCCACTCCTTTTTGTCACAACCTTTAAAATGTTAGCCCTAAAGAAATGGCAGGACTGGGTGATACCTGGGGGGAAAGAGAAAAAACACTGAAAGAGCAAGAAAACAGAACTGAGGAGGTCCATGTCCAGCTCCCAGTCACAGCCTTAGGTACTGCATGTCTGGGAAAGCTAGCTGCCTCCCCACGCTCCAGCCTCTATCTCAGTAGAGGGATTGAAATTACTCTCCACGGTTTTGGGGTGCCTCTCAGCTGTATGCATTCAGCTGAACTCAAAATGGCTAGAGTAAAATAATTTTCCATAGTAAAGAGATTTCATGTTAAAATAGTATTTTAATAATGTTATTGCATTGGGCAATTAACCAAACACATCTTGCTTCAGTGTTTATGCAGTTCTATGTAATCCTACCCCTAAATGCTAAACCAGAATGGAAACTGGTCGGCAGGTTGTCACACTGGGCTGAAGGAAACACCTACACTAATTCCATACAATACTGTTGTCAGCAGAATGAGCAACACTTGTAGCAGCTGCTAATTTCATGCCCAGCTTCCTAATTTCACAGGTCTGATATGGCATGGGTGCAGGACAGCCATAATTCAGTGCATCCCATGGCTGCACTGAGGCCAATGACTAAGGTGAGCAATGATTTAGCTGAGAACAGCATTTTGCTCCATAGCACAAGACTGAAAAAAATTCTGTGGACTAAATTAGCACTGGTTTATCGCCATCAACAGCAAAAAGTGAAAAATAAATTTGGCAACACAAGCAGATGAATGCCAGGGCAGACAATACAGCTTTGTGTACTCTGTGAGCTCCTATGTACTTCTAGAGGAGCAACCTGGCACGCATTTTAAAGCTATCAACATATCTTTAACATAAAATACATCTTAAAGGATAAAGCTGTATCTGCAGGCATAAGGTCAAAAGTGTTCTATGCACAGAAATATTTTTGAGCATCAGATCTGAAACTACCATACTTCTTAAGAGCAGCAAGCCTGGCAATTGCACCTTTTCTGCCTCGCTCCAGGCATCAGGTATGGTTGGCTCTGGAGGCGAAAGGTATGTAGTTCTTCCCACATCTGAGAAGCTGAGTCAACAGGTGAGTTGCTTATCCTGTGCACTATGTCTGCATGTAGTCCAGCTGCAGCTGCAAGCTATGGCAGCAGGTTGTTTCTGTAGCTTTTCACTTGCAGCAGAAGGGATGGTCTTTTATCTGCAGCACCTGGTACCCAGAAGCTACCCAGACTCAGACATAACCAACACTGCTGCAAATACAGTTGTGTGCATGGATCCCAGCGTCATGGCTTCTTCTACAGGAGTCAGAATGAATTCACTGAAGTCTAAGAATAACAAACCGCTGTAAGCCTGAAGGCTGGTTTGGAAGATGAAAGTCTGAACCTGGATGTTAATGTTGGATTTCGTTCCATCTCCCAAGTCCCAACAACCTCGCTCAGCTAAAAACAAGTCACAAGTAAATCTGTGTTATTTCTCCTTGTGGGAAGCACTGTTACCTTTCTGAGCTGCTCCAGCAGCAGCTATTTGCCATTCCCAGGTGTGCCCATAGGTGTCTGCTGGGCTGCAAGACCAGGAAGGATACAGAAGGGCAGAAGAGAAGTTTAAGAGGCTCCCTGAGTATAGAGCAGCTATGGATAGTTGTGTATGCATCACAAGCATGGCCAAGAGCTTTTCACCTTCTTCACCCTGCCACATGTTATTCTTGGCAGCTCCACACATTTACACACCACTCAGTTCCCTGGCACGGGGGTTGATAACAGGTAAAATATCAAAGATAATAATTCAGGTCTTCTAGGCAGGAACATACAGAGCCACCCCACCATGGCCCAGAACATGTTTTTAGGACAATACAAGCACATACTTTAAAAAAAAAAAATGAGGTAAATCTAGAATCCCATATTTAATTTGCATTCATCACCTAAACCCTGCTAATCTCAAAGTAAAAAGCACCTTTCTGCATTGATAGGAACCTCCAGGCATGGGGCCCCAGCAGATCCTTGTTCTGGTCATGCATAAAAGATGCGCCCAACAGTAACTAAAGAGAGGCTGTAAGAAAGAAGACAGATTCTGTAGATGCGATATGACAAGGGGAAGTGGTTTCAAACCAAGAGGTTTAGACTGAATATAAGGAGAAAGGTGTTTGTTTGTTTTACAATAGAAGTGGAACAGGTTGCCAAAAGGCGGCTTGGATGTCCCACCCCTGGAGAGGATGGAACCCCATCCAAGGTCAGGCTGGATAGGGTTCTGAGCAACCTGATCTGCTGTAGGCATCCCTGTACATTGCAGTTGAACTAGACAGTCTTTAAGAGTTCCTTCCATTTCTCTTACCTACTCTTCAGCCTGCAAGAGGATGGCAAATCCAGTTTCACTGCAGCTCTATGGCTCACACAGCCTGTGGAAGGGGAGCAGAAATCTAGTTGTGCAGATTCAATTAGGCGTCCTTGGCATTGCATTAGCTGCTGGTCTCAGCTTCCCTGTCACAAGCTCCCCTGTCAACGAAACAGAAGTTATGCAGCCTGGGTGCTGAGTGAGGGAGTAGCAACTGAAATGGAAACAACTGCCCCTCAAATCAGTAATTTGAAGAGCCATAGCATTTAACCATCATTTCAATGTAACCTTCCTCCATAAGGAAAAATGATATTGTGGAAGAGGCAATACATCTACGACATGCAACTAAATGCTCTTGGCAAGGAGATGATTGCTGGTTACAAGATGCTTCCACAGCTAAACCCCACGGAATAAGAGACTCCTCTTCCAGTTCAACATCACCACTGGATGTAAAGGATTCAATTTCTTCCAAGGCACTGTGGGATTTTTCAACCTCAGAGCAGAAATATCAAGTCCATTTTGGTTTTCGTTCCATCAGTAATAACTGCTTGAATTCACATCAATCTCACAAAGAAATAAACAGTAACGATGCCTGTTGCTAGTGCAGAACTTGTTTCTCCCCTCTCCACTTATCTCCTGATCCAATTTTCTGCACTCTTCAACCTTCTTTCCAAATTTCTAGATGGGTCAGTGAATGCAAATGTGCTTCTCCAAGGAACCTCACCCAGCACTGCCTCAGGAAACATTAAACTGAGAAGTTTGCTATCTGCATTGCAGAAGATAAACACCTTGGCAAAGCAGGTCAGTCAGTATTCAAGGACAAATCTCTGCTTAGAGGAAGGTGGACTCCGACCAGGACCCAAGGGAGAGTAAGCAGGGGGGAAAAAAAAAAACAACAAAAAAACCCACAAAGCTATTGAAAGCAAAAATAAAGATCTTAAGTGCATCATGAAGACAACGAGTAACACAAAAACATCCTGAACCACAGATGCAAGCAAATACATCTATATAACTATAGTTGATACCGAACACACCAGTACTGGGACTAACTCTTGTCTTTCCAAATGAGGTAAGGAGCTTCTCTAACCAACTAGCACACTGTTGTGGTTTAACCTGGTGGGCAGCTCAGCACCACGTAGCTATTTCCTCACTGTTCCACAGAGGAATGGGGGAGATAAATAAGGAAAAAGGGCAAAGCTCATGGGTTGAGATGAGGACAGTTTAAGAGGACAGAAAAAGAAGGGAAAATAATAATGGTTAAATAATAATGGTTATGAGACGTCTCTTGGCCAATTGTGGTCAGCTATCCACATGCTGTCCCCCCCAAGCTCCTGGTGCACCCCCAGTCCCTTGCTGACAGGGCAACATGAGGAGCTGAAACGTCCTCGGCTCTGTGCAAGCACGTAGCATGCTCAGCAACAACTAATATATCACGTTGCTACCAACATTGTTTGACCCTAAATCTGAAGTACAGCACCACACCAGCTCCTACAAAGAAAAGTAACTATTCCAGCCAAAACCAGGATGCACACATACATAGAGCAGAACCACAAACGCTCAGCACAGGCCTCTCGTTTTACAACCACAACAACTTTCTGCTCACCCAAATAGAATCATCCTATCTCATTTTCACATTTTTCTATACAACTCACCGCATCCTAACTTGCTCTTTGTGGTATTTTCAAGTCCTCTGGTGGGTGTTGGAGGGTTTTTTTCCTACCTGTAACATCCTGTCCCATTCAGCCCATGCCTCCATCGTTGTGCAGCAAACCACAAAGGGTTTTTATCAAGGGAACTCATACAGTGCATGACACTGACTCAACCCTGAAGCTTCCACCATTCAACAGGTTGTTCAAGACAAATCAGAATTTGCCTCCTGAAATAAACCTTTCTGACCTCCTTAGCTGCATTATACCTCAAAGGCAATTGCTGCCATCTGAACTGCTTTAGTCAGCCCCCAGCCACTTGATACCAAAGACACTCATTTTGCTAAAAGTTGTACACGGTATAAATGAGCAAAATTATGAGCAGAGAGCTTTCACACAGCTCACATGCAAGTAGAAGACAAAGTCTGTGACTTAGGGGACAAACCTTGTACACTAAGAGAAAGTAAGTACAATGGTGGGGCTCAAGATGTTTTCTCCCAGGTTTTTGCTGGGATTTCAGTTGAACTGTGGCCAAGTCACCAAAAAAAAAAAAAACCAAAAAAAAAACAACCCACAACACTTTGATTTCCACTTGGGTAAGGAAAACATCAGAAAATATTCATTGAGTGTATATCATTAGAGTTTAGTAAAGAGAAGATTACTTATTAATTCAATTAATAATTCAAGTTTTACTAAAGATGCATGACTCTCAGAAATATGGCTAAGCTAAGGAAGAAAGTAATTACTACACAGGGCACACAGTCACACACACTCTTTTGTTGTTTCCACTGCAGTTTGGGTTTGCTTCCTAGCATGTTCTGTGCAAAACAGCATGACAGAAATGACTTACCAGCAAGTGATACCTTCTTGCTCTTTTGTGAATGATCTGCTCCTTCCTCTTAACCTTTTCACACAGCAGGAAGCCAGGTTGCTAAATACATTGCCTGCTGTGGTTTTTCACTGGCTGCTGTTAGCTTTTTTCTAGTGACATGTTTTTTCCCCCCAGCAGAGCTACCCTCCTCTTGTCATTTGGAGTAGCGTGGCAACCTCAAGGCACCAGGTGCAACACCAGGGATGGAGAGCCCACCGTTAACTTCATGGGGGAGGACAGGCCCATTCCTCACAAGGACAGTATTTCATCAAAGCCCAGAGCCGGATACACACAGACCCTTTCTCCAGGGCTTTCCTTATCTACATGCCCTGTCTCTCCTCAGAGCCCTGTGTGAGGGCAGTCAGCCTTTTTGAAAGTCATAAGACACTTCCTGTTCAAACTCACTCAAAGGACTTCATGTGATCTTGACCAACTCTTCAACCACCACCCTGAGGGACAGAACCAAAAGGGCATTGCCCAAGCTGACTTCTACTGAACCACTACTGGTGGCACTGAGGCCATTTGAATTCATCACCACAAACCTTGTGTTCCGTAATTAACCTTTCCTGCTGAATTACTTTTAAAAAGCCATGGCTACCAGACTTTAATTGCCTTCCTGTTTATACTCTTTAAAGACCGTGCAATGCGACAGATTTTGATGTACTACAAGTTGTTCTTTGTTATCTCTTTACTGATTAAACTTGGGAGTGGGAGGTGTTTAGAATTCAAGTAATTCCATTCTGAGTGCAAAACATACCTGCTCTTTGACTATATTTCACTCCAGATTTATGAAAGACAAAATATTGCAAAATTACTTTCCAACACTACAGAGTTAGAAGTAGTATGTGCCAAGACAATTTTCCTTCTTATCAGGCTCTATTCACAGTCATACATTCATCTTTGAAAAATCCATAAGAAATATTTGTAGGATTTGCCAGCAATTAAAGTTACAACTGGGAATAAAGCCATTCAAATATTCAATTTCTCCCTTCATGAAACACAGATATTTCCCCTCCTACTCAAACCAATAGCCTAACAAGTTTCTCAGATAAAACTACTAAAACAAATGGATCTCCAGCTAAACAAAAGGCTTACAAAACCCCCAAATGAAGGTATTACTAGAGATCCTTTTAAGTTGCAGAAAACAGTTTTGAATAAAAAAACCAAAACAAACAAACAAAAACAAACAAACAAAAAAACACCCTAGAAGTACTTTGCAAATGTTAAAATCCTTTCTATTTTCCTTGTTTCTCATTTAGGAGAAGAAGTAAGAAGTATATGATTAATTGACCTGAATGCTTGGATTGTGCTGTTCCACATCTTCCTTCTCCAATCCTCTACGGGCAAGAATTTAAAATAGTAAAACAGCCTCAATGTCTCAATAGTAAAACAGTCTCATCTGTTGTTCCAATTGAAATTTTGAGTATGATGCTACAATCCTGTAATTCCTAATACCAGAAAATAAGCAAAATCAATTGAACTTACTAAAGCTTATTTTAGTGCCAGTACAAGTGGAATTATCCTGCAGAAACAAAGGGCAGTCACATTTTAAAAACACAGAATTTTCTCCTGTCAAAGACACCACATTCAGCACCCATTATAATGAATTATATTATTTTGCCCTCTTTCAATACCTGAAAGATGCTTACAGTGAGAGTGGGGTTGGTCTCTTCTCACTGGTGACAGGATGAGGAGAAATGGCCTCAAATTGCACCGGGATAGGTTTTGGTTGGATATCAGAAAAAACTTATTTTCAGAAAGGATTATTAAGCACTGGAATAGGTTCCCCAGGGAGGTGGGAGCCACCTGGATGTGTTTAAAAACCATTTGGATGTGGTGCTCAGGGACATGATTTAGCAGAGAGTTGTTAGTTAGGGTAGTATGGATAGGTTGCGGTTGGAACTGATCATCTTGAAGGTCTTTTACAACCTTCTATGATTTAGTGTAAGGATGACTTGCAGAATAGACTCACAGCTACCTCTTCTATTGTTTCCTCACTTTCTTCTTTCTGGATTTCACCCATTGCCATTCTCAGACTTTGCATCCTTCTCGCAAGGACTGAGCTTCTGAATTTCTCACTCTCATGAAGTTATTCTCATGTAATCTTATCTGAAGTACTTTTCCGCTCCTTCACCATAAGCATTAACACTTTCCCTGCCTTTACAATTTCCTCTTGAAGAGGATCCAGGTTCTATGAAAAGCTTTGTGGATCTCTGAGGTATATTCCAGTTAACTTAGAGCCAGTTTCAGTGCAGAACTTTCCTCCTTCCCTTTATTTAACTTCACATGGGATGACACAGCAGGTACTCAGTAGATTACCCAGCATACTTCTGCTCTGACTTGTGCAACAGATGAGATCCTAAAGGTACAAAAGGCCCTCAGATACCACCTCCCACTAGCATTCATTAACACCCTAAATCTTAGTTATTTCTTCATTTTCAACTCTTGCATATTTTTGTGACTTAGTTAGGAACACACTTCAAGTTTCCCACATTTAGCCTCAAACACATTAAATATACACAACCAAGCCAGATGTTCTCAGAAATACTAAGCCCTTGCTGCTGCCATGGAAAATGCTACACTGAGGAAAGGGAAGGGAGAAGAAATACGTAGCTTTCATCAAACAAAAAGCAGAGCTTAACCCTTATCAGATCCCAGAAAAGCCAACAAAATACAGAACCCCAGTAAGGTACACTACACCTAGTGCCCACACTCAATTACAGACCAGTGAACAAGGACACATGACCTAAACACCAGATTTGATGCTCCACTTATATCTTGCAGGATATATTCATATATAGAGTACATGTATCTACACCATGTGTGTATACATACACACACACACCCTGCAAGCTATCCATGTGTAAATACATAATTTTTCACTATTATTTTAAATAGAAGTTGTGTCATGGAAGAAACACAAACTTGGGACCCATAGAGTAGCTTCTACTGATATCAGGACTTCTCATCAGTTTCCTTAACTCTCACAGGTGGGAACAAAAGTCTCTCTTTAGAACGGAAATCTTTTTAACTTATTTGCTTCTCACTCCCACAAACTTAAAAACCAACCAATAACCATTCCCTGGAACACCTAGCAGAATTGTCAACTCCAATCCTGAACATATGGAGTTGGCTACACGAAAGGTCACTTTAGTTTGCTAATAGAACAAGTCAGAAGTATAACAAAACAAACAAACCAGAACAAAAGCTGTTTGGCAGACAAATAATCACAGTTCATTCCTAATACACTCTAAGATCCTAGTTTGACACACTTGAAAAAAAAAAAGTACCCCAGTCACTTAGCATGCTAAATACACTTAGCATGCTAAATACAGGCTCAATAGATGAAGCTTTATGGATGTACTATTCTCCACCAGCCACGTAAGACATTCATTATACATCCAGTTAGTTACACATAACAGTAACAAGCCTTTAAAAATTATAACATGAATAGCAGATAGTTTGTAGTTGAACCAACACCAGTAGGGCTGGATTTCCAGGACACTTTGCTCACCAGGACCAACACACATCAGGAATAAAGCATTCCCCTCCACCCACATCCCCCCTGAGCCAGCCAACATAACTCCCCTGCAACACTCACCACCTCCTATACCCTATAGGAGGCACTGCGGCAGCCACAGCAGTAGTCAGGATCCCAACTTACATACCTTTCTGCTGCGAGAGTAGAGAGAGCTTGGTTTGAGGTAAACATCACCAAGGCATTTTGACTTTCTCTCCCACTCGATGACCCAGCAGATTTTCAAACTTTAGGATGGTAACAAGTCCATAAAAAGCAGACTAATACTTGGTACCACCATAAATTGTAGGCTTCTTAGTACTCTTAATCATAAACAGCAACACTAAAATGCTACAAAGCACTAGAGTACCAGTGCTTTAGGGAACTGCCTAAAGCATCAACTGACCTAAAGCATCACCTGGCTCACCACAACCGTGACAGGGATTAGTGACGAGCCTTTAGTTCCCATCAAACCCATGTGGGTAGTGATTAGCAGATTCACGTGGCTGCTGTTAAGCTGTAGATACTTGTCACTGCCTTTCAGCTTTTACTTGGCTATATAAACTCAAGGCTACCATAGAAATTAGTCACTTCAAAATGATTTGATGAATTTTGTTACAGACTGTTCTATGAAGCATGTAAAGGCTATAGGTCCAACGCAAGCAGTAGGCTTCTGCTAGAAGAACTCAGTGTTTGAGGAAAGGAGGTGGGGAAAAAAGCCTAAAAAGTATAGTCTACTACTGCTGGGTAAAGAAGCCTGAGGCACAACTATATAAAGCAGGACTTCAAGGGTAGTACTGAGCAAATTGCAATACATTTAGCTCTGAAGTCTGCAGCATAAGAAAGACGTAGACCAGTTAGACTGGGTCCAGAGGAGGGCCACAATGATGCTCAGAGTACTGGAGCACCTCTCCTGTGAAGACAGCCTGAGAAAGCTGGGGTGTTTAGTTTAAAGGGGAGAAAGCTCTGAGGAGACCTCATTGTGGTCTCCCAGTAGCTAAAGGAGACTTACAGAAAAGATGGGAGGGAGTGTGGTGACAAGACAAAGATAACAGTTTAAACTAAAATAGAGAGATGGTAGGAGGATCTTCTTTTACTAAGAGGGCAGTGAGGCCCTGGCACAGCTGCCCATAGAAGCTGTTATGCCTCATCCCTGGAGGGGTTCCAAGCCAGGTTGGATGGGGCCCTGGGCAGCTGAGCTGGGGGGGACAGCCCTGCCCATGGCTATGGTTGGGAATGAATAGGCTTCAAAGTTCCTTCCAATCCAAACCATTTTGTGATTCTATGAATTTAGCTTTTTTCTCTAAATGCGGTTTCATTTTCTCATGTTCAGTTACTTCCAGGTTCCCAAAAGCCCACTATAGAAAGAAAAAATATAAATAAAAACTAAAAAGAAGTTCTGTCAGTGTTACCAGTGTAGAAAACTCAGCTCCCTGGCACAATTTTAATCAGGCTACAAAATTACCATTTCCCTTCAGGAACACTCACCAGCACCTTACCTGCAGGAGTGTGACCAGCTATCATGCATACTAGCACAGTGTTTATTCTGTCTTGCAAAGATGCTCTCCTCTTGTTTCACCCAAGGGAAGCAGTTGGGCAATTCAGCTGAGCTGCTGAAGCACAAGAGGCTGGGGGGAGCGATGTAGAGGCAGCATGTATCTTTCAAGAGTCTATAAAATCCCTTTGCTGGACACCCCTTAATCCTTTCAGAATCAATTTGTTGTCAATTTTCCACAGTGTTTAAGTACCGAGAGAGAATTGGCTTATCATGGAAACACTTCCTCTCCAAAGCAGTTTAATTATTTCCATATGTGTAGGGCAGGTGTAAAATGCATGCAGTGTGATTTACAGTGAGGGAAGTCAGAGAAAGAAAGAGCAGAGCAGGGATTGGCCCAGTTCATCTCCATCCTGGGGAGCTGTTCATGCCATTTGGTTTCTCCTACCATAGGAAACTACAGTTTGTAAATCTGCACTTGAGCACAACGTTAACGTTAATGTCTCTTCCCATTCCTCCACCAAGAAGCAGCACACATGTAAAGAGGAAGCTGAATCTGACTGTAACATCTCAGCCTTAATGTCATCACTCTTCACTGCTGAGTCATTGTGCAAACTTGGTCATCTCATGCGTGGTCTAATTTCCAGAATCAACTGTCTCCAAAAAATAGGTCGCTAACATCTAGCAGCAAGTTTATTAACTTTTTATATGGCTGCAAGAACCTTTACCTGCCATCTCTCACAGCAGAGTCACAGTTCTTCCACTACTGGTGGCAAGAAAAAGCAATGCATTGATCTCATTGCTGTCACTGCAACTTGAGATGCCACTTCTTGTGTCAATGTTTGGTATGCAGTAATGTTTGTCACAATAGGATTTGAAGAAATTCTTCCAGCTTCAGGCTGAATTTCTTCTCATAACCAGAAACAGAGTCACACCAGAAGAGATTCCCAGCCACTTGGCTGGTGGCTACTCTGGGTGGTCTCTTGCACTCTTTCATGAAAACTGCTTAAAATTACAAGCATTAAAAGCAGATGTCACAACTTTGGAAAGTGCTGTTAAAAGAGTAACTCATTTCCCAACACACTGTTCTGGGTCTTCAAGTCCATCACAAGTCTATGGGAGCTCCTGAGGCTCAACATTTGCAAAAATCATCTTTCAGCCTTAATACCTAAGAAAAGTCCCAATCTAAGCACACATTTGACATTTTGGGGTAGATAGGAGGCATAGGAAACATCTGGTAGAAGTTATTTTCTCACAATTCAATATTGTTCTTTATTTTCTTATACAGTGCACACTAATCAAATCTGAACAAATTACTTCAGAGCTAGTAACATTTATTTTAAAGAGACAGCTGTAAAATTCTCTGAATAAGAACAAACTTTCCACATTCTAACATGATACAATTTACTCTCTGGAGAATAGTAAAGTGATTGAAAATGACACAGTCATGGGTGGTCTAGTTGCCCCATGGCCTCATGTGGTCAACAGACCCACTCTTTAGTAAGAACAACACTAACTATGGCATCCTAGGGGAATTCAAATTTGCAGAGTGTTACATGAGTGCCCAAACAGTGTTAGAAATAAGCACAAAGCTTGTTTCACTCTCCAGCTTCTCCATTAACATCAGCAGTACATTGTTAATCTGTTGTTTTACTCTGCCTGGAGGCTGAGGAAAATTTGGAATATTCTTGATTCCTCCCCGTTCAACAGAAATCAGAGGCTCTCAGTTACCACCCTGAAATTTGCAGTGGAATTTTTTTAATGGCCTTAAGTAAGTAATTTTTCCACTGAAAATTTAAGGTATGGAACATCTAGACTGCTCTGCAGTGAACAGGAAGAAGGAAACAAAACAAAACCCAAACCATTCGCTGGCAGATACCTCATTAAAGTATGAAAAACAAAAGCAAAACAAATCCAAAAAAACACAACCAAACAAAAATATTGTCTGTAGTTCATGAATTGGAACATTTTTAAGAGATTCCAGAGCTGAGAATGGATTCACTTGCATCATCATGGAAATCACAGAGAAACCATGCCTCTTTCAACATTACTGTCTTGAATCAGTTAGTACACCCACTTCTGACTCCTTCAGTCACATTTTTCCTCCACTCAGGCTAAAACACGATTTTTCATATCCCACTTCAGATCTTTCCTTCTCAGTGGGACAAACCACCACTCCTTGCTTCTGATATGAAGCAAGCAGTTATTCTGAAATGTGTCTCTCTCAATAACAGTGTTATAAATAAGGAAAAATAAACCCCTGGGCAAAAGATTATATTACTTGTTCTCATATAGTTACTGGCAGAATAACTGGCTGTACTGTTAGCCTACTACTTGAATTTGATATCTGTCACTGCTGTGGCAGATTACAATCACTTTCTCTCCTCCTTTCTCCATCCCTTTATCCCAAGTTTTCCCCCTGCCAGCTCTTGCCCTCTTACCCAGGTCTGATAAAACAGCTGAGAGGGGCTGACAAAAATCACTTCTTCCACTGCCTTCTGCTACTGCATCACATGATAAAATACCATGTGATATCTAGATTAATCAGTTTTGAGCCCCAAAGTCCCTCCTCTTGAAACCTCATTGAAAACTTCTCTGCTAAGTGGACCAGGCGGTCTGAAGCAGTCTACTCTTCTCCGTTGCCATTGGGGTCTCAGACTGTCTTAGGAGACCTGACCCCAGTGTGATCTTCCTTAACTTGGCCTCAGAGCTGCTTCAGGGAGAACATGAGGGGCATCAGCTGTCTTTGGGGTGGGTGAAGAGAGAGAGGTGACAGGTGGACCAAGAGTAGAAGTTTTGTCTGGGTCAGTCTGGCAGGAGGAAGCTGAGCAGATATGAGGAAGAAAAGAAAGATGTGCAAGGTAGCCCCATTTTTCTTCCTATGGTGATCTTTACCCATTTGTCAGAGCATCACAAGCATACGGACTGGCCAAAGGTCTGAAAAGAAAGCTCCAGCACTGTAATTTGGATAATCAAGGCTATATGAAGAAACACAGTATGACTTGACAAGGAAACCCACCAGAGGCAGGGCTAGATGAATTTATCATGGCAAATGGAGTAGCAACAGCATGGTGTGCCAAGGAGAGAGGAAGGAAGAACAGTGCAACTGATGTAGGAAGTTGAGATGGGAAAGCAGTAAGAGAGGAAGACCATTTTAGAGGGCAATTAAGCCTTGCCTAAGGTATGGTCTAATTTGCTTCCAGATGTCTTTTCTGCTCCACACATGGGTTTCGTCCATCTGCACTCTCAACTAGCATAGAGCTTGTAATCAGTTTAACTTGGAGGTAGGTGAAAAGGAGGATTTTAGAGCTGGAGCTGAGAAGCAGCCAAGTTTGGGGTGCTATTTGCCTGCAGGGCTCTGATAACAAGCTAAGCCTTTAAAGCACAGCTGCAATCATTAGTTTGGCTGACATTGTACTCAAGGTCTCTGCGTGTATCAGGGTTTGTGGCACTGAGCTCTTTGGTTGGTTTTGGCATCACTGGGACTCTCAGGGCAGGGAAGATTTTCAGAGAGAAGAACAAAAAATTAAAACGTTTACATGTTTTATTCCCCTGGCTGAAGCTTTGGGAGGAAACAGAAAAGAGGTCCCTGTTCTGGGTTTCAAGGGGACTCTGGTTTTAAAGCTGACAAGGTGAGCAAAGCAGAGTCCCAAAACCTCCCTGAAACCTGAATGAGTGCAAAACTAGTTTTGAAGTGGAAGGCTGCAGAGAAAGGGGAAAGAGGCCAGATTAGCATCACTCCACTGAGCCCAGCAGAGAAGAGCAGAAGAGTATAGTGCTGTACTCTGTGACCTGTATTCTCAACATCCTTTTATTTATTAACAATCTGCCAAAAATAAACTCTCAACCAGGTTTGCTGCAGAGTAACAACATGGCCCTTGAAGTCCGCCTGACTTTATGATGCACCAGTACAGCATTGGCAATACAAATATGCACCCTCTCCTCCAGACAGGAGGTGTGCCAGTGAGTAACAACCTCGTTGCAGCCCACACCCAAAATCTCCACAGGACATACCTGGGGGAACTTTTCAAAGAGAGGAACAAATATGTTGCACTGGGGTCTGACTAATCCACAGAAGAGAATCAGTTTATGGATTAAGCATGGTCTGTAAAAGAAACATGTTCCTCGCATGCACACTTTCTACTTCTATCAAGATAGACTCAGTCCTCCTCTCTAAAATCCATCAGCTAGCACCTCTGTATTTACTTTCTGAAGGTAGAATAAAGTTTATTATGTCTCCTAATGTGGATCAAGGCCATAACAGCTGCCTGAGTTCACCTGGGTTTGCTTACAATCCCACAGAGGAGCCCACGGAGGTTCAAGCAGGGCTTACAAATCACCCATACCAACAGGTGAGCATCTGGCCCTGCAGGCAACAGGAGTTCTACCAACAATACTGTACGAAGCTTGGAGCACTGTGTGCACAGTTCTCTTTGTTAGTATATCTAAGCAATGACCTGCTGTCAAGTAGGAACGTTCAGTAATCAAGATCAGCTTCCTTCAGAGTGACAGGACTGGTGTCTGGTCCAGTTGATGGGAGAAGGCCTGACCACTAATCACAGCAGCAAGACACTCACTGGGGTCACAAAGAAGGCAGACAAAGGCCAGGAGCAATGAACTTTGCAGAACTGAATGATTACATAAAGCAATGAAGGCAGGCAGAAAAAATGAAGACAAGATTTGCTGTTTCTTGCTTCTTCCTTTCAGGTGGAACAACCATTTTGTACCTATGGGAAATGGGAAAGAAATGCTGTCTTCTCCAGCAGCTCTGAAGATGTCCACACCAAATGATTCATAGATCCCCTGGCAGGGAAAAATCTTGTCAAGCTGGATAACGTGTTATTTGTTTGTTCTCCTGTCCTCAGCTCTCACCCTTGAGCCTGAATACCTCAGCCCCTCTTTGGCATGTACCATGCCATTGGGTGCGTGATATGGACTGGTTTGCCTTAAGGTTAAAACACAACGTGTATTTTCAGTACATTACAAATGATCTCTAGTCATTTGGTAATTCCATAGGTGCTTGGATCCCCTTGGACAGGAAATAATCTCCAGCAGACTCTGTTGTAGCTGAGCTAAGCAGACAATGCACAGCTGGTAAAGTCTCTGAGTCCCTTGGAGTGAAGAGTGCTTAAGCACACCTTCCATGTCACGACAATAGCCTAATTTCCTTGGACATTTCTCGTCTGCGAGGTCATGCTGCTATTCCCCTCTGATGTTGTCTGACTCTGGAACTGAGGAAGGAAATTACAACACAAAACCCAAATCAGGGGATTTTTTGAAGAACTTGAAGCAGCATGTAATAAAATTGCTAATAATATGTTGCAACAAGAGGAAACCTGCAACCTGGTTAATGTAATATCTGGGCATGAGAAGACATCCCAGAACAAACTGTTCTGCCCTGACTTCTCCAGAGACCAATTAACATAGAGAACTCTTTTATTTTGGGCAGGGATTACTTTGATAAAATATGTAACATCTTGCTTTTTTATCTGTTCCTTATCTTCCCTTTTCTAGTCCCCAGCAACATGAAGTGGAGAAATCAGAGTGCAGAAGAAACCTAGACCACTAGATAGACCTGATCCCACTTTTTTAAACAACCTTGACAAGCTTCTCTCTGCTGCAGGAGATGTGACGAGAGCCTGGTGACTGGTACGAGTGACCTTCCAAAGGATTAGCCACAGATGTGTGACTGCCAGTGAATAACTCTATTCATTTATTATCTGTGATGAACAGTAAATCATTCTAGTAAGATACTTTTCCATTCATTCATTGCTTGAGAATGATAAGAAGCAAATAGCCCTTAAAAGCTTTTCTAGTGGAGCTGAGCAAAATGTACCAGGGGGAGCAAAAACTTTGTCCCATTCACTTGTGGTCAAAACATATCAATAGAGTTGAACAAACAGAAAAAAAAATAAAATAAAATAAAATAAAATAAATGGTGTGTGAGCACACACAGATGTCTCTTCATCCTCACCCTATTTTCTGGTCTCCTGACCATCCATGCTCATGCTACTACTCATTTGCCCAAACAGTTTTTTGATCTCATGAAGCAACAACACAGTTTTGAACAGCATAGTTCCAGTATAAACTAAAATACCTATGGATAAAATAGAGCATCTGTGTTACCCGGATGGGTAACCAGTGAAGGTCAGTGCTAGGATTACTTCTAAATCTATCTGTGGCTGTAAACAGCAATGACTTAGAAAAGGTAGCAGTTTGCTGCTGCTTATCTGGAGAGGCTGTCATTTCCATTTGCCCACACATGTAAATACCATGTCAGAGTTAGGAAGAAAGACATCAAGGATCTGAATCGAGGCATGAATCAACATCCCATGTCATGCTCTTCACTTCTCCTTCTAATACATATGAGATATTCCTGTGCCATGGTGTGGCATGAACACACCACACTACAAAAACATAGCGAAACTACCTGCAATGTAACAAATGGAATCAAGGACCAATGTATCTCCAGGATTGCTGCACTGGATGCTTCCCATACGTGCAAGGCCCCTGCTGAGGTCCTTGCCATCTGACTGAAGCAAGGACCTGTCTTCACAGACTAGGAGAACCTATGATTTGGCTGCAGAAAAGGTGACTCTCCCATTAAGGAAACGTGATGGCCCAGCAGCTATCCCACCAAAAGTAACTCAGCAGATCTTATCCTATCATTTTTCTCTGGGCAATCCTATCTAGCAAACTTTTCCCACCATCTCCACCATTACTTCTATTTTATTTTTTAGATACTGCTTACAAATTTATCCCAAAGCGACTCTTTTCTCTCCGTAGGCATGACTGACATTCAAATAAGAGCAAATGAATTTCTCTTTTCTACTCTGCTTCAAAGTCAACAGAGGTCATGTGTATATGACAAAAGTAGGAAAGCAGTGGGGCTATTTGCTCCAAATGATAATGCTGTATTTCACAGCCCCCTTCTTCAGAAGCAAAGTAGTTGGCATTTTGCTAAGCATCATATGACTCTTCAGTAGTGAGGATTCGCTACATCTCCACTTGGATTAAACAAAATAATTAACTGTTACTGAGCACAAAGAGAAAGTCACAAGGTTGCAAAGAGCAGTGCAGCTACATGGAAGAAGAAGAGAAGCTCTCTTTAAGCAGATGATTGAACTACTCATGTAGCTAGGGCACTGGCTTCAGCAGTGCACTCTTTTCTGTCTATTTGCAGCTGCTCTTGGCTTCTGAGAACTGGTATGAAGCATGGACTCCGGATGAGCTCATGTTCATACAAAGCTAACAATTACCTTTGGTTTTGACTGCTGCAGGAGACTCTATAGCTTCCTTCCCAATCCACACTCATATTTTCCAACCCTCAAAAATGCCATGTGCTTAGGGAAATAAATATAATAAGGAGTAGGTAGAACTATCACACCTTTCATGGGACAGAGGAATTGATTTGAGTAACAGTAGTTTTCCAAATTTGCATCTTTTCTCCGCGTAACTTTACCACCCTCTCCTCTTTCCTCCTGAAATTTATGTTGTTCTTTTCCCAGCAGCCATTACATTTATAAATCATTCGCGACAAGTAGCTATAAAGAGTGATTAATGTTACTTCTTTAAAAAAGGAATTACAATGCAATGATTTCACATGCAGAGTGGATTTATGGTTCCCAAGTCTCCATCAGTTCCATCGACAGGGCCTTAAACCACACTTTGCCTTTTGCGCATGGCCACTACTGAGCCTCCAAGATTACTCCTTCAGTAGAGATAACTGGGGATAACCACAGGTTTTTGGCTGGGTCCACCCACACAGCAGTAATTAGTAACTCCTGCTGACAACAATCAGACTTCTCATATGAGTAATAACACATTAATTAGGGAGAAAAGGAATATTTAGTCATTCAAATCCAGAGCAGCCACAGTTTTCTAAGCAAGGAGGCAGTCTGTATTCTTCATACAGTTTCCTGAGCAGACAGATGTGGTAGAGACTAACAACTGGTCTTATCTGTGGCTTAGCACTGGAAAAACACAACAAAAATGCATACCAGTCTGGATACCAAACAACAACAAAAACCTTGGCTTTATGTGCAGAATAACCACAAATGGCTCATGATTGATTGATTACACATCATCATATGACAAGCCTGAAGCTATTAAAGCACACTGCTGTATACACTAACTTGAAACAAAGTCCAATAAGCAGACTACAATAAATATTTTGTCCCAAAGAAGTTTTCTAGACTCTTTTAGAAGCCAAAAATTCATAGAAATATTTAATAGTCAGACTGCTATGTCACAATTATGAATTCACAAAAACTTAACAATAACTGTTGCAATAAAAAAGAAAAAAAATTAATTGGGCCAGGAGTCTCCTTGTCTTCTGTCTCAAAATAATCCTCGGCCCTTCCCTCTTTACAAGATGGCAAAGAGTTAAATGCAGCTGCAGATAACACAGGGAATGGAGAAGGCAGGCAGTGCTGAGGACAAAGCGTTAATCAGTCTGCAGAGGAAGTGCCATAGACTTGTATCCTTGAACCCATACCTGGTCTGTACCAAGTCATGCAGATTTAGTTCAGCTGGAAACACCAGCACCTCAATCCAGAGGTGCATTTTTGAAGGTAGAAAACCTTAAGCCAGATATCATCAAGTCTGAAAGGAAACACTATCTTATTTAAGCAGGAAACACCATCTTATTTAAGCAGTGACAAACGCTAAGAATCATGCTAATACTGAAGCAAGAATGCTCATGGACGTATTATAACAAGAATAATCCTAGCATTTTTTTTTTCTTCTGCAGCATCTCACATTCTGATATATCACAGAACCTTACAACCAGGTGATCTTTCCAGTGCAGCTATGAGGTCTGCAAAGAACTGCCCATCTGAGAGATGGGAAAATAGAGAAATGAAAAGACTATGTTTCTACCAAGCAGAAATTACTTCTTTCAACCATTATGAACCATTATTTTCAGTCTTGAAATGAAGAGTGTGAAGAAACATTCACTAGAACTCTCATTTTCCACACAAAGGACAAAACTGCAACAGCTGAGATTTACACTACATTTAAGAAATGATGGGACTTCCACAAAACACATTTGTAGAATTAAGTATTTCAAATTTAGGTATCTTTTTTGTTTTCTTTGAAAAAGAGTTCCCTGTGATGTTTTTTTTCACTGCTTATGATGGAGTCAGACAGACTACTTTCGCAGCTCAAACAGCAAATGCCTTCCTTGACTCCTTCATGTTCTGAAAATCTCAGTAATAACTAATATATGATAATATGAAAGAAGAGAACTACTTTACTTCCTCCTATCAACAAATTCTCTACATCAGGTACGTATGACATTTAGTCCCAGCTGTAAATGACTGGTTGGACTTTGGAGAACTCCATCCTGTCAACATAATTTTGTACCTCTCCCCTTGTGCCACATCAGCAGCTCCCTCCGTTGCCCCCAGACAAATATCCATCCTCATCCCTAGCAAGAAGGAAGTAAAGTCAAAACAAGAAACTTTTGACAGATGATTGACAGAAGTTCATCCATCTCTAGGAGCTGTTCTTAGCACAGAGGAGTCAAAGAAATGACTGATCTCTGTTCATATCAGATCACCCAGACTGTGCTGAGATGAGCATCTACATTTCTGCATGTCAGTATCAGATGTGGTAAAACTCGTTCTTATGGAAAGACTACCATAAAATAATGGAAGCTAGCAAAAAATATATCTGTTTCTTTGCAGTTTCTTTACACCGTAGTTTTGATCAGACCAGTCTGTCAGTGCATTCTCCCCATTATTCCTATTGATGAAAGAGTATAAGATCACTACCCTCCAGTATTCGTGTCAGTTTTGTAATACTGGACTGTGGTGGTTCAATGTGATAGGAAGTCACCTTGAAAATCTTGTGTGAACTTTTACCCTTGTTTTATGCTATCACTGTTCGCTTCCATTAATGCTGATCACTTTATAGAGTAGTATTTCCACCAGTGAGTACAGTTAGGATGAAAGAAGGCATCCAGAAAGAAAGGAAGGAGAAAGAGTGTGGGCACACATAATTACTAGGGATCTTCTATTAACACCAACAAGATAATCTTAAGGATCAAAAGCAGAGTGGGAAGGTAAATTTCTACTAAAATGTACAATACCCATTAACACTGCCCACCTGAAATAATTTCAGCAACATTTTTAACTGTAGGAGCCAAGTTAAAATACTTTGGCTGGACTGGCTTTATTAGAAGCTTATGAATTAAATTGAGAATGAATGCTTTAGTAGAAGCTTTCTGGCATCAAAGAACTAGCTGCAATAAGCTTTCTTGGACTAAGCTGAATTATTAATGTTGATTATATAAGAGTTCCATTCACCTTTCAAATGCTGAGGGTAATTAGGAATCACTCAGCAGAATAGCTGGGGAGAAATCACTCAAACAACTTTCTTATGCAGTTCCTTTGAAAGAAAAAGAAAATTAAATCTCTGCAAGAAAAACTGCCCTGCTAATATGCATGCTTTCAGCAGATTTCAAAAAGACAAAAAAAAAAAATTGTTTTCTTGCAAATTACATTTGTAGTTAAACATTCACTTTTGAAATAGAATGTTTTCAGCACCATGGCATTAGAAAGGAAATGGAGATGTTGCTCTGAATGCTGAACGATACACTGAGCTGCTTGCTTTTAATAAAATCTCATTTCACCAAGATCATTCTGCTGAGAAAGATGTGTTGAATAATGCTGGAAAACCACTGAACCAACACCTTCATGTTACGGTATCGATATTAAATATTCTTCTCTGTGCACTCATGCCATGTTTTCCTGCATTTGATGTTTAAGAACTGAAAATGGCAGTGAGCTAAAGTACCTCTGCATTCCTTTCAGTGTTCATCAAGCTTCCAGGATGTTAAATGCCTCAACCCCGCCCCCGTCAAAAGACCGCCACCAAAACTTTATCCTGTAGAGGCAGGAGGTATCACTCAGTAAGTGATGCAGGGACCTCAGACAGCACGGTCAGGTACTGGGCAATTACTGACTGGCTTTAGGTGCGCTTGTTTTCCACACAGCATTTCTGTAAATCACAAAAACAAAACAAAACAAAACGAGACAGCAATAAATGTACAACTTAAATACCTGCTTGCCCTTAAAAGAGCCCTCAATGACTGCTGCCTCAAAGAAAATGGAAGTTGGGAGCTCTACGCACCCCTTTCTGAAGCTGAGCCTGCTTCATCCCACAGTGCCAGCACAGCTCACTACTAGAATGGATTTGAAAGACCCCAGAATCCCCCAAGAGCTAGTTTCACATGTCCTACCTACCACTTTACACCTTGCAGACCCCATTTCTCTGTCCTCACTACCTGACCTCCCTTTCCCTTCTGATTAATCTCAGCTCAGATGAGCTCTTCTCCTACAGCCTTGCCTTGGTCTCTCCCTTCTCACCCAGGCACCCACAACTTTCTTCCTTAGTTCTGATGAAGCAGAGAGATTTTGCTGCTAAAAGCAGGAAAATCAGCCCACTGAGCACAGTGTCTCTGGATGGAGTAAAATTTGGATGTGGCTCCTGTTGCTGCCACTCATGCTCTGGCAGAAGGAGTACACACACAGTAACTGATCTTTCAGTTCATCTTCTTGATCCTTCACCAGCAGAACAGCGAGACACATAATACGGACTTGTGATGTGATACTATAACAAATCTGTTGCCATCTACATCTTCATAGGCTTCATCTCAGCCACCTGGGCTCATGTGTGCAAGAGTAACAAGATACAAGCTCTCCTCCATTAAATGTATAACTTTCCTGTAAATGAGTGGGATGTGAACACTTTCCCTCTTCTACACGTACTCCTGTTTCCTTCAAAAGCTATAAGAGAACATTTGGATTTACCAGATTGGTGCTACCTGAGAGGGACAAATCAGGTCTTCTGGTGAAACTCCAGACCTAAATTTCAGCTGTGCTGGAGAAACAAGGGCCTCATTCAAATCCTGACTTTGTGATCCTTGCATGTCTTTAGTGGCCCAATCCAAAATCCCACTTCAAACTGCTTCTGAATCATTCTCTTGGCTTGAAAGGAAGGAGCTTAAGAACATATATGGGGGAATAAAAGTGAATTATTTATCTACTGAAAAAGCAAGGAAGCAAACAAATGAATGCTTTCTTTCATTCAGAACAGCATTTAGACTGAGAGATTAAGAAAAGGAGAGCACAAAAGCAGGACTCCATGAACATGCTGACACTAGCAGTCAGTACTTGCACAGGTCAGGAAAGGCTGTCTGTCCCTGTGGGTAGAGGCAGCCTCAGGCAGACGTGCAGCACGCAGAAAACAATGTCCTGGTAATGAGGGAGTTAAATAAGTCACACACATAGAGCCAAAATACATAGTTCAGCCTGACCTCCTTGTTAACTTGAACTTGGTTGCAGGACCAAGGACACATAACCTAGCTGATGATGTTGCTGCTTTCCTAGAGATGTCCTTGTAATTTGACTAGCTTACCCTAGCAGATAATAAATTAGGGGACATGCTAACTGAGCACATGCATACAGAGAATAACTTCACGCTTGCTAACATCACTGATGGCTCTGCCAGGTTATCTACGTCTCACTGTAGAAACTTACTGTACACCTTTTACTACAGGGTAGTAAAAACACTGAGGGTAAGTCCTCCCAGCTTTTACAGTGTGAGATTCTCTACAGGGAGAGAGTTCCACTTTCACCAGTAAGCCACTAATATATTACTTTCCTCACTGCAATGATATCAGACGGAACAAAAGTCATCTAGAAGGACAGAGCTCCAGGTGTGTGATCCAGCTAGGCAGCTGGGGAATGCCCTAGCCCTCTTATAGAACCAGCCTTCAAATCCCTTCTGTCTTCACCTACGTGCACTAGAATTTGCAGCTGCGTGAGGAAAGAATGATGTGGGTCCTTAATTCATCAGTATTTCAGAGTATTTTGCATTGGTTTACTCTACAATGCCATTCTCTGTAGAAAAACGGTAGCAAAATACAGACAGAAATGTAGCAGGTCCTACCTGCTCACACAGCATAACCAAAACCCCCTTATGGCCCTAGATGCCATGACATACGGAGGTGTATGCATGGTGCAGCCCCATAGGCTCCCAGGCAGCAAGGAGTCAGTGGGTGCTGGTGCCAGCTCCAGATGGCTGACATGGGCAGCCTGAGGCTGGACTCCAAATGGTATGTCCCTCTGATCTCTGCCCAGCACAGCTTCTTTTAAGAGAATGAGGTCATGAAAGTGTCCACGTTCATATTGCCCACATAAGCCAGTTTGGTGTATGAGATATCCAACTTGTCATTTTGCAAACATTTGGAATACGTCAGTGACGCTACACAACCCAGCGTGTAACTTGGAAAGTGAGGTGAAAGGCAGCTAGGCAGCCTAAGGGGATACTGGACAGGAGCTGAACAGCCAAAAACACCTCCAAGCTTCCACCAAACACTTCAGCAACCAAAACTGGTATCACCCAGACCTGAAAACCAAAAAGTCCTGGAAAGTAAAGAAGGTAAAGCCACAAGCAACTGGCAAAATTGTTCCATTTAACATTCTCTTCAAAGTGTTTTCAGATGGGAAATAACAAGACAAACCAAAACATTCTTGTGAATGGTTTCACTGGCAATAAAGGCCAAATGTAAAGGAAAACATGCAGGCTGGAGCAAGAGGAGTCAGCTGTATTAATGCTATTATTCTGTTCCTTCATCATGGCACAGCAAAGAACATTCCCTCAGTGTTCACACAGTGACCATGATATGCCAAGTGTCTGCTGAATGCCAGGCATGCTCTGTGATCCCTGAAATGCAGCAGTGAACCCTGGGGTCCCTCTCCATCCACAGACATGGATGTGGCCCAAGAGCTGCTTGCTTCTGCAGGGTCAAGGAAGATACCTTGCCTGCACATGGACAACAGACTGTGTGCATGGGTAGGCCCTGCACCCCATAGCCAGCATGTGACCTTGGGCCAATGGCTTTTTGTACTTCCACCTTGCCATTGATCTGCTCAGACTGTCATTTCTGTGGTCTAAAGTTTTCCTCTTTGGACTCAGTCATCAAAGTAGGAAATTCTACATGAAGCAGGATGCACGTCCACGCAAACAGCACATCATAATGAGACAGCTTTGCTTGTAACTTCTTTGTTGTCCAGGGCTGGGAGAGGATTCCCAGCACAGGATACACATACAGCTGATTTCTGTAAGCACACTTATAGAGTTCATCAAACTCATCTGAGCAGGCAAGGACTTACTGTGCATTTGGACCAAGATGGAGGCAAGGAGACCCTGACCTCACGTGGGACACTACTTTCATAATGTAGTATTAATAAGAAGGATGATGACGAATTTGCTCCTTACAAATAATTGGCATTACTGGGTGATGCATTTAATGTTCTTAGATCTTGCCATAGATAGACATAAATGCTGTAGACGAATCAGAATACTCTGATCATTCACAATTCATGATTACCCTCTTCAGGGCCAGTACTTATTCCATCTTCAGTTTTTCCCTATTTACAACCACAACATGTTATAAAAATCAAGTGCTGCCTGAGAAGCTTCCAAGTTGAATTTGTTTCCTTTGTCTCACTTGCTAAAAAAAGCCTCCATGATGCAAACACTTCATGAATCCTAAGAAACAAATGGTATCAAGATTTGTCTTTTTGTTTTCCTGTTTCACTTTCACACACAGCTTTGCCAAAGTGCTCCTTCCCACAGAATGTAAATCCTGAGTGTGAGCTGTATGCTCCCCAGTGGTTGTTAATAAATTTAATCAGCAATAATTGTCCAAAACAGATGCTTACAAAGATCAAATTACTTTTGGCTTCAATCTCTCAGCCTGAGAACACCCTTCTCTGTACCATTCTGTAATAGAGGGTTGCAGTGCATATTATAGTTGCTAAGAACTTACTTGATAAGTTAATGCCTCTGGTTAGCTGGGAAACTGTTCATGTTTCTTACTGGTGTGCAATCTAATCAGTATACAATTGTACAGATCTGCATTTAAGTTATAACACCAATAAGCCCCCTTCTCTCATGCACTCAAAATGTTTTTTCAAGAAACAAATTTTTGCAAACCAAGATGAAGCACTCATAATTGACCTATCTGAGGTGAAAAGAAATGGAGTAACACATTTTTTTCAAAGTGCAAGCATGTTTTTCTACAGTGATTTTGAGTGCAGGATGTGTTATCTGATCCACAAACAAGCACTTAATCAGTCTGAAAGAAGAGCATTAAATCTACCTTCAACCACTATCACAGACACCAGTTGGACAGCCACCAAGTCATTTGTTTCCCCGTGGAAGAATAAAATATTTTGCATTCTTGACTTTCACCCTGCTTACAGACACTAAAATAAGTAGGGAAATTTCCAAGAGTTCTAAAACTACTTCCCATGACAATTTAGGGCAGCGTAGCTATTTGAAGTCCTTCAACATACTAATCTCCCTATTGTTTCAAATCCACCACACTTTGCATTAATTTACTCATGAGATTTCACTGTCTTCACCAGCACCTTTTCCCATCCAAAAACTTCCAATGCAGTACTGAAACTATTTCTGTTAAAATATCTCATGGCAGAGAACAAATCAATAAAGGCAAAGTCTCACTGACTCCCTAACACTGTCTTGTTGACGCAGTGGAATCCCGACACCTCGGCACACAGGTAATAAAACAGCTGCCAGAGGTGCGTCCATGCCAGGTGGATCCAGCACATATGTGCTTCCATTTACAGACTTACAGAGATGAGCAAGTGCCCTGCATTGCAGTGAAAATTTGGTGATAGGTCCATTTGGGTTGTGCCTCTGCTGTCTGACTCTATCTCATTTCAAGACTGGGTTATTGCCTGTTTGCCTAGAGGAGACACAGTTTTTAATCTGGGGTACTCTCTTTGGATATGGACACCTACCAGGAGCAGTTGGCATAGAGTGTGAGCCTCTGGCTGTGGAATCACTGTGAGATTACATGGGTGGTAAGAAGCTTCCACAGGTAAAAGGAAAGTGCTCTAAAACCCGTGGCTTGAGTGCAATATGAAGCCCACAAGTCAATTTCTGTGGAAATGCACCTATCCATTGTTATTAGCATTGCTCACAGTTTAACAGACACAGAAGTGACAGGCATTGAATAAAAGCTTTTTTTAAATACATATCTTCTGCTTTAGTCAAGATTTGTTGTAGAGATTATACATGATTGCTCTAGTTTTCCTTCAGATAGCCATCACTGTGAATCAGCATCTGAGACCCCCAGCATAAAAAATGTTTAGCTGGCAAGAGTTAATAATTGAATGAAATCACTTCTATATTTAAGAAGGAAGCAGAATATAGAACTTTAGTCAGATAGTGGACAGAGTGACTCACTATGCTATTTCTCCTCCTTCTCTAACCCCTCTCCCTAGCTTTTCTTGGTTCATATACTAGGTTATTCACAGTCTGTGGCTGGCTGAAAGGAAAAAAACATCAAAAATAAGAGGATTTGCTCCTATTTATCTTCCTCCACTGCAATAATGACTGCCTAATTCAAGAGCTAAGAACTGAAAAGATGTATCTGTGCTTGGTTGAAGGGCAGAATCCAGCTGAATCTTCAAATCTCTTCGCTGGAAGACTGCTGATGTACTCACGAAACTGGAGGAGCATGACCTTGTGCCTTCACAGTCCTCTGATGCCACAGGAAAAGGCAATTATAAATATAGTTTCAAAAAGTATACTTATTGATCTTACAACTTGTTTTGTGGGTACAGAGCTTTTCATAGATGTCAGATTTCCTTTGCTGTCTAAATTGCCCCTGCAAACCTGTTCAGTTTGCCCCATAGTGTGCTACAGATCTGTACCAACCTAAAACTCTTTAGCAGAGCTTGGACCTTAAAAGATCCTAATTTCTGTTACTTTCTTCTTCTTTACATTAAAATTAAGACAACTCTAACTGAAACATTTAAGAGGGCTCATTAAGACAAATAAGTTAATTTGCTTCAGTGGACTTTGGATAAGGAGTAACCAATGGCTATAATATTGTTAACTTACATTAAATATATTTTTTACATTATTATACACCACTGACTCCACAGTCACCACAGCATGTGGCCTCAAACCGATATCTTGGGATAAATCTTTCATTGCCCAAGAGGTTCCAAGACTGTGCTATACTGAAAACAAACAGGTTCTAAGGACACAACTTCTCTAATTGATATTCTTGCTCAGCTCTGTTCAAACTTGTGTAAGAATGAGCATCACACACCAAGTTTGTTTTCTGACCAAAGCACAGCTTCACAATTCAGTTCAACATATTCTCCTTAAATTCCAGTTTTCGTTCCAGAAGAGAAAAATTCATTCCTTACAGGAGGTTTATTGCCTTAGCTGTTCCATCTGAGATTGTTCTGACAATTTTCATTCTTCCTGAAATCTTTGCCACAGTGAAAACAAGAGCAGTCCTCATTTTTGGACTGTCATTCCTGAACATATATTGGGAAAAAAGGGTAAATGGATCATGAAGAACTATGTGTTAATTGCTTCAGAAATCAATATGCTCAACTTGAATATCCCCGAGCAAAGAGTGTCCTTTGCTGTGTCAAACCACAGCTATTTTTTCCTTGCTTGCTTTTTCCCCCAGCACTGACTTACTTCGCTTCCATTCCATTTGTAATTCTGATCATTGCATCCCGAAAGTTTAGATGCAATAAATATTGGGGCAAACAGACCCATTGGCACCAGAAATGTTTGTGGATTCATCTGAAAATCAGCTTTTTTAGAGCTGGACATAGAATATATATATTTTTAATGTTTTCATAACTCCTGGAAATTGAAAGCCCTACTTCTACACAGAACTGCTACAGTATTATCCAGATGGCATTACAGATAATACCTATTGCGTGGCTTTCCGTAATTATTAATCCTATTGCTTCGTTCTTTCCTGCTGCAAAGATGCTGCAAAGGGACTTGCCATTATAAGCTCAGGAGCAGCAAAAGTAAATGTTACTCATACTTACAGGAGAAAAATGTACTTTCACCAAAACCACAGTATGTAACAGGTGTGAATAAATCAGTGAACAAAACTGATTTGTTGACAACAGTACAATCAATGTCTCTGAGTCACTTCTTGCTCCCTCATGAAGGCCAGATACCTTTTCTTCCAAAGTTTGTGATAAGTTCAAACTACTTCCTTTTACAAGTTTATTTTCATTGAACAGTGTACTAGAGACAAATTTCCATTCTTCATGGAAAATGTTCCCAGAAAAGCTCAGTTGGTCTCATCAGACACAGATGGTACTTTCTTCATCAGGCCCAACCATTAGCTCTGGAGAACGCGCCATAAGATAGCTAGTTACCCAGGCAATGCTTCCTGCCTCCCAGACACCAATCACACTTTTGGATAATTTTCATTTTGTTTGTTCTTGCAATGGAAGAACCAAGGCCACCTCCTGGAAGCGATGCACCTGCCCACAGTCACTGTAGGGCATGAACCTTATTCAGTTCCCTGTGCTTGCCAGCTGGCCAGGAAGAGATTGTCTCTCAGCTTAAAGAAAACAAAAAGCACCACACTTCCTGCAGGGCACATGGATCCTTGCTTTGCCACGCCGTGTCCATAGTGACACACGGTCCTTTCATCCCACTGGGCAGCTGAGAGAACAACAGCAGTTTCAGGGGCTTTATCAAGCGTCCGCTTCACTCAGGCACTTGGTCAAATTCTGAACACTTCCTGACCATTCCTGGGATGAGTGAAAAAGAGGTCTTGTGTCAAATTATTTTAATCTCTATGTACAGGAATAAAAACTATGTGATATGCTGTTAAGCGCAGGAGAACATTTATCATGCCATAACTGTAAATGCTGTGTTGGCTTTGTATCCCTGTGTGTCTCATTATTGCCTCAAACAAGGCTCGGGTGACATGGGCTGCCACATTCCAGCTGCTTTTTGAAGCGCTCCCACCTGTTGTTTTGCCCTTCTTGAACCCCAAACAGTTACATGTAATGAATCCTTGACATACCAGAGCAAGATCATTGTTGAACAGCTTCTGCCCCACACACAACGTTCTCAGGGTTTACATAATTTTCACTCAACAACTCCTAGGATTGGGTTGCAAGAAGCTTGCCATCTCCAGGGTTCCTATGTGGCAACCAAAAATAAGTAAATAAATAAAAGAGGAAAAGCAAAGAAATCTGGCTTTGTCAGGGTTCAAAAAAACATCAAGAATGCATCTTGAACAACTCCACCCTCTGCTTGCAAATGAAAGAGGAAGAGCTATGTGCCTCCTTTCCCACCACTGCTCGTAACCATTTCACATTCCCTCTACTCTTTCTGGCTGCAGTTCTCACCAAAGAGCTTCCTGTCTCTGGGAGACAATGGGTGCCCACAGGCACTGACCACACAGCATGATACACTGACCCACAGGGCAGCTTGGGCCACTGCTTGCTGCTGCAACGTGGGATGCCACCTCCATGGAGCTGGTCTGCAAGGGTACAACTATGGGGATTCACCTCTTATGTCAATTGTACAGCAAAATGACAGCTAAAATGACTTGTCTTCAAAGATACGAGTTTTGAAGATGAGGCATCACTTTTGGAGAATAGCTGTAAAATAAAAATAAATATTACAACCTTCTCATTGCATTTTGCCCATTTTATACAACAGCTCCCTGGTTGTTGTTTTATTACTCATGTTCTGTCATTTCAGCTTTATGTAATTGCTGCCGTAATCTTCTTGCTGTAAAGTCCCATTACCATCAACATTAACTTCAATAAATAACTTATTTCCCTTAACACGTTCAAAGGCGTGGCCTTAGTAGCTTTCTTTTCTGCTTAAATCCATCATTAGAAATTTTGCAAAACATCTGGACATTCCCTCATCTCATTTCTTCCTTCATAGTTCTGTTTTACTTTTACATTACACCATAGTTTTTCTGTTCCTATTATTTATTTACTTGCTACTCTGATTAATTGTCTGCTTGGTTCTCAACAAAACAAATATCACAGATTCATACTGGTGGAAGAAGCCTTTGGCTGGTGTCTAGTCCGGCCCCTTACCTGGAGCAAGATTATTTGTCACCAGCCCTAGACCAGTTCACATCTGTGCCTGGAAAGAATGTAGAACAAATCCTCCTGTAAGCTGTGTTAAGGCACAAACACAAAGAGGAAGTGAAAGTGAGGAAGAGGAAGTGAAGCACAGTTTCACCAAAGACGGGTTGTGCCTGACCAATCTAACAGCCTTCTACAATGGAGTGACAGCATTGCTAGACAAAGGAAGGGCAACTGATGTCATTGGACTTGTGGAAGGTCTTTGATACAGTCCTGCACCACACCCTTATCTCTAAATTGGAGAGATATGGATTTGAATGGTGAACTATTCAATGAAGAAGGAATTGGTTGGATAGTCACAGCCAGAATTTTAGTCTATGTCCAGGTGCAGGCTGGTGACAAGAGGAGTTCCCCAGGGGTCTGTCTTGGGACCGGTGCTCTTCAACATCTTTATCAATGACAGAGACAGTGGGATTGAGTGCACCCTCAGCAAGTTTGCTGATGACACTAAGCTGAGTGGTGCAACTGATATAATAGAAGGAAGGGATGCCAACTGGGGGGCCTGGATGGGCTGGAGAAGTGAGCCCACAATAATCTAACAGGTGTTCAACAAGGTCAAGGGTCAGGGCAATCTCAGATATATGTACAAACCGTGAGAAGAACTCATTGAGACCTGGATGCAAGCATACACACCTATTCCAAAAATATGCCTCCTGAAAGCTCTGAGGAGATAAAAGAATGAGAGCAGGGGCGAATGGCAGGCAACCAAAGCTTCCCATGTGACAGGGAATGGCACTGGAATCCAAGAGTAAAGTCTGTTTGTTTCATAAATCCAGGAGAAGAAAAAACATTCTCCAAATACAGTAGCAGAAGATAGGGAAATACTTATATATCACTACACAGACTGGTGAGCACAGTACCCACCTAAGGCCAACAGAAACACTGCAAGGACCATTGGCAAGAGTGTTAAAGAAAGATGGAGGCAGAGAAAATAGTGAAACTTCTCAGTGAAAGAATTGCCAGGGAAGTTTAACAGTGTTATGCTGAATGGCAGTACATTTTACAGAACACTTTGCAAGCCGTTTGCTTTGCAAGTTCTCATAGCAGGGTAAAAACTGTACTACTTGTGTGAAAGCCTGCAAAAACATTTCACTATAAGCAAAGCAAATAATAGACTGCATAACAGCAAGAAGGAAAATTATTTTATCTACGAGAAAAATTAAGAAAGGTTCTGCAGAGATTGTATGTGGGATACAAGAAATAACCAAAGACAGACAATAAAATAAGTTAATTCCTGACACTGTTCCAAAGGAGCCAGTGGGGGAAAAATAGAAAATTTGGACCTGTTGGAGCATTTACAAGGACAGTGCAAGTTTTCTGATCAATAGTTAAAAGAAATGTACTGAAAATGAAGATACAGATTAACTCCAAAATGCCAAAGATCTTATTTAGGAAAGAAATGTATGTTGCTAGCCTTAAGAAACCAAAGTGATTTCCAAACATCAGACAAATCCTCAACGAGCTACACGTCAGCCTACTCCTTTTTTAAACCACTATTATACCACTGACTACACTGGTTTAATGTTAATCACTCCCTATTTACATTCATGTAAACAAGAGTTGGTCAGATATATAAGGTAAAAGAATCAAGCCCTTTATTTGTGAACTATACATTGGAGAAGGCTGAAGTAGTCAGCTTCTAACCTAAATAGCTGAGAGAGGTTGATCAACATCCCTTTATAAAAAAAAAATAAAAAATCTCTAGTTTCTGAAACAGCTCAGATCAGATTAACCTTATAGAAACTAATGGCCTGCTCAAAGATTGTTCAAGTGGGAATTGTTTTTCTTTCTGTGTCTGATCTAAGTCAGTGGCTCTCAAGAAGGTTTCATAACAGTGAGATGTGCTAGGAAAATAAGGAGCAAAAGGCATTTGGGGAGCTTCTGAAAATGGACAAATTAATTATGAATTTTGACCCAGTCCTGATCAGCAATTATTTCAGTGATGCTTTATGGATTCTATTAAGTTGTTATACAACCTCAAGAATGGTCATTATTAAGGATGTCCTGATCTGCAAATGAAACTGACCATTTGAATCCCAGGGCATTAACCCTGTGGCATCCCATAGGGGTTGGAGCTTGATGATCTTTAAACTTCCTTCCAATCTAAGCTGTTCCATGATTATATTATTTCTACTGGATAAAACCAGAAACACTTAGTACTTCAACAGCTCAGCTCACGTGATTGTCATCCTTTTGAATTGCCATACAGTGCCGACAACTTTATTTTGACATTGTGAACTGGGGTGGATGACATAGATTAACACATAATGGATATGGATAACATAGATTGACATAGGGGAAAAAAGGGCTAGGAGGCACCGAGCAGAGGTTCTGCTTGTGTTTCTTCCAACCAGATTCTTCTTTGTATGCACTAAAACTGCTCTGTAAACCAAAGCAGCAGGAAGCAGGGATTCAGTTCTCAACCCTGTCACTGCTATGAACCAATACACCATTTTCGACTCAACTGATGAATGCTCTTGCTCAGGGCTGTGGCCAAATGCATGGCCTGGGGTTGAACACTGCCAGTAAGGGAAGGTATTGTCTTACTGTTAAATTAAAGCTGGACAACTGTACTCTCATCCCTCACATTATTTAATTGACAGCCAGCATTTCCTGGACTGTTCAAAGGCAATCACCTGGGTAGTTTTCAGCTTTTCTTTCCAAAGGCTGCTCACAAAATCACAGGGTGGTTGATGTTAGGAAGGACTTTTGGAGGTCATCTGGTCCAATCTTTCTACTCAAGCTTTGCTCCCCTAAAAGTAAGAGGGATAACATTAGCAGTCTCCTTTCCATACATTGTACCGCAAAGCACTCGGAGCAATCCTGGAACCCCACAACTCTCCTAGGGTCCCCCACCCTTGCTTTGCTGCTATAAGCACACCATTGTGGGAAGGCTGAGACACTATGTCGGACTCTTTGATCCGAAACGCCCATACATACACAAAGAAAATTATGTGGGGCAGATATGAACCTTGGAGATGACACAATTTCCATTCAATGCTCAAACTATCCATCTTTCAACAGTTGGTATCACCAAAAATCTTCTCACAGCCCATCTTGTAACAGCATTACAGCATGAGGGATGCCCCTACTGTCTCTATGGGGGTCGTACTGCAGAGCAGTTAGCACCATGCATCTTCGCCACTGCAGAGGCAGAAATACTTGTGAGATTACCAAGAATTCCAACTGAGGAAAGACTCAGTCCACCCAAAGAGATTTGCTTTAGCAAGTCATATGATTAGTTTTTCCTAGAATTCCTTCCACTATTTCATTTCTATGTCCATTATTTATTAACTACATTACTTTCAAAATGTCTGTGCCTTAAAACCACACAAAGCATCTTCCCATTCAGAGCATCACAGTTTACTTATCTCTCAAATCTCTCTCCCTAGACCAGCAGCTAAATGACCTGATTCTGCCATAAGCAAGGAATGGGCCAAGCAAATCACGGCAGGGATGACAACGAGGAGAAATTTGCCCCAAATGCCTTCAGAAAACAGAAAGCAGGTGGACGCAGTACACCCACGTGAGACCATGCAGATGAAGGGGCAATGTGGAGACACAGCAGCAGCACAGGTGGTGCTGGAAGTCAGGCCAAAGCACAGATCCACTTAATTCCAAAGAGGAATGGAGGTGTTTCTCTATGACAAGCTCCTTAGTGCTTTTTTTCTCCTTTGCAAGTGATAAAGGACAACTGTAAACCAATAGAAGTTACACACAACCTAAAAGAGCCCAAGATGACAGAGGATATATCAGCATAAAGGTCAGTTAAGATAGAAAAATATTATTCTCAATTTAGCTTCAAACTTTTCCACTCAAGGAGCACAACACAGAGCCTCCCACCTAACCTTTCTCTGTTAAAAAATGTGTTTGGAGTCTTTTGTCTTCATGCCAAGCAAAACAAATTCCAAGAGCTGATTTTTTTTTCATGAATCATGATAGCATCATTCTGCAGAACAACAAGCAGCTTGGGAACTTCAGGGCTTTATCAAAAACAATCGTGTCCGGAGCTTAGCCCTGGGGAGAGACACAAAAGGCAAAGCCAGCTCTGCAAACAGAGCTGGTGAGAGATTCTTGGTTGTTCATCAGCCACAACAAAGGATCATATTTTAAGTGAGAGGCAATTGCAGAACCTGATCTTGGGTTTACCTTGCCTCTTAAACTGCAGATTGCGCAGATCCATCTTATAAGGTGTCCAGAGGGTAAAGTGCCTGGGTTTGGTTTTATATATGCTTTATATAGAGTTGACCACTTCATATAGAATTGACCAGAGAAGTCAAAGTAGCCAACTTCTGCAGTAAATTCAATACTGGTTTTGTACAGCAAGTTCATATTTCTATTAAGTTTAGCAAGCTGTAGCACAACAGATTTCTCAGTCTATGAAAGATGTAAGAAAATAGCATTTCAGGTCCAACTAGAAAAAGCATTTTAAAGGCAGTAAAGAAGTTGAAATAAACCATTTTTCACACCAAACAAAATAACTGTTTTTTTAAGAAAGTTTAAACTTCATTGGCTTTATTTCACCCATTTAAAAATATTTTTGATATCTCAGTCAAAATGAGGGGCACATCAAAACCAAATATTTCCAACTACAGAATCCAAAATCTTGTTTTGAAACACTTGGAGGATTTTATTCTTTGAATTTTTACATTTTTATCTAAACAAAACACACAAGCTCAGAGAATGCACATATCTGAGCATTGCCAAATCTGCAATCTCTATCCTCTCTAAAAGATATTCTTAAGGCATTTCCTCCCATGATATCTGAGTGCATCATTGCATTTAATGCCCAGCATCCCTCTCTTTTTCAGGAGGAGGAAGCAAAAAGGGAGGTCCAATTACATGCGAGTCATCTGCTCAAGATTGGCCAGCAAAAGCAAAATGGATTGCAGTAGCTAGTCTGTCTCATGTTAAGAAGTATCAGTCTCCGCCGACCAAAAAACCTTGCTTTACAGTATGGAAGAAATTTATGCAAGTCTTTTTCCTCTCTTTCATTTGATAGAGATGAAGACTGATGTAGATTGGAGATATGGGAGATTGGCAGCAAATCTGCATACAAGATATTCTTTTGATAACTATTTTCAGAGCAATCTACATCCAAAGCTTTTCCAGAAGATAAAGAAAAGCAGGTACCTCAATTTATGCTTCCTCAGCGTGAATAGAAACATACAAACACAGCAATGAAGACATGCTGGGTTGGAACACTTTATCGCTATCTGTAGCTTCACACAGGATGGGCTCAGTTCCCCAACTGTTTGGCTTTAGAGAAGCTTCATGGAGAAAGCCCAAATGTGCAGGCAGGCCCCAGTCACCAGCCTGAGGCCACTCCTTGCTCTGCACAGCACAGGTTCCAGTAGGAGCAATGTAAAGCATCAGTGAGAGCAACTGCAAGCAGCCAGCTGAATCCGCTGCAACTGTTGCGGAACAGGAATAAGCCATGATGCAAACAGCTCAACAATTTGTTTTTGTTTTTTGTTTTTGTTTTTTTGAGCCCATTTTCAGGCTTCTTGAAAAAATATTCCCTGCTCATTTCACCAGAATGCAGCCAAGTTTACTCTAAAATGAATCAGTCACCAAGGGAAAAGGTACGATCTGCCACATGTGGCAGAGGAGGCCTATGAGGTAATTTCACACTCTCACCTCATCATTTCCTCATAAAGAAAAAGCAAGGATGTAGATGGCAACTCCTAGATGGGCCCCCCCAAAAATAAAAAAAGTTCTTAAGGATTGTTAATCATGCTTTGAAATACAAATGTCTTAAAATCATGGTATTTCTCTGCATGGAAAATACATTTTTCTCCTGTCAGCAGCATCCATACAACATCTGGCAACAACAGCATAAGTCAAAATTCCTATGTAAGTGTATCTCATTTCTGAGATACATCTGACTTTTCATGATGAGTTGAGTTACCCAGGAAATTCGGGTGCTGTGAAGAGTAAGTATAGAGCCCATCTTTTGCTTCCTATGTAGCTCCGCTCCTCTATGGTGCACTTCCAGATCACATGAAATACAATCTTTCTCAACGAGTTTCCTAGACCCTCACATTTGAGCTAAGCAGTCACAGATGTTTCTCTACTCTCTGTTCCTTTAGACGTGATGGATGCCTTCATTGCAGGCTCTCTGCTGAGGTACAGTTGTTTTCTCACTTTGAAAGGAATTTCAGAAACCATTTCAGTTCATCTGTGGAATTTTCCATCCGAGTGTTGTTATTTATTTGCATTGTCCCCACCCACTGGAGGCTAGTCATTAGCAAGACCCCTGCTATAAACGTTATGAAACTTGTGTGGTGACTACAACAAGATTCCCAAAGGACTGCAACGCAGCAGAATGCAAAAAGCTAAAAAACAGGGGGGAACAGACATATAAAGGCAGAGGAACTAGTATTACTGAGGACCTGTGTGTTAAATCAGTAAGTTCGGTGCTGTGGCTGGGTAACTGCCACTGAGACAGCTGAAGACCAGTGCAGCTGAGCTCCCAAACCAGTGAATTCCTCGAGCAGCATTTCACAACAACCAGTTGCATTTGTCTTTCCCAAGAGATACTTCAAGCTCCTAATATTAGTCTTCAGAAGTTCATACAGTTGGACAAATAAAAGTGGGAGTTTCACATGCACTAAGGCTTGCATTCAGTGGGGGATTTTATATCCTTAAGGACTTGCAAAGCACAGAGGGTGACCTCATCTCACTTTCCTACAGAGGTGGGACACGCATCTCAAAAGAGCTGCTGTTTGCACTCCCAGTGCTGAAGGCCTACCCACCTTTTGCAGGGCTGCAGGGGCACCGATGGGTCCTGAAAACCTTCAGCAGAGCACAGCAAACAACCAGCTGAAACAGAGGTGCCAGTCTTTCACCAGCCAGTGCTGGGTAAGGCTTACAAAGACCACAAGGCTCAGTAGCACTGTAAGATCCATCACCTGAGAAATACTGACTCATTTTGGAACTTGTGCACAGCTGCACAGAAACCCCAAGGAGGAATAAGCACTCTATTTGTGTTCGTGAGCTGGAGAGCACAAGTTTTGTGCCATGTGTGTCCCAGACCATCATAGTCTCACCAATCAGGACAAAGCTGCAGCACAGCTCCTTCAGCATCTCAAATCCAAAACCATCTTGTGCTACCAAGAACTTCCTTCACCTACCGACCATCCCTATGTAATACCACTTTGGGAGGGTAACACAACCAGGCCCCAAGGACTCCCCATCCCCTGCAGGCTGTGGCCTTGCCAACACATCTGCTAGCAGGTGCCACGTTGCACCCCATCCCTTGTGCCTCATTTCTCCTCAGGTAGAACCATCATTCCATCAGACGACCACCAGCCAGGGCAGGCAGGTGCCCTCACCGTCACAGCAGTTCCCACTGGTCTCCACGCCTGGTCTTCAGACAGAGTTGTTGCTGCTATTTCTGGGTTTGGAGGGAAGTGGTGCCTAGTGGTTATGGAAAAACACAGCTGTCCACACAAACACGTTTAGCTTCAGTGCAAGCTGCCTGCAGAGCGTGCCACGCAAGCAGTAAGACTCTGCTCCATGGGCTAGGATCTCACACAACATCTTCGTGCCAGGGACCCAGACAAAGCTGCCCTTTGGTTTTTCTCAGCAAAAGCAGAAGTGATATCCACACACTTAAAGGAAACTGAGGCTGTGCAAATTCCAGGATGGTCTGATACATATTGCTCTTATCCATAACAGTTTGATTTGAACTTCAGCTTCAAACTTGTACCATCAGGTACTCAGGAGAATGAAAGCATGCTGAGTGCTGTCAGCAAGCAGGAATGGCCAGAGCAAGGCCTCATGGAGCACACACACAGTGACAGTAGCAGCAGGGACCCAACAATATTTATGTCTGTATAAACCAGGATTAGGGACACCAGAACATCAGTTAGATTTAAGAGCAGTTTTGCAGTGACAGCAACAGACCTGTCACCTCTGCAGTGTTCTTTTTAGGTGTTTCTTCTAAACTGGACAGCGTTCTTAGAGGAAATATTTTCAGAAGAGATTAAAAAGACTTTGACAACCTAACCTATTTTCCTCCAGTTCTTGGATACTTGCTAGTTTACTAACATTTTCCCCACCCCTGAGAATTCACACAGCCAAGGCGGAAAGCCAACGCAAATAGTCCATCTGCCTGTTCCAAATGAAAAATCTAACCAACAAGAGGAACTTCTGGGGGGTAAACTCAGCTCATCTGCAATGGTGGCTTTTATTCAAGGCAAGCCTGTGCCAGGTTTCCTTGCTTTCTCCTCCTTGCCTTCAGGACTGTGCTGTTATGGGAGCTGGAGAATCCCCGCACAGACCCAGCATTTCTTCTGACAAGCCACTGAAGGGTGTGGAGCCCCTCTGTGCCCCTTGCAGGCACAGGCAGCAACCAGACAGACTTGACCTACCCGCCTGTCCTTGCACTTGTGCCCATGCTGAGGGCTGACGTCAAAGACATGACATATTGGTGTTGGCGCAAATAGCAGGAGAAAGGAGAATCAATCAATCCTTGTTCAGCCAAATGCAGGTCACTTCCATCCCCTGGCCAAAAGTACTCACAGGATAGTGCACAATTTGGTTCACTGAATTTAATATATTGGCATCTCCTCCCTTACTGTGTGAACATTTTGTTTACAATTTCAGTTAGCCACTTTGGAAAATGCTGTTATAAATCAGGAGAACTAAAAGCTTGTTCTGTTTGCCTCCAGTGTGGAACACTGCTAGGACAATCTAGGAGCCAAAAAAACAGAAAGCAAAATAAGCCAAGCTCATTCTTCTCTAATTCCTTAGAGTTTCAGGTAGGTCTGGAGTGTAAATCTGTTGAGCATTTCAACAGTCACTCAACAGAAGTCCAGTTTAGTGGAGGCATTTGACTCTTTTTACCAATTCATTTACAAAAGCCACCAGTACTCCTTTAAAGTGTCTGTGGCTTGCACAGTGAATCTCTCAGCAGGGAGGCAAGCCTTGTCCTATTTGTGAAATATGCTCTATATATGCTCTATTTGTGTGTTACTTTATACCAGAGAATAAAGGGATAATCTAGATCAAAGGCGTGTTCTGGATTGGCTTGGCTCTGTTGCCAAGGGTAAGCACAGAGCTTCTCTCCAATTAGCAGAAGAAAAGGCAAAGCTGAAATTGCTCTATGAACTGCCTATAGCATTCGAGGAGACAGAAGAGGATAGGGCTTGTTCCAAAGCAAAATGAGTCACCTGTTGTCTGCAGAAGCTCATGCCAAGAATGGTCAGATTTGTGTTCAGGGGAGTGCTTTCCAGAGAACTTCAGCCAACAGCTGTTTCCTTTCAGCTGGATTGGGCTGAGAACCTAGCCTCAAGTTAAATCATGAAAAGAAAAAATGAGGCTGGGTGCCAGAAGAAGTGTGAAAGCCAAATTTCCCAATAAAATGGAAACATGGATTGTTGGAATTGCCTACCCCACATTTCTGCTTAGCAGCCTTGCCACAGCATGGAGTTGCAGGCAACCAAGGAACAAGAGTTCCTGCTCCTTTCTGAAGAGTCCGAAGAAACGGTCTCAATGATGTGCTCAACCTGATCCGGAAGTTCAAGCACATAGTTGCTCAAGAGGCACCAAAACGCTTAGAGGTGTCTTGAGGAAGGAGATTTCCATAGTGGCAAGTGAGGAGACAAGAAGAAAGTCAAGGTGAGGCTGATATTGTTAGTTCAGGGTCCTGCTCTATCTCTAACAATCTCTCAGCACAAATATTTTTTGTTGACCTCCCAAAGGGACGACTGATACACAACCAGCATATCCACTTTCTCTGGGATTTAAGTGGTCTGCATCTTTGCAGATCTGAGTCACTATCCAGGATTCAGCTAGGATTTCTTTCCCAGCAGCTGACATGGTGATGTGCTTTGGATCGAGGATGAGAATCATGCTGAAAGCACACTGATATTTTAGTTGTTGCTGAGCAGTGTTTGCACCAAGTCAGGGACTTTTCATCTCCTGGTGCTGCCCTGCCAGCGAGGGGCTGGGGAGTGCACAAGGAGCTCAAAGGGACAGAATTAGGACAGCTGACCACTGCTTGCACGGTTAAATCATAGCAGTCACCGTTCTGAAACAGGTCCAATGTTTTTCTCCTCCTCACATGAATTACTGTGAGCAGAGTGAATGACACATAGACTCCTCCCTGTTAGACCTGTGCGCCAGCTTAACAGTTAGCCATCCTCCTTGCACAGCTCTGCAGCTCCAGCCCACAAACCCCATATTCTTCTCTCTGCATGGCAAGTTACTGCAAAGAACAGCGGTTGAAACCGTTTCATTCACCACATTGGAAACACAAGTTTAAGTAGAATCTCAAAAAAAAATAGCTATCTTTTTCATAGCGATCATCAATGGAAATCCTCAGCTGATTAGTACAGAACATAAGATTATTTTGCTTGCTTAGCAGTTGCAGCTTTTGGCCAGGACAGCAAATGAGTGCCCAACATGGCAGCTTGCAGTCATTCCCTGACCCTTTCCAGTTGTGCACATGACTGTGAGAGTTGCCACAAGTTTGGTGCACTCAACTTCCTGCTATGGAGCCAGCATACTTTTCAAGAAATATGCCTCCCAGTGACAGGTGAATCCCAACACAGATAGACAGAAGAAAGTGACTATAAAACATTCATTTCTGTGTTAAAACCGAAAGTAATTGGCCAGACTTCAATTCTTAGTAAAGAAATAGCCACTAGATCAAGAGAAAGACATCTATTTAATAGCTTTCAAAGCCAGGAAGGATCACTGATCAAGTCTGACTCCTAGCAAAATGCAGGTCAGTGATTTCACCCAGCAAAGCCAGTATCCTGTCCTTGCACGCGTGCAAACTCAGCCTCCCAATTAGTACTGGTTAGAGACTTGCAGTACAGCATCAGAAAGCACCATTTCATTGGAAGTGAAATGTGTCAGCTTCAATTACCTTTTCATTTTGAGAAAAATCAGCCTGCAGATTTCTAGAACAGGCCATACGTAACATTGTTCTTTTCTTTCTGTAATTTTGTCCGATTCCTTGGAGGAGTGGATTATACAAACAGATCCTAAGGGAAATACGTTGGTGAATATTTTACTTTCACATGAAAATTAAACAAATGTGTTTACTCTTTGGATAAAATGGAAAACAACATTCCCATGGTGCTTGCAACAAATCCAGTACAAAATCATGCACAAAGAGTAAAGGGAGGGCAATTAGCAGTAGCAGATACACAGCAACATTTATGCAATGTTACTCACTGTTTCACAGTAACACCATGTTTGCACCCATGCAAGTAAAAGCAGGAGAAGAAAGCTCATTGTAAGTCCTGTAAAACCTCTTACAAAGAAACCCATTGGTTAAACTACGTGTGATGCTTAGCCAGAAAATATATATATATTTTTTTAATTGTATTCATAAAAGTGATTTGATGGGAAAGAAATGACATTCTTGAGATACAAAAACAACTATTTCATCATTGCAAATTCTAAAGAATTTTCACACCCTATGTCACAAAGCCTTGCTTACAAACATCAAATGATCTTCTAATTATTGAAGCCTTTTTTAAATACAACTTTAAAAGCTGCTTTGAGGGTCTCCCACAGTGCTAAGGCTCTTACTATTAAGCCAATTTCAAATTACAAAGCAGCTGAATAAATGAACCTGCATGTGCTGCCTTTGTTTTTTACTGCCTGGAACACTGGTAAGGAAATCTCTCAGTGCAGCGTGTGTTTTCGCGGTATACTGTTCACCAAAGCATTTGTCTTCTCATCAGGTAGCTACCTTATTTTTCTTCTTCCCTTTTTCAATTTTCTCCCTGACAGTTTATATTACTAAATTTTTCCCCAAGGAAACTTCAAAGAACTTGAATTTCAATAGAGGATAAAATACTTTTTTTGGCAAATTATGTTTGTGATAATTTACTCTTCCTCTTGAAGAAAAAAAATCATAGACATTAGGGCAAAACAAGGAGAAAACTCATAAGATGTTGACCTGGGTTCCAGTTGAGAAGCCAGCACTGTACGTTAGGTGACATTTTTAAAAAATTTCTGCAGTATGTCAGTTCAAAGTTCTCATTTTCTCTTTCAGTCATTGTGAATCTATCCCTCCTAGAAATTTCATCCAATTTCCTTCCCGAACACAGATATTTTCTGGGATGCTGGACCTGAATTTAGGAAGGACTGGTGTTCTGTGGCACAGGGTAAATGGCATCTAGAAGTAACAAGGACAAAGCACATGCAAGACTGAATGAATTCATTCATTACTGAGGGTCCTTACTTTGACACACATTTTCTCTTGGTATTGGATCAGGAGACAGTGTAGTTAAAGCCAGGTTGGATGGAGCCCTGGGAAACCTGATCTAATGTGTGGCAACTCTGCTCATGGCAAGGAGGTTGGAACTAGGTGATCTTTAAGGTACCTTCCAGCCCAAACCACTTTGTGATTCTGTAGTTTTAACAACACCCAACACATTCCTCAGATGTGAGAAGAAATTTGTAGGGTCCTGCTGCAATAGACTGTGTCAATGCCAATACATCTAACCCTACATAAACCAAAGAAGAACCAAGGCTATAAACACCTAAATGTTATAGGCTCTGTCTAGATGTAATTATGTACCACCCTACAGAGGCAACATAGGGCTGAGCATATTTCAGACACCCAGAAAGTCTCAGCCTGGAAGTGAGAATTTCTCTTATTTCTATAGACAGAAATGAAAGCTCAGAGCTTCTTTGTCTGTCAGAGTAATTATCTGCCTGCCTTCAGAATTTATGCTGTTACTCATTACAAGAGTATGCACATTCCAGTTTAAATCAGCGGGAACTGAAAAAAAAAAATCAGATGGCTGTGTTTTTTTGAAACTCCCTTCTTAACAGAGGAAGAAGTATGTACCTTGCATCCATAAATAATTTTTATTTCATCAGAGAGCCAACCACTCTCCCTTGTTAATGCTTGTGAGGACATTAAGGTTCAGTTCAAAACCTTAACTGAAGTAGTGATGATATGCCTTCAATTAATCTGATAGAAGAAGAAATGAGCCACTGAGGACCTACAAATGCACAAAGTACTGGTTTTAAGAACACATTTTTGTTGCCACATTTAAAGCTGGAAGAGACACAATAAATTCATCTTGATATTTCAGGCAAGTAAAGCAGAAACTCCTTATAAATAGTTATGGTAACAGTAGAAGGACAGTGAACTCAAGAGAAAGGTAGTATTGCAACATCTAAACTCAATGAGAACTGGTGAAAACTCCTCTTGGTAACCTGTGGCCATGCATGGACATTTAAGAAAGGAGGTAATTATAAGAAGGGCACAGGCTGACACCTTCACCTGGAATGGGAACCCCTGCACACTTTGTTAGAGATCCTTTACAACATTTAAGCCACTTACTGTTTTATTTCCACTCCAGCTACAAGAAGACCGCTAAGCATCCCTGATGGAGAGAATTTAGGAATTTAACAACTTTTAGCTTATTGCACCCAATGCAGCTTTTATGAAGAGCAAGAGTCAAGTCATTTGTTTTCCCACGCTCCATTTTTTCTCCAAGAGCAGAATTCAAACAAGTCCTGAGTAAAAATATTTGTCTCTATTTCATTCTTTGGTTTTATTGGAGAATCTCTGGCTTACCAAAAGAGGATTCAGAGCAAGCTTCCACATCCATCTGAACCCAGCATTCTTTCCACACACCATTCAGGACCGCTTGCCCTCCAACCAAGCTTTGTGCTGCCATTCTGCACACACAGTTTTGAACTTGCCTACATACATCTCAAGTAGTTAAGCTCAGTATATTATTCATCACAACACTGTCTGCTTGGTTTGATCAATTAATTTCTTCAAGTAGGAATAATTACATTGCCTAGATTTATACTAAATAAAACTACAGTCAATTTAGTTTTCTGCTCTCTTTCTGTAGGGAACATCAGAGCTCAGGGCCTGGAATTTAGACATGTCCAGAGAGCTCAGGGATGAAAAAGACAAGTTTCCCTCCTGCTGGATCTGCCCCATAGCATTGCTCAGTTAGGGAAATACCTTCCATTCAGGAAACTCTGGTCCAGACAGTGAAAAATAGATCATTAACCGAGTATGTTTTCTGCTTTCCAGGCCGCTCTTCACTGTGGCAAATAAAATGAGGAGAGAGAAGGAACTCTGCAGACTTGAGGAAAAGACATCTCAAAAGTTAATTAGTCTCAATTATATCTATACAACCAATATCACATTTGTCTCCCATGTAGTGAGGCAATTAAAAAGTCTGCTAGACTCTGACTTTTCACAGCAAATAAATAAATAAATTTAATATCAGACAGTCTACCACATTTGATGAGACCTTGAGATTAGACCTGTCCACTGTCTAGGTATATTAGTGGTACTGTGAATTAATATTAATGGTACTGGCTTTGAGACCAGAGGGAAGATGCCCTCAGGTTCCTTGGTGAAAAACTCTTTGCAGATTCTTTTGCATTGGACACTGTTGGCCGATTTTCTACCAGGCCATCACATTGTACTCTGGAGAGGCTGTATTCATATAAAGACAAATGCATTAATTGTATAAAATCATTTGCAGTCTTTTCACATAGGAGGTGTGGGCTAATCTGCAAATGTCAGGGAGAGAAAGAGCAGGGCTGCTTCCAAAGGGAAGGCAATTGCAGGAGAGATCCCACAGTCATCAGGCAGGGCATTCATCAACCAGGGCCCATCACATGCAACACTGAGCAGAAAACACCTGGAGGTCATACCAGGTCCAACCAAGAGTCAAGACTGTAAGGCAGTTCCCTGTAATGGCCCACATTCAAGTTCAACTTCAGAAGTCAACAAGCTAGAGTTAAGGAGTGTGTCCAGTGATGGCCAGGAGATCCACAGAAAGAAGGTGGAGCTTGGGTCTAGCTAGAAAGACATCCTACAGGCTAGGATCTAAATCAGCTGTAATTGAGCAGTCTAACTTATGGTCTGGTAGAGAAAGAATGAACATCTAGAGATGAGCATGGAGCCCATGGGTGTGAGCGAGGCCACAGATGAGGTCGATCAGAGCCATTAAGGCCCATTTGTGCATTTGAGAACTTGACAGGAAAAAAAAAAAAAAAAGACAACCAAAACACACAGATATACATTAAGTTCATGAATTTACACGGAACACACGCAAGACCTATTCAAATCAACGCAAAGACCTGGGCTAAACCCCAAAGAGTCCCAGCAGAACAGTTAAAATGAGCATGAAGATGCAATAAAGTACAAATACTCCAGTCAGTCCCACCACCTGGTTTTTGTTGAGATGCTGTGGATGATGACGTGTGAAAGCTTTTGTCATCTCCACATCTGATTGCCAGATAAAAAATTTCTGAGAACTGAGTCAAGCCTTCATGGATCTAATCACCAAGCACCTTTTTTGTAACACATGTACTACCTAATATATACACACCCTACCAATGCAGGTAGTAAAGCAATAATCTAACACTCCAGCTCTACTAGAGTCACTTACAAACACAATGAGTGTGTTGTCTCATCCTTGTTTGAAAGTGAGAATAAATAAGTATTATCATTTCTGTGAGTATTACTGTCATCAGTGATTACTTGGAATAATGAGGCATGACAGTGATCTAACAGAGATTCCTACAGATGAAAGGTATATCATATAGCAGTGAGAATCACTGACCCTAACAAAATGCATTCACTGTCTCCAGGGGGGAAAAGAAAGGAGTGCAATTAGAGGAGTACAGTATGTGTTATTCCCTTCAAGAACATAGTCTTGAAGTGTGATAAAACGCCATTTCACACAGAGATTATGAAACATTCAGTTCTGACACAGTGGGAGATCATTTTCAGCAGCCTTGACCTGGTACTGCTTTCAACATAGGGGCTTCGGGGCAGTTAAAGCCTATCTGTGGGGAACATAAACATAGCTATATTCAGATAGACTAGTGTACTTAAAGATACGACCCCTCTCTTGCAATCATGTGGCTTTGCTTCCTACCCAAAGAGAAAACAATAGAAGTACATGACTACTGCAGAATCTTCTCTCTGGGCTCCATTCTTTAGAACTGACAATTACATTCATACCCAATCATTACAACCAAAATAATAAATAAAATATCTAAATTACACATGTACTGTTTTCCAGACAGCATGGGACATCAAACCTGTGACTTTCTTCACAATTGGCTGCATAATTCCTCCAAGGTCCAACCATAAAATTCTCTTCCCATCCCGAACCCTGCTGAATTCTTGAATTTCACGGGGGAATTCTGCTTTGAGTGGAACAAAATATTTCCTTCTGCTACTTCTATGTTTGTAGCTTTCAAACCTCTCTGAGTGCTTAAAGAGGAGAGATAAATAAGAGCATGTGATTTATTTTCCTTAGTTAGACAGAAAATGTGGCTTGAATGAAAGATTAGGGCTCCAGATGTACTTAACAACCAGTCACTGCTATCAAAGGACAGACATGTTTTTAAAAGGCACTGTTTCCACAAAATTCTTTAGCTGAGGGCCAGATCCTTGAAAACATAACCCTAAAAGTATCTTCTTGAAACTTCCCTCTGCCCTTTGGTAGAAATCTGACACTTCTCCCCTTGCCTTCCCTCCATTGATGACTTTTGTTCTAGGGAGCTACAACAAAATTTCTTGGCAATGCACGGTACTGGGGGAAAAATGGGAATACGTGAACCCTGTTGGCACTCATTGAAGAAGGCCTGAAAAGACAAAACAAGGACATCAGTCACTGCACACAAATGCCAATAATAGCTGTACATCAACCCACACCACTGTGTGTCTGTCAATGCTATCTGCATCTATCAATCAAAATTGTCAAGTTTCATGCCAGAAATTTAGGCCTTAGAGGGAAACAGTAAGAGCTACCAAAGATAAGTCTTGAAAGCTGAATGCTACCTAACTTGTCCTTATCTAATTGTATCATGAAAGATTTCATGGAGAGAGCCTGACTCACATCTCACACTTGCTAATTAAACCTGGTTTCAGCATTAATTCAGTGTGAATATTCCTCCCTTACAATGTTGCCCGAAGAACTGCTGAAGGCCTCTTAAGAAACCTTACTGGAAAACTCATCCTGGGCTGGACTGAGCCAGTAAGTTATGAAGATTAAAAGTAATGGCCAAAACCAAGGGTGGTCTCTCCTAGAACTGACAGAAGCCTGGTAAATGTAACATTCGTCTAGTCCTGGTCCAGACTTTAGGCTGCTGTCCATGCCTTCAAGACTCTATCTGTTCACTACCCCAACCAATTTCCTACCTTCCAGAAAAGTGTCTTGCTTTGCCCACATTTTCACAGTCACAAAGTGAGTTGGATGCTGGGAGGTGTTTTCCTCTAGCATGGTCCATCAGAATAACATGTGATGTCAAGTGCATTGCAGCCCTATTTAATCAGATGCAATTATTGTTCAGGTGCACGTATGTCTTGTTCGGCCATCAACACCAAAAGCAAGAAAGGTCTCTCCTAGCACAGTAAGCATGATTTTTTTAACTGTTATGGATGAAATAAAGTATAACAAAGAAAAGGAGTATTTTCAGATAAAAGCCTGATATTTGGAGAGGATTAGAGGTTTGTTCCCCCCCCCCCCAGCTTTACCACAGATCTCATCTGTGACTTGGAGTGTTCATCACTTCATCTTTACTCTGCATAGCAGGGATTCTCCCTCTTTGGTGCTCTTATTAGTTTGCAGAAGAATCTGTGACAATGTTCAGGCATCCAACAGCACATAGGCACATTAAACAAGTTTAGGGTTTTGAGATACTTCTGCAAGAAAAAAAAGCAGCTGTGATAGAGTATTTTGTTCTGTCTCCTAAACAACACACTGGTGTACCAGGAACTAGAACGATGGGTGGGCATCCATATTTGTGAGCTCAACGGAGACAGACTGAGAACATTCTGAGGAACCCCAGCTCCTCCCCTTCAATTACTCACCTACCACAGTGAGCCACAGGAATTAAACATTAGGGCAGTGTGGGAAAATTTAAGCCAATTGAGCTTGTGTTCAGAGAACAGTTGATATTGTAAATATTTTGCCAGTGGCGAGCCCAAGTGAACACCCTACCAATCAGCTGAAAATGAGACTTCATCCTCATACAAAGACTGTCTTTACTGACACTGCAACTGAGAAAGAACTAAACTTTCTGAGCTATTTCTGTTTGTTTCTTTTTTTCCTCACAGCAAACCCTCATAGTCTGTACTTAAATATACAGACCAGTTCATCCTCATGAGCTCTTGGAGACAAACTAACCTGAATTAACTGTCCTCAGTTGTATCCACCATCTTTCCAGCACTGCTGAATCTGTAGGTTCCGATGTGAGAGAAGATTTTTATTCAAGCCATGCACAAGGGCTCACTATGAAACAAAACCCTGTAATGTATCAAGACGCTCTGTGCCAGGCCAAATAACTTTTTGTTAACTTCAAAGCCCTGGTGAGACCTTTGAAGATGACCAGGTGCGCTGTGAACTGTCAGCCTGAACTACCAAGCTGACAGAGAAACCTTCTGAACACCCTTACCATATAAACAAGAAAGGTCAGATCATTCTCCTATGGAATATGACACTGATACCACTTACCCATGGGATAACTATTGGGTTACACGGACTGGCATGACCCAACCTCTGTGTGGGAGAGTGGAGGGAGCTGTAGACACCAGGCTCTTCTTTTGTAGACCTTGCACAGCAAAGCCTGATTGATGGTGTGGCTTTCCAGTGACAGCACACAGAAAATATCTCCAGCCATGCCCTTCACTGAAAAGGTTCACCCTCCTAAGAGAGCAATCAACACCTCAGGGCCCTCACTCAACCGACCCAGCAGCTGGCAAAAAGCAGGAGAAAAGCAAGTGTGAGCTGCTTCTCCAAAGCTGACGTTTCCTAGAGCCATTCAACAACAGCAGGAGGACAACCACACAGGCTCTGCCTTGCCCAGTGCAGTTCCTGTAGGCTGGCAGTAGGCTGCTCTCCCCCACCTCAAACTCCCCTCTCTGCAAAGAAGTAGGACTCAACTATCAGCTCCTGAACTATCAAGAGATCATATTTGCTATACATTTAAGCAAATGGAAGCAGACTGCTTGCCAGAGTTAGGCAACCCTCTGCTGGTGCATCTTACTGGGGGAGCTCAGAAAAGGGTGGGATGCCTGGAGAAGCTGAGTCACACAGAGGCGAGGTGAGCTGGCAGACCTGTAACACCACCAGGTCTCCAGATTATCAGAAGAAAAAAATGTGAAGTACATATTGCAAAATGTGCCTCCCACAGAGACAGTCACTGATAAACAATCTTCAAATATCATTGTTCAAATAACATTTGAATCATTTTCTGACTCAGTGATCAATGAACGATGGGTGACAGAAATAACAGCTTAGCAAAGACAGCAGAAAATATTAAGGAAAGCAGTCAACAAGGTGTTGTATTCACAGCTTAATTTTAGTGATCCCACTAAAGAAATCATTACAAAAGCCACTGTTGTGGATAAATCCTCTATAAAGCTAAAACAGTGAAACTTATGTTAAAAAAAATACTCATTGGCTGCATCGCAGACAATGGTAATTCTTAACATGGGATAACCTTTATACTTTGCTCTTTCCAGTTTCTCCTGATCCTCATGTGCTTCACTGGCACTTTTCCATTTTCTTGCTCTTGATTAAAGAGCACTGAGAATCTCTCAAAATAGAAGTGAGGCTTGAATTACATCTGCCTCAAAAGGAAGAGAGATAAGAAAACTAAAAGAAAACTTAATTAAATGTTGTTTGTATCATTTAGGGCCTTGCTAGAGGAACCTTCTCTTTGATGAGTTAAAAGTGAAATGAAAAAAATGCTATCCCATGGAGAAATACACACAACTATTAGCTCATACTGGCGGCTTCCCTGTTGCTTGATAGGAAAAATCAAAGATTTTCAGTAAATGACCAAACATATACAAATGTCAGTGAAAAGAATTACCTGTTTCTGTACTTGCCCAATATGGCCAAGGCTTCACCATACAGTATTTTTCATTTTACAGAAGTAGTCTTAGTCACACCAATTTGCCGTGTGCAAGAAAACCTGAAAGATCTGAAAGATTTTCAAGTGAAAAAAATCCAACTTAAGTAAGTGCCAAAGTTAGAGTTTCAACGCACCTTCTGGTGGACTTCGATAAACAAAAGCTGGTGATATTTGGAAGCACCAAATAGAACCATTCCCATGTAAATCGTAACAGAATAAAAATAACTTGTGTGATTTAAGGATTTGCCAGGCTGTTGGCCATGGTGTGGCCAAAGTAGCACCAGAAGTCAGTGTCGAAGCAGGAATTAAACCTCTGAGTATCTGGCCATCCCCCTAACCTTCTCCCAACCTTACCTCCTCACCTGATGAAGCTGCGGTTGAGCACAGAAGATAGATGAGGAAATCATGACTGTAGAGATCAGCCATGCTAACCACCACTGCTGACATTAGTGGTGACACAAACCGACAGAGCACCCCAAGTCCTTCCCACAGTATCTGAGACAAGCTCCAAAGCATCTGCCCAGAACACAAAGCTCTCAACGGGGCCTTTATTCAGGTGGGTTGGGGAACTAATCTCAATTTCATGGTGAAAGATTTTTATTTGTCCTGATGCCTGTTGCTATTGTGAACTGATAGAGAAGCTTACCTCTTGTCAAAATGCCAGCCTGATTAAAAGTGATACACCTCCTGTGACAACGTGCTAGACTTTCAGACAAGGTGTTCTGCTACCTTCACTCTTGACAGGACGCAGGACAGCAAAAGGAAAGCAAGCAGTATCTGAGATTTTAAAAATCAGACTCCCAGTGAAGATCTGGTGAGCAAAGTGATCTAGGACTTGAAGCAGGAACCCAGGACTCAAGAGACATGGTGCTCTCTCAGCTACAGCAGCAGCCTCCAGGCTGGGCGATCACTTGATCCCTCCATGCACAGGCTCAGCCGATGCGAGATGAGTGTGAGGTGAGCTCATTTCTCCCTATATGAGATTCCCCCCACCCACCCACGAGAGGTGAGGTGAGGATAAGTTAATGAACGTGTGTGGGATGCTTCAATCCTGCATGATAAGCCTCAGAAGGGACCCACAGACAGAAGACAAGCAGGACGCCAACAGCAGCTGACAGAACTCAGCATGCATCCCGACCCCTGCAAGAGCTCACCATGGCTTTTAAAGGACCTGTTCTCCTGGGGATTGATTTGTTTATTCCCATCCCCTCCTGATCCAATACGTTATCTTTACATCGTGAAGTTTATTTCTGAACATGTCAGCACGCTTCTGAAAAGGTCAGACACATGACGGCATGCCCGTGATGGTGCGCAGGGAGGCACAGACACAGCTGCATTCCTGGAAATCATGTTTTGAAGGGTTTTCACAGGAAAGTCTGACACAGCAGCTGGCTTGGCAAAAAATCGTAGGCGAGCCACCATCTTCCCCCTTTCTTTATCACTCCCCTTCATTTCTGTTCTTTGCATGAAAATATAAAGGTTGCTTCTAAGTATAGGCTTTGCTGGCTTTGTTTGAAAGCTTGCCATAGCTCTCAGACATGATAACACCAGCCGGGTGCTAACTGAACTATATTTATCAATGTATTTCATAAAGGAAAAGCTTAAGTGGTTTTGAGGAGTTGGGATATTCTTTCTTTCTCACTTTTCCTTGTAGCAGACAGCTCAGTTCTGCTATTTTCCAGATGTAAGCCTGACAAGTCAAATATTATTAACAGAGATCTGTTTATACGTAACAAGGCTTTGTGTTTAAACAAGATCTAAAATACATGTATATTCAGTTTTTCCTCTTTTTTCTTTTCATTTTCAAAACAAATAAAAAACTCCAGATTACAAGTGGATTCGAGAGTCTAAGTATACTTTTCCCCTTTCCCACAAAAGATACTGGTCTAACTAGCATAGCTCTCTCACCATCACCTCTTCTCAGCCAGAGCTATGGGTTCCCCTCGCTTCCCAGCCCAAGTCTCAGTATGCAGCCCTGGGATAATATGGTCTGTGTTACTCAGGTACGTCTGAGCCCCTGTCAGGTGCCTGGAAAAGGCCCAGAGCCATGGGTCTACTACTTGCCTCATGAACACAGCAGACACTCCTGTCTTTGGAAAGAACTGCGGGGCTCCAGGTGCCCAGCCTGATGAAAAAGGAGGCATGGAGGACAGGAGAGGGGTCCTGAATGCTACCATTTTCTGACTAATGAGCTCTACCCTGTGCCAGGCAACCAGGAGAGAGACTTTCCTGGCAGCAGCAGCAAAGAGTAGAGCAGCGTTGGTGGGTCTCTGCTGTGGGTCTTCAGATCCACAGGTACAAGCCTCCACAAAACTGGGGTAAAACTGCCATCACCACAGCCTCCACAGGCATGCCCTCAGCTTCAGGCCCATCCTATCAGGATCCACATTCTTCCAGGAAACAACAAGGAAAACACTCCCTGCACGGGACATGTCCTGGGAAAGCTGACAGATAAGAGTGCTGAAACATTGGTATCCAGCTTGTCTGGTACGTCAGCGCATTAATGCTATGGCACTGACGAGATGTCTGCAAGTGGGCTGGCAAGAGAGCAATGCATGATACTGTGTGCTGTGGCTCTAGTCCTTTACCCAGTGCTCCCAAACGCTTCCCAGTAGGGTAGAACCCATAGCAGCCATTCTGGCTGCCCAGACTGTGGGACATCTCTCCAAGGCCACCACGGAGACCAGCCACCAAGTCACTCTGCTTCAAGCAAGTTTCTGATATTGTCTCTCCTTTCTAGGTACTTCCATGCACGTTTAACACTAGATTCATTAGATATGCAAGGAAATAAATCTTAACAAACCGAAGACTACAAACTACCAGTCTGAACATCTGTTTCACCAACCTTGGAATTTTTCAGCTCCAAATGATAACAAAGTTGACTCCATCCACCTGAAGTCAACAATGTAAAAATGCTGGAAAGATGAGAGTATTTTCACATTATTCTGACTTGCTGCGACTATAAAGAACCCTTTATAATCCAAATATTTGATAAATCATAACCTAACCTCCAAACCATCTGTGGAAAATTTTTAAAGAAGTGTGCATAAAAGCGTTCACATTTATTTCAAAACACATCATTCACAATTTCAAAACATTTACAAGCTGTACAGAGTTACTAACTTGGCAGGAGGGGAGAGTCTGGATGAAACCCAGAATCGTATGGGCAGGAAATATACCATGGCTCTTTGAATGGAGGTTGACATTGGGCGTTAACCCGTCATTTTTCAACTTCCCATCTCTCATTCCTGAGGCCATGCTTGATCACCTGACTGCTCCAACCATCCCAGACACTGTACTGGTGAACAGTACACGCTGGGACAGAACATGCAATGTATGTACTGGACATGTGGCCCAATTCTCACTTTATCAGTGCTCCTTGCAACTCTGGAGTAGAAGCCCTTCGACCCACAGCAACACAAGGAGCAACAGTGAAGCTATTCCCTCACTGTCTGTCATGAACTTAAAGACATGATCTTGCCTTTAGCTCACATTTAGAAGTTGCACTGTGGAAAGGAAGGGAATTACAAGGAAGATGCTGTATTTTAAACATGGTGAATCTCCATCTTAAATCAAAGCCACCCAACTCAGTGCAAATACGAAAGTTTATCTGCATGCTTTTCTTCATACACAATGAAAAATACTGTTGACTTCAATGGAATTGCTCAGCATTCATAAAATCAGAGGTGGCCACAGATTTATGATGCTGAATGTAGTTTAGCAGAGAGAAAATCTGCTTCATTTTATCCCTATAGAGTACAGACATTTGATAAATACATGTTGTCTTTGCACTGTCAATGACAGCTCACACCCTTTTAAAGCAATCCCTATCCCCCAGCTCTGAGTTTCTATGTATAGCACATACCCTCAGATATTTAAAGAGTGAGACTCAGTGTTTGCCATCATTTCAGACTTATCTTTGGCAAACAACAAATTGACTCCAGTATAATCCCCAAAAGGAATAACTGTCCTTCCAAAATCCACATTCATTCTGGATGCAGTTATACTAAGAAATTCAAGTCCAAATCACATGGCAATAGTCTTAAAAACTGCAATTTAACTTCAAGTTCACTCTCAGTTTATCTCATAAAGGATCCTCCAGACTTACTATCAAAAGAATTTTCACACGAACTGAACAAGAAAACTGAAGTAATGATAGGGTAAACAGGTAAAATGCCTGTAAATTCAGCATTATGGGAGCTGTAACAAGGAAGGATATGTATAGATACAAATCTCTCTATCTGAATCTGACTATGAAATCTATCTTCAGTACTGCTCAACTGTATGACTACATAGAAATCGTTCTACCTTTCTGTACCTCACTTTGACCACAGAAAATAGGGAAAATTCCTCACAATTAAATTGTTATCTTTTGGATAACAATTTGAAGATGCATTTGAAGATGCTCAAAGGCTCATTAAAATCAGGGTAAATGAAGAAAGTTCATGCTCAAAACAGCTCACTTTGCTCATACCCCACGAGACAATGGGTTGGTGGGAAAAACAAAAGATGTGCAGGAGGGAAGGATAAAACAAGAATGAAACGACAATGTTGCAGCAACTGTTACATTGCATCATTAAAATTAAATGATGAACTGAATTTAGACAGTCTTAGAGAATATCACTGAGCTCCATCCAGTTTAATGGATATAGCTATTTCCATAGCAACAAATTAGTTTCAATAAGAAGTGTTTTTAAAAAAACTAACAAAACTAGGCAAAAGATGTGACACGTACAAAATATGGGATGGAGCTATGAATGTTTTATCACTGCTTGTTCACCATAGCCTGAATAATTCACTAGTGCTTCTGTCACTCATATGTGTTGTGGTCATGGCTGCAAAATTTTACAGCCTACTCACAGCTTTGCAAATCCTCTACTGATTAGTTTCTAGTAAACAGAGCAAGTGGAAAGCATAGAAGTGCTAAGCCACAGAGGCACTGGTTCTCTCCTCACAACCTGCTGCTGCATGCAAGTGCAACCTCAAGTCAAACAGAGTTGTTACACATGCAACCTTTGCTAGTCATTTTATATTGGATCTGTGTCTACACTTCCTGATCTCAGCCAAAAGAGAACAAACAGTCAGCAGCAGAGATTTCATCTGTATCATACATGATGCTCAGACGTCACCCATGAATTATGCTATAAGCATCAGAGGAACACAGCCAGGCAGGTCTAGGACATCTGATTCTGTCCTTCTAGGAGAAGCAGAACATTAGCCACAGGGTACTGACAAATCAGTCTGTTAATTGTTATCAGAGATTCATAGAACAGCATGAATTGGAAGGGACCTCAGGGATCATGAACAGGCAAGGTTGCCAACACCTAGATCAAATAGTAGATCAGATTGCCCAAGGTTCCAACCAACCTGGCCTCGAACATCTCCAGGGATGGGGCACCTCTCCAGTCAGTCTGTTACAGCAGTTCACCACACCCTACATGAAAAACTTCCCCCAACTTCAAATCCAAGTCTCCCCTCCCATTTTGGAGAGGATCTAGAGGAGGGCCACGAAGATGATCAGAGGGCTGGAACACCTCTCCTGTAAAGACAGGCTTGTTCACTCCAGAACAGAGAAGGCCTTAGGGAAATACAGCCCTTTAAATATTGCCCTTCCAACATTTAAAGGGAGATTGCCATCAGGAGAGAAATCAACTTTTTACATGGCTAGATAATGATAGGACAAAGGGGAATGGCTTTCAACTACAATAAGAGAGATTCAGATTAGATATAAAGAAAAAATTATTTACTGTGATGATGGTGAAGCACTGGCACAGGCTGCCCAGAGAAGCTCTGGATGCCCCATCCTTGAAAGCATTCAAGGCCAGGCTAAATGGGGCTTTAGTTTAGTGTGTAACAAACCCCCCTGCCAGGGGTTGAATCAGATTATCTTTAAGATCCCCCTCCAACTCAAACTATTCTGTGATTCTAGGATTCTATAATGGGTCATACTTCTAAAATATTCCCTGTTTTGCTGTTTGTGTGCAATTGCCCATGCAACTCTCCCGAACACTTCATAATCTCTGAGGCAAAATGGTCCCTGGACCATCTCCAAAGGGCTGTTTGCAAGCCCTCTGATCTGGAAGCTATAAATATACGCAACGTGGGCATGGGCTCTTCCCTCATAGTATCCTCAGCAGCCCACACTGTTAACGGGTACATTCAGCTTGTGAATGTGCTGCAAGGTCTCTGAGTCTTCTGAAGATCTTCCAGAGTGACTTATTGGAAAAGTTGACATTTTAGCTCTGAGCTCATACAGCAAGCCCTCAATGTGACCTAAATTTGGGCTCCAAATACAATTGTATTACAGTTAGAGCCAGACAAATAACAGGTAATTTGGGAAAAATGGAGGTGGAGAAGAAATAAAATAAATGAAAACTCAGGTTTTTCTTTTTGTTTGAAATACTTTGTTTAACAAGACTCTTTGGTTTGTTCTCTGATTACAGACCACTGTTGTTTGTTTAGCACCCTGAAGAGGGAAAGGGCCAGTGTTCACTCTATAGAAACGACCCTAGTCTCTGCTGATACTGTTATGTGATAGTATACATGGAAAATTATAGCTGTATGTCCCAGTTTTCTTAGACAGAAAAACCACAATGGGCTTCAGAAAGGAAATGCAATTTTTTTAATGACCTGATTTAATAGATAAATGTTTTTTTGAGAACCACATTAAAAAAAAAAAATAGAAACAGCCATCATCTGCAGAATAAATATAACAGGTCAAATCCTTCAAATGCCATCAAATAAATGCAACTTCCATAACTTCGGAAGACCAATCCTGTGTTTCAAGAGCCTGGGGCACTGTTCTGCCTGCTCTTATATGAGCCTTACTTAGATGCTCCCTGCTGATTTTCCTTTAAGTGCAAAATGCCAGGCCAGGTGGAATCTGTGCCTTCAGTATTTGCCTAGAAGGGAGAGTAATTCTTGTAAGCCTGCCTAGTGAGAGACAGCTGCTGATCTGCAATCAGCTAGCCATCACCTGGCAATAAAATCTGTTGCTCTGAAGCACCAGACAAACTCTTCCTGTTCTCTGGAAGGATGCAATAAGCTTTCCTTTCACCAGATGAGGATATCACTCACTACAACTTGTGTCAGCCCTTGTATCGGGTCTGGCTACTGCTGCAACTTGAGATATGCTGAGCCCACGAGCAGCTCAAGCAAGGCTCTCCTTCACAGCTGCATCTCCGGAGAGAAGTCTTTGCTGGTAAAGGCTGAGACAAAGGAAGCACTGGGTCCTTTTGTCTTTTCAATGTCCTTCATGACAGCTTGTTTTGTTCACTGAGCTCAGTGAGGGGTTCCCCATTTAGCCACGGTGACCTTCTGCCACACCAGTTCATGTTCTTGCACATATGGGATGGACCCTATATCCCTGGACAGCCCAAAATAAACTGCAGCACTGGTGATTTGCTGGGAATACTTCTCCACTGGGAGAAGTGGGTAAGAGTCCTCGCTGTGTCTGCTCTCACAGAGGAAGAAAGGCTATCCCTCCAAGGAGGGATAGCAGAAAATTCAAGTTTCTTGAGGAACACTACTTGTTCCTAAGATCTATATCAATGTAGCAGCCATACGGATAGAACACAGTCCCTATTGCGAGACTCCCTCCATTACTAAGTGAAGAAAAACTTTTGCTTTGCTCCTTGCTAGAGGACTGGTGAAAACCTGGTCTTAATTGTTTTGCAGGAAAGGAAACAGTTGTGTTCTGTTGAGCAACAGAGAGATACCTCTGAATTTGCAATCAGCTGCTCACTGATGTGGTCCTTTGACCCAACACAACCTGATAGATCACAGCACCTATATCAGGCAAAAATGAAAACAGCTATAGCTAAATCCTTCCAATCCTTTTCACTGTGCTTCTAAAGGTATCTACAAATTATGCCAAAAGCCAAACATCCAAGATCAAGTAAGCAGCCCTAGCTTGTTGCTGTGCACAAAAGCTTTGACATAAACTCCTTATAAAACAGTAAATGGACTAAAGTTTGTCCTGTGAGTGATCTTGTGCAGGGCTTAGCAGTGACTCAGCCAGCATTGCCGGCCTGCAGCAGTCTTCTGCTGCTGGAGTCAGGGATTCAGCTGTGGATGCAGCAGACCTCAAAAACACCAGACAGCACAGACTCTTTTCCCTGCAAGGAAGAAAGATCTGACCCATAAGGAAGGGAACAGCTATCAGCTGGTTTTATCTTGACCTGGTCTGATCTTGTCAAAGCCATGAGGATGATCTAGAAAGAAACGTGTATCAGCAAACTTAGAAAACAGGAGCTGTATACTCAAGGGCTGCAGGGCACTGGGAGGGGTGAAGTATCTCTTCTCCCTCTGCATATGATCTATGTGAGCATTCTGCTGAGTGTTTGATGAAGTGTGCGTTACTTACATTTCCATATGGATGAATAATTAACACAAAGCATTGCAACTGCCTTAAGCCTTAAACAGAGCTCTAGCACATACAATGGAAAATGTAGTGGTCATTATTAAAAAAAAAAAAGAAAAAGAAAAAAGATATTGGCCAGAAAAAATTACCACACTGTGGTAAATGAAAAGACCACAGTTACTTCCTGCTCTGAGTATAAATGGAAAATGTGGTGTCTCAGACACCAATAGGCTGGTAACTGTTAGCAAATGTTGACTTTTCTAAGGTATCCCAAGCTGAAACTAAGCCTTTTTTGAGGTCCAGCCATTGCTAGTTTCCAGCCCACAACAGACTGTATTTCGCTGGTGCATGAAACAATTCTGCCGTGTACTGTAAGTTGTACAACCCTCTTACATGGCACAGAGCTGGTCAACACCTGCGTGCACCACTGCCCTCCAATGAGAGTAATCAGAACTGCTCTCAGTATCACCTAATCCCCTGCTGCCCTTCGCTTAAGGAAATTCCCCCAGCGCAGGACGCAGAGTTGCGCTCTTTCCCATCTGTTCCATCAGCTTCTAAGCAGCCGCTATGCGAGACAACTGGAACTGCTTGGAAAAACTGGGTTGGAAAGCTTTCTGATTTAAAACGGAAATTGTTTCCCAATGAAATCTTTGCAACAAAACGTTCTATTTCCTCATTAGCTATAAAAGTGGTTGGAAATTTCCATTCTGAAATGTTTCCGATGGAAACCAGATTTTCCCCCTTCCTTCCCACCCTGCTTTACCTCCCATTTCCCAATAAAAATATCTGCAAGGAGAACAAGTTTCATTTTTTAGTAAGAAAGATCTGAAGATCATAACATTTTTTAGCAGCTGTCAATTAGATACAATTCCTCAGATGGCACCCTGTATCCTGTGGCTTCAGTTCTTTTCAATTCCATTAGAAGTTACTGAGGTCTTATTAATAGAAAAAAACAACCTATTTTGCTTCCCAGTTGTGCAGCCCTCAGAGTTTACTCCCATTTTTTGTAACATGCAAGATGAAAGAAAAAAAAAGTTTGCCCACAATGCAAGTGCATCAGTGTCATGCCTCTGATCCCATGTGAATGTCTTCATTATTTATATTACCATGAATTTCTTCTTAAATGTACTGATTTTTTCCATCATCTGTAATCCTCAGCTGCCTGTCAGATGAAGATCTAAAAAGCTAGTAGGATGGTTTTGCAGAGTTCCTTCAAAATGCAGATTAAAAAATTAAATAGATTCAGATTTATGCACTCATTCTTCTCTTCCCCAATTGCATTTTATGCCTGGCCTTTCCAACAATGAAAGGGCCAGGTACTATGCCATCTCTCTCTGTCTAAACACCTTAGTGAGCCATGTTAAAATTAATAAATTTTTAAGAGGCGCATTCACACAGTCTTGAGGGTAGGCTTGTAATGGGATTTTTTTCGTACGCTATAAGTCAGCACAATGGCAAATGCAGAATTAAGTCTATGTTCTTTTGAGGAGGAGGAAAAGGGAGACACAGTTTTATACTTACTCAGAGGATATGAGAGGTTCCAAAAGCAACATAATGGGAATACAACCTATTACACCACATATGGTCTTACTTATCTGTTATTCATATAAGAATTCCACATCTTTCCCAAACAGAAAATAAGAGAAGAGTATGTACCACACTCGAGGAACAGAAGATTTCACTCTCATTAAGCAAGCCAAATTTTGAACAGGGAAATAACACAACTTTCTATCAACAGTTAAAAGAGAATTTACATGTGAAAGTTTCCTAATGTCCTTTTCTTGTGTTCCTGCTTCTATTAATCCCTGCTTGAGCAGAAAGGATAACATTCTCTCTGAAGAATTTTTGACCAACATCTGCAGTATCACAAAAAAATAAAGCCCTGCTTAGAATAAATAATAATAAAATCTAAGCATCCTCTTGAAAGTCCATCAATTAATCAATCACCTTCCAGATTATCATAGAAATTGTCAGCTCAGTGGGACAATAAACATCTAATGCACATTATACAAATTTGCCAAAGTGACCTTAGAAAGGGAATCCAGCTCCAAGGGAGTTTTGCAAAATCCAGACCCTCCCCCTCCACCGCACCTCAGAACTGACCCACAATCAATTTATCATGATTTAAGAGAGTACTGCTCACCAGTCAGCTCATGCTAACTAGATGTCTATCTGAAATACAACATGAGGAAAGCTTGAAAAAGTTTGTACATCTGGTATTCTAAAGCTAATCTGAGTTCCTGTTTCCTTTGCATAGGCTGTAGCATAGATTTAAGAGCAAGATGCAATTCATATTTAATGAGGGTGGTGGCTTTCAGGTCTGTACAATCTTGGAAAGGTCATGCTTCCCTTTGAGTCACAAATGTACAAAGCATTACTTTTATTTGACTGACACGCTTTCTTGCTCTTTAAATATGGAAGAGAGCTTGTTTAGCTTCTGTGCCAGCATGGCACTATTACTTTGTCTAATATTATTTAATACTTCAATATAATTAAAATGTATCTGTTCACGCACAACATTTTTCTACTTATTTAAACCTTGTAACACAATGGAAAGCACAGGAACGAGAGCAGGGCAGCAAGATGCCAGGCTACAGCAAGTGAGAATTTGCTCAAACACAACAGCCATGGGCACAAAAATAAAGGAAAGAAGCTGCCCACCTTCAGAAGGACTCAGATGCACAGGGATCTCTAGTAAGACACCCTTACCTTTCCCTGTCAACCCTTAAATGAGGTCTGAGAAGGAAGGGATCCTGGCTCCAGCCCTTCCAGTCACGCAGGTACATTGCAACAGGTGCTCAATCACTGTTTCAAGCCATGACTTAGCATTTCTGCTACAGACTTGCTTTGTTCCTATTTTTCCTTTTAAGTAATGCACGAGAAAGTAAAAATCTCATTCATTTACAAAACAACTGGAAATAATGGGTGTTTGTGGCCTGCTACTGAAGAAAGCCATTTCTAAGCGTCCTGCTGTGACCTATTCCCTTTTAATAGAAGTTGCTTTTGGATGGATGCCTAATGTAAACATTTTCTTGCACTGAACAAAAAGATGAGTAGATACTTGCTTCCAGATCTTCAGTTCTTCTGATATTTTCAGTTACAGTCTTCAAGGAATAAATGAAAAAGGAGCAGAACATCATCCAAGAAAAGCAGGCTGTTCTGATCTTTGGAGATCCAGTTAACAGAGGCTTCTTGCAACCCCACCTATGGTTGTGAGCTTGCTCCCTTGTATTTGTATTAATTGTAATACTCATTGATCAACATAATAATGTTGATCAATGAGTATTACAATTAATACAAATAGCAATGGAAACTTTCATCCACTTCTTCTCATTTTATATTTAAAATATCAGGTTTCAGGGTGCTTATTAAATAAGTTCCTCTATACTCTATTCTGGCCAACATGCTGTAAAGTTCTGAAACCATATCCCATGGCCTTGTCTTGGGTATGTCCACAAACACAGCAGATTAACAGATCCCCAGAGAGAGGACTGGGCCAACACTAGATAGATTTGGGTCCAGACAGGTGTAACAAGTCTAAACACAGTAAGGCACTATAATTTACTTGAATTGAATATGCTCGCAAGTAAGCACAGTAAAGCCTCACAAAGGCAAGTCAAAGCGTCTTCATATTCCAGTGATCATCTGTGGACTGCATACAGTGCTTACTGGTGATCCTCTATCCTGAAATTATTAGCCAGAAACACACTGGAAAACAGGCTGGACTTCCACACACCATCACAACAGAGCTCCAGATCCACACTTCTGATTCATCTTGCCCAGAGAGGTTGTGGATGCCCCATCCCTGGAGACATTCAAGGCCAGGCTGGATGTGGCTCTGGGCAGCCTGGTCTGGTAGTTGGTAACCCTGCCCACGGCGTGGGGGTTGAAACTAGATGAGCTTAGAGGTCCTTTTAAACCCAGGCCATTCTATGATTCTATGATCTTCAGTCCAAGACAGCCCCTCAAATAATAGGACCAAGGTGTGTGAGCCATGTACAACAGGAAGCCTAGTGGAAAGCTTTGTTGATTACTAACAGTGTTCCTTGAGTCCTTGAATGAAGGTCACAACAATCAGGTGTTCAGTAAAGAGAAAGCATCTTAGGTCTATGAATTCTCCAATGTCTGCAGAAAGAAGTGATGTTATGTGAAGAATATTTTAAGGAGAAAACAGAGCAGGCATTAAGACAGGGCACTATTGTTGCACAGGTCCTGTGATGCCAGGCTATTTCCTGTCCCAAAATACAGGATGGCAGTTGCCTAGATGAAGTAACAGTGGCAAGAATGAGCAAATGTTGAGTAACATTTTGAGCTGGAAGAGCTTCTTGCTTCAAATAGATCTCAGTAGCCCTGGAAACAACTGTTCATGTATGAATAGAACCTCAACCCCCTCTGTATCGTTACTATTCTTCAAGATGTTTTCACGCAACAGAGATATGGCAGAACCTGCAGAAGTGCGACTGGGAGATGAGGAGTAACCAAATACATTTTTATATAAATTTTTGGAAGTTTCCAAAAGCAATTAGAACATTCAGAATGAAGAACAAGGCAAAGCATGACACCAAAGTATAGCTGCTTCTGTTCTGCTGTCCCTAATTAACCGTGCTCATCATTGGCACGTAATCATGTGTCAGCAGCCCAAGGGTTGTTCTTTAACTCCCAGGATTGCTGCCATTTTCCATTCTGCCAGCCAAATGAGCATTGTATGAACTCTGCCTCAGCAAGTGAACTCAATAAGTCCTTTTATTCTTCCCCAACCCCATTAAAATGGCTGTTAAATCTACCCACCATTTGTTCCCTGTGAGTACTTCGTGCCTTGGTTTCTCATGACTCCTGCGGATTTCCCTTCTTTCTTCCCCAAGAAACCAAAGCAAAAGACTTCCCCTCTGCAACCCCGCTGATCATTTCCTACTGAAGATCTTTCCCCTTTGATCACTTACTTTATTCATATCCTTACAGCCTGTTCTAGAGCAACAGATTTGGGGGCAGCGTATTCTCTCTCCCACCACTGAAGAGATCAGTGCCTGCCTAAAAGACAGGGGTGACGTCAACCTGGCTGCTCTTTTTAAGGCAAATAAAAATGCCTCCTGTCTCTTCAAGTACTGCTTTTGAAGCCTGAAACCCAGCTGGAATTTAAAAAAAAAAAAAAAAAAAAGGGTTAAAATCCAGCAGTGTGCTCATACTATACACAAACCTACTAATACATATTTTAACAAATTACACAAACTTACTGGCGTGACCTCCAAGCCACACGAAGGACCCTGTGGAATTGAACTCACTCATTGTGCTGTAATAGGTTAGCCAAGTCACAGAGCCCTGCGTTAGCTCAGTGCATTTGCCCTGGCTCACTTCTGTGTCACCTTCAGCTACTCACAGAAGACTTTTGTGCCTTCATTTAATCAGTAAACTGAAGATATCATGTACCTGCCCCACAAGGAGAGCAGAATGTCTGCAAAACTTGGATAAAACCGCAGCATTACCAAGTGAAGAGTAACTTATTGAGGCTGAAAAAAACACAAATAAATGTTCAGGAGAAACAAGAGCCAAAGCCTCTGATTCACAACTCAGAAGTAATTTCACAACCAAGAGGTAATTTGATTCAGCTGATTTAAGCCTTATTTTTTGTTTAATTCAGCTGAGTCTTTTAAGTGCAAGGCTTTGGATTTTTTTTTAATTCTCTCTTATCATTTGTTCTAGGAATCAAAGGAAATTTATCTCAACTCAGAGTATTAAAAAAATACACCTTTAAAAGACAACAGACTGGCATGAAAATGTATTGTTTCATTCCAGTGAAAGAGAACAAAGTACAAAACCACGTAATCATTTTATAAAATCACAAAATTCAGATCACATTATTCATTCAGAGCAACTGTTGCTGATGTGCTTTTTCTCAGCTGCTCAGAAATAAGGCTTTTTTCACTAACACCATCGTCTTCATTCCTAACAGGGCACATTCCTTTTCTCCTTCCTGCCCAAGAAGTGAAAGTGAGGGTGCACCAGCAGACAGTGCTGCTCCTGAAGGTTTGTGATGCTGTTCACATGCACTCCCTTTCATAACCCTCATACTGCAGGTTACCTGAGGTGTCTGCTCCACACTTTAGTACGTTCCATATATGTTCAAACACATTTTTCACATCAGTATTGCAGGACTACTTTTGCCATACTGCTCCAGCTCAGCCAACAACAGCTTAGGTAAACTTCAAATAGCTTTTGGACAGTTCTTACTGACATCCCCAGCAAAAGACACGGGACTACTGGCAAAACCCTTCTCAGACAGAAAACACTACTGGTCTTAGTGCCCTGGGATCTTCAATGACTCACATCACAGCTAGGCACACAGCTTAGAAGGAAGTGTAATAACACTGAATCTTCCTTCTAATAATCTTCTCTTCTTTTTCCATCTTCCTTCTCAAACATCCTCTTCCCTTTTCCTTTTCCTTTTCTTTTTTTTTTTTTTAAACCACTTTGCATCACTGGGGACAGAAAGGTATAAAATATTTGGTGTGAAATGCTACACTGCATCATTCAGTTCTACCTCCATAGAAGTTGATAATGCCTTAGAAAAGAGCCAAGTCCTTAGAGATTGACAGCAAATATGGACCATCACTTTAGCACACTAGGAAAGAACGGCTATCTGCAGAACCCTTTTAATACACAACTTCTGTGCCCAAACAGTGTGAAAAAGTTCCAGCAACGCTGATTCACAGGTGCTGACCAGCCTGAAAACGCCACATTAGAACTATCACAAGCTCACAGGTGTGTTACTGGTGACTTTGAAACACAGAAGAAAAAAAGCAGAAGGAAGAAAGTGATTCTTCAAACTTAAAATCCCCAGATTCCATTTAGTCACCTCTCAAAATCATGTATCCCGAGCAACCTGAAGGCTACTTGATAGGACACAATTAACTGCATGCACATCCACACAGTGCACCTGGCCACATCCAGAGTCCCTTCCAGATAAGACTTTCAGAGCTCAGTGTACTGAAGTGAACTGAGTTCACACATCATGCCATCTGGTTTACTTCTACAGAGACTGAGAATGAGATTAGGACAGGATGAAAAATTACTAAGAGCTAGAAGCTGTCCAATATTTATGTTGGAAACAAGTTCATTAAATGTGAAAGTGGGTGTTCGACATCCTTCTCCATTCAATTGCTAAACAGAGTGATCAATAAATTAAATACAAGCCTGCTACAGCCTCAGAGGAATTTACATGTAATGGTCCCAAAGCTTGCTAACTGAAGGCACAACATCTTTTCAGGGAGATAAGAAGTCACTCTTTTCTGTTGCTGGATAAAATAAATTTGAATGAATTTCTACATCTGTTTCAGGTCAGTTGTCCAGTCCAATAATCATTACTCATGCACACATTTGAAAACCAGACATCAAACCATTGGGAAACTACTACTTTTCTCTATGATCAACATCAGCAACTTCACTATTGCAGTGCAGTCTTACATAGGTCCAAAAGCTGGTGTTCTTACTGGATGTTACTGAGATTGCTGGGAGAAAAGTCCACAAGAATATGCCTAGAACCTTCCCATTTAGGACATGAAAGTGAAGCTGAGTTTCTTCAAGGACTTCCCACTTACCTTGCAAGAGATGAACAAAGAAGCAGCAGGAAAGAGAAAATACAGCCAGAAACTGGGAATTCTCTAATATTCAGCAGAAAACAAACCATTGAACTTTCACATACAACTAGGATGAAGTAACATCTGGAATAAAGTTTCAGTTCCTTCTGAGATGAGAGCTCTTGTGTCAGAAAAGTCTGCAAAGCATTTACAAGACAGTCAAAGGCAAGGGAAGTCAAAAACTCTGCATTCACAAAGATGTGTCTATACCTTCCCCTTCTAGAGGAGTTGGATCAATCATGCATCCACATTTGTGGGCAGAGTCCAGCACTGTAGCAGTGGGTGACATCCAGCTTTTTGCCTCACAAAGCTGTAGAAGTCAGACTGTCCAACAATGTCCATTTAGATAGTCAAGCAGAAAAAAAAAAAACACATGCATGTATGTTTCCCAGTCCCAGTCTCTAGATCCAGTGCTGTTCACATCAAATATCATCAGTTCTGGACACCACATCAGCACACACTATGTTTTCAGAGCCCCCCCCCCCCCCATACTTTTTACTCAGCATTTTGCATCAATTGCCATAGGGAAAAAATATATATATTTATTTTTTTCTTCTAATTTTGCAGCTTTTCTCCTCATTTCCTGCTGCGATCAATATCCTTTAGCTTATTGCTGTGCCATTTTCTTGTCATAAAAGGGTAGGATGCAAGCACAGCAAAACCTTAGTTTAGGCACAAAGGAATATAATTCTGAGTGAAAATTCAGATTTTCAGCAGATGCTTTAGCCCCAGAGATTCCTTTCACTGTTATTTAATCATTATGTTGCAGAAGCAGACAAAATCTCCACGAAAGAACCCCAGTTGTACTAGACACTATACAAACAGTGAGTTAAAAAAAGAACTTGCCTCCCTCAAGAACTTGCAATTTAATATAAAAAGCAGGTGTGACATCTAAGCAGTAAAGAGGAAGATGGTAATTGTGGAAGAGTCTCTAGCTGGATTCAAATTGATTTTAAAAATGCAGGACTTAAATCAAACCACACCAGAAGTCCCTCTCATTCAAATGCACTGCCCAATGGGGCACTGCAGATCGCAGGAGGCAGCTGAAATGGACTTCCCTGTCCCAAAGCAGGCTGCCTTACACTACAGTGCAGCTCAGGGGTAGCTGTGAACCTGCCCATGGGCAGTGGGGAAGGAAGAAGGCCACGGCACACACGCAGGGAGCTCAGCCAGGGTGTGTACAAGTTGGCAGTGAGTCATCTGGGAGTCCATCAGATAAACATCTAAAATGTAGGTTGAGTTGAAGGGAAGGAGACGCAAGAGGGAAGAATCTGCTGGTGGCCCATAGAGAAAGCAGAAGAGGACCAGGGATCATCCAGAGGCAGAAAAATGAAACACAAGCAGTGGACAGACCTAGTTTTATGCAGAAGTTAGCCATGATAAGAATCGCTCTCCTTTTGGGGATTGCTTATTAGAACTCAGCTAAGGCGCATGTAGTAACATAAATGCATAGGAATTCACAGAAACACAGAATTGCAGGGGTTGGAAGGGACCTGAATAGATCATTGAGTCCAAACCTCCTGCCAAAGTAGTACTCTACAATGGGTTGCACAGGTAGGCATTCAGGTAGAATATCTCCATAGAAGGAGCCTCCACAAGCTCTCAGGGCAGCCTGTTCCAGTGCTCTGTCACTTTCACCATAAAGTTCTTCTGAATGTTAGTACAGAACCTCCTGTGCACAAGTTTTAGGCCATTATTCCTTGTCCTATCACTACACACCACCACAAATTCATGCAAAAGAAAATTATAAGAAAAAAAAAAGAAAAAAAGAAAAAAAAAAGACTTGTTATTTCTACCTTTCACCTTTACAGATCTGTCAGGTCTCTGCTCTTTCTTTTGCAGCATAAATACAAAACCTACCCAGAAACGTGCTGTGAAAGAAATTTGGTGATATAGTGCTCATTTGGAATATTGGATGGAAGGGATCTTACCAACCATCTAGTTCCAACTAAATAGTCATGGCAGGAACAGCTTTCACATAGATCAGCTGGCCCACAGCCCCTATCCAGCCTGGTCTTGAACACCTCCATGGATGGCCTCAAACACCCTCCACAGCTTATCTGAGCAACCTGACCCAGTGTCTCACCAGCCTCTGAGCAAAGAATTTCCTCCTAATATGTAATCTAAATCTACCCTCTTTTAGCTTAAAGCTATTATCATTTGTTCAATCACTACATACACTAGTAAAAAGTCTCTATCTTTTTTATAAGTTCCCTTTAAGTACTGGGAGGCTGCAATGAGGTCTGCCCAGAGCCTTCCCCTTTCCAGGCTGAACAACACCAGCTTTATCAGCCGTTCTTCACAGGTGAGGTGCTTTGGCCCTCTGATCATTTTTGTGACCTTCCTCTTAACCTACTTTAACAGGTCCACATATTTCTTGCACCGTAAATTTCTCTTAGGTTGAAAGTGATAATCATGCATTGCAATATGAAAAGCACCATAAAATACATGCTCCTGTCTAACTTGGATAAGACTAATTCTGTAAAGGCAAAAAACTAGCTGGGAGTAATTGGAATTGTTCATATGGGAAAGAGCTCTTTGATATTTGGCTCATATTGGCTATGAATCAGAGGGACACTTCTTGTCCATTTCACTTGCTGACATCAGACACAACCTATAGGATCCAGTGGCATCTCCTATTAGCTGGTGATCAAAGACCAGCAGTGAACAGCCTTTTATTTCTGTTCATTAGTTTTCATCTCAATTTATTTAAGCTTTGAAATTTCACGATCTTATTAAATGCAAATGCCAACAACAGAAAATAGAGAAAATAAAACCAGAAAATTGACCTATGCATAAATGCAGTGAGCTGGACAAAAATTTCTACAGCTTTTGATGCAAATGAAACATTGCTAATAGTTTAAGTTTACCATTAACTACTGAGTTATTTCAGCGCCTCCTGTAAGAGTTGTTTTGGGTGCCCCAAGAACACAATCTTCATTCGATGTGCAACAGCTACCTGAATTCCAACAACGTGGTATTCAAATGTTTGTTCTTTCTAAGCCCAGTGACATCAAGGTCAACCCCGTGTTCCATGATCTGCAGTAGCCTTTGGTCAGCATGCTAGAGGATATTCAAGAGCTGGGCACTGTAGGATCCCCCAGTGAAGACACACTCCTAGGCATCAATGACATTATTGCAGCAGAGACTTGTGACACAGTGTTCCTCACTCTGCTGCCGGGTAATAAAAATTCCCCCTTTTCCCATCTCCTTTCTGGCATGCTTTTTCACAGAGACTTAAAGTGCACGTTAGCCAACTAATTCAGATGAATGAAGAATGGGCAGAATATTCAGGCAATGTCCCCACCCAAATAGGATACTTTCTCACATCGTCTGTTCTTTCCTTTGGGTAAAATTGCATCTTAAGTTATCTACTCTGTTCGCTGAAAGAGAATAGTATTAAGGGGAGAGCATTGCTCATTTTCATGCTGAGCATAACTTACCTCGTAAACCCAATAACTTATTTAAAATGAAACAGTGTAGCTGACAAGGAGGATCCAAGGGAGATGTTGAAAAAAGATATGGGGAAAATGCCCATCTATTGTAGTAGGAATAATGTACAAGATTCAGATTAAAGTGTAATTTATTGCCTGAGTCATATGGGGAAGCGGATGCTAAATTAGTTCCTGGGATGAGGAAGCAGCTGCCACAAGCACTGTGCTCCCTACATGCAAATGTATCAGCCCATACTGTAATGCCTCTCTCTGCTCAGGCAGCATTTCGTGGCTGGGTTTTAGGAAGCTGGACTCTGCCACACAGCTGGAAATGCTGCCATATAGTGTGCTGGCAGTGAAAAGCCAGTTAAGGCCAACTATCATACACAGCATGGGCCTTGTGCAAGTGAGGACCTGTCTGAATTCCTAATGAAAGCCAGCATGCTTCCTGACAGTAACTCCATCGAAGAACACATACCCACCTGCCCCAGACCTCAGCCCTCTGTGCAGCAAGAAAGAGGATAGTGATGCTTTATACCTACTTTGCCTCGATGGCAATGACACACAGCACTGAGCAGGTCTGGCTGCGCCTCACAGAAATGTAAAAGCACTTTTGTCCTCGGGATGTGGGTTAGTGGGCACGGTGGGGATGGACTGACAACTGAACTAGATGATCTTAAAGGTTTTTTCAACCTTAATAATTCTATGAACAGGGTCCACAAAATGCCCTTACCCCCTGGAGAGACAGTCAGAGATTATGTGGCATCCTAGAGCTTCTCAAATAGCACTGAATGCATCATACCATGTAATCCCACCTGTCTCACTGTAATGGATATATCTACCTCTCAAAAGACCCTTGACGGGTTTTTGAAAGTACACATTATTCTGCCTTTTTTTTTTTTTTTTTTTCAAATAGAAAGTGATGGCCAAAAGAATTAATCCTGTCCGGACAGGAGATGAGGCATGACAGTTCACAGGGAGTTTGCCCAGAATCACAGTCTACCTCTAGAAAAAAACTTTTAGAAGAAAACATTCTGAGTTCAGAACACATCTGATCTGTGACACCAGAGGAGTGTCTCTGGGAAGCACCTTTCCTCCCAGTCATCTGGTACTTAGTTCAGGGCTGAGCCAGCTACGCGGTTACGGCATGATTTTGTTCAAAAGTGGATGGAAAACCAGGAGATGCTGGGTCACTGAAAAGGTCTGCACCATTTTGCATCATTTGATTCCTTGGACTTGTTGGTATCTTGCCCACTGTCATGCACTACACGACATAGCCAAAGGGTGATGAGGTCATGACAAGGAAACAGGTTGAGATTTGACAGGATGAAGTAAGTTCCCTATTCATCCGTGGATGGTAAAAGGCTTTATCATAGGCACTGCTACCAAACAGCAGCAATGCTTCAGTGCTCAGATGTGCAAATTGAGGGTGTGAAAACAGAGGTCGGGAGGTATGCAGCAGTTCTTAAAAATGTCTCCTCTGCCTGTCAAAGACTCCTTTGTCATCAAAGAAGTTAAGCAGCAGGGAAAACGCAGTGGCAAAACTCATCCTGAGAATCTCACAGCATAAACTTTCCTTTGATTTTTGAGTACCACACTGCAACTGCACAGCTATCTTTTTTCCTGCTTGTGAAGCAGAAAATACAATGCAGAAGACAAGCAATTCCTTTTCCCTAAAAACACAGACCTTAGGAAGAGTTCATTTTAGAGTGATGCTGTTATCTTTTCAAGTTTGCGTTTCTTTGTTCCTTCTGTGCTGCTTTATTACCTCTTTCTATCAGCCATAGCCAGTGATTTCTTAAATTCTGCCTCCAGCAACAAGGAATGTAAGCAAGTATAGCTGATGTAAAATTACATCCATGCCTTCATTCACTGAGCAGTGATTGTCTGTTGAGTACTTGCAGGAAAATTCTTTTTTTCCCCAATACAAATCCCAAGGCAGCTGAGGTTACACAACTAGCTTCATACTTAGTTTAAAATATGTCTCAATTTATAAGCCATCTGCAGCACTCATCATTAAATGAGAAGGCCACAAACAGGAAAACTCACAACCATGATAAATAATCAGGACTCAAATGAGCACTCTAGTTTGAGGCAAGAATCTGGGTTGATCAAAATGCTTCCTAAATGATGCCAGCAAAATGAATGGGACAATCACATCACAAACCACTTGTCTGAGGCAAATGGCCCACTTTCCGAAGTCAGTAATATGTTTTCTGGCTCAGGAAATCCCCAACCTGCAAATCATTAGAGAGTAGGAGAAGTATCATTAGATGCTAGTTCTTTTTTTTTATTATTCTTCCCTAGGAATCTGCTTTGGCAACAAGATATGGAGGTAGGTGGGCTTCTGCACAACCACTCTTGTGTTCTCATGCACAAAGCTATGGGTGTGAGAGCAGGTGCACTGCAGAAAGCAAGAGGCAGAGGGCAATTCAGTGGGTACCCTTATCCCAGCGAGTCCTCTATGTATCAAAACTACCATGAATTACTTCATTTACTTACGTTCTAATCATGCAGGAAGAAATATGTGGGGAAGGCTTATTACTGAGAAAAGCAAATCAAAGAAATTCGATTCTGCACTTAGATCCCTGTGTGACAAAGCTAGAGACAGTCCCATTATTGCTCACAAACAAAAGCGCTCCCCACAACGTCCAAATGCATTGCAGGATGCAGCCACAACTGATACCACTGGAACGAAATGAAGGACTCACAGAAATTGGAGCCTTCATCTTTGAGAACGCATAAAACCAAACGCATTTTTATCCCATGATGGCAATTACAGGTCAAGTGATATTTATTTGTTTGCACAGTGAAGACTAGGCAACTTGAGTCTCTCAAGATTTCCACCAAAATATGCTGATTGCCTTAGGGATTTAGATTTGCAGAGGTTTTTATGATTACATTTCAAGGCACATTATGTGCATATACAGAAAATGCAGTATAAGCTCATCATTTTTGCCAGGCCCCAGAAGGTCTCTCAGATTTTTTGAAATTAGAGATGGGAGGATAAATCAATGCATCCAATGAGTCCCCCAGCAGGATAGGATATCCTACTAAGATCTCATGTTGTCTTGTTTGGAGTGACATAGTTTGTGTGTGGAGCCTACTCCACTATTTCAGAGGTTTCACTTTTATGGTCCTTACCATCAGCCACTGCTTAATAATGCTACCTTTTTTAAACACTCTCATCCCTTTCCATTAATCTAGGAAAAAAAGCAGAATTTCAGAAATATTTGTAAAAGAATCCTGCATGTCAGTATTTAGCCATAATAGTAAAGCTGAACAAGCTTAAGCTCACTGATACCCAGTTTTATTAATAAATTCCTACTGAGGCCATTAGGGCTCTCCGCACAGTTAAAGTAGCACACTTTGCCCCCATAGCTCTCCCACTAGAAGAATAAATCAGAATGAACTGGAGCAGAATCTGTTTTGTCTAACATTTTTATTGTTCTTATTTTCTTTTAAATTTCTCATATTTGATTAAGAAAATTTCTCCTTGGTTTTCTGTTCTCTTTTCATTATGCCTGTAGATAAAAAGCCTTTGCACGGCAGGAAGAAGAGCAACAATTTGCCAACTCAAGCTGCATTTGCCATCTGGTATCCAAGAACTCAGCAGACTGTCTGTTCCATCAGTGCAATAATATTATGTCGTTTTAATGACCCCATGCTCTGATTTGAAGATAAACAAGTTGGACTCAGATGATACAGACATTCCCCCCTGTAATAACTTGCACTTCCTCTGCTGTTATCACCAATTACCATGGCACTGATCACAAACTGATATCAAAGGTAGTAAAATTTCAGAAAAATCTGATTTCCACTGCTTTTTTCTTTCTTTCCTGTGCTTTCTTTAACTGGTTTTAAATTGCTGCAGTGCCAGATGGATACAAGCAGTGCTGAGTAAGAGAACAGTGTCCCATTTCCCTAGAGAAGGCAGGGAAAGAGGGCAGTCCTAGTCATAGACTAAAGCCAAAATTTCCAAAGGAATTGGCAATTCTGAAAGGTCAGTGTTAGGCACCTTAAATGAAATCTGTTTTCCAAAAGAAGATATGAATGTTTTGAAATAAAAATGTGATTTCTGAATCTTGGCTAGCCAGTGATTGCCTCTGACATTAGACCTCCACTATAATAGTGCAGCCAGTAAAATAAAGCACAGATTTCTTAGGATGAAGCCTCAAATCTGAAAAGGTTAGTGTGATGTAGAAGGACTACACAGCTTCATAATCCCAGGAGATCCACAAATGAGGGGTTTAATGATCAGTACCAAGGAGGAAAACTCAGTCTACTCCATGTTTCTCACATTCCTCAGTACCTGTCTACTCAGGTCTGCTTCTGCCTCCAGTGGCTCTTATTTACTGGAAGCCAGATCCTTTTCTTCTTCTATCCCCAAGTTACTCATCTACTCTTGCTGCAGAGAACAGGATGTATATTGCACACTGGGGAGTATTCACAAATCTGCTTCTGTTTTCAAGGACAAGGATGACAAACTGAATGCAGAGCAACGCAGAGCAGTTTTATGAACAAACTATGTGTACAAAGCAGAAGGAGAACATACATAGTGCAGGCTACTACTACATCACCTGCCACTAAATGATAACAGCGACAGCCACTAGCAACCAGCTATTCTTCTTCTTGAGAGTAGGAGCCTGAATAATGAAAATATGGTGTAGGAGAGCTCATGGAAAAAAAGACATTAACAGAGTCATCCCTGCAAAAGAAGGCTTGGACTTGCAGGTATTGCACACAGCAGCAGCATCTCTTATTATACATGGGAATATTATCTCTCTCATTATCTCTTATTATACATGGGAATATTCAGAAAAATCATCATTCTTTGAGATTAAAAAAAAAAATTTAAGTAGCTGTAATACGCCATGGCAAGGAGCAAGACAACACATTACACCAGTCTCTGCATCTAACCAGCGCAGGAAAGACAAGCTGACATCCAGGCCCCATTTTCACTGCTCTCACCATGCACGTGATGGTGAAGGAGGGAACACAGCAGAGGAACTAAGAGGGAATGAGTCACTGCAGGGTTCAACCAGGATATCCCGTTGGAGAGCACTGCTTAAGGGCACGCTGACTGATCCACAGGCAATCAAAAAGATGCCTAAAGCCAGGAGGAACATTACAAATATTTCTATAGGTTGTGGGCAGGTTCTTCACACAGGATGAATCATAAGTTAACCAGTTGCCCTTTGCCACACGATAAGGAAAAGAGATGATAATGGTTATATATCAAGGACACTTTAATCCAGATCTGTCATAATAATTTCTTCCACCATTATACGTTTGCTAAAAGAGTAATAAATTATAGCTGAAAAGAAGGATACTGTCTGTAAGCAGGAGTCATGAATTTCAAGCCAGAAAGTGAATCTTGGCTACCATCCATCGTATAACCAACTCTACAAGCACCTATGTGAATTTTACAAGGCTACTCACAAAGCAAGAGGACCCACAATGTGAGGTATTTGTGACATCAGTTGAAAATAAGACAACCTTTACCTTCAGAAATCTGCATAGTTTAGCTATAAGAACAGTCACAAGTAAAATGGGGTCCAGGGAATGGCTTTGGAGAGGGGAAGCTCCAGCAACACTGTCAGCAAACCAGATGAAATCTGACAGTTAAATACTGCATGAACAAGCTTTCACCTAACTACTACAAAACTTCCCTGAATAACATGTGTCACGATGTCAAGCTTTTAGTTCAAATGCGATCTCGTTTATTACTTGGTAGCACCCTCAACTTTATAAGGATCATTTAGGATTCAACCACTGTACTGAATGCACCAGGATTTGGTAGCGTTTGGCAAGGAGAGACAGTGCCAAAGGAGTGGATTTGTGTCAGAGCTACAACTGATCAAATTGACCACAGTCAAATGGGGCTGCAACTCTCCTGGTCTGCCCATCTGTAAAAGGGATGTTGTGCCCTCTTACTGATTTATCTCGCTGGAAAATAGATTAAGGGAATAACTCCAATATTGACCTTCACTTAAATGCCAGCTTTAGAAAGCTTTTTAAAGCTAATGGAAAGAATCACACAGACTTCAAGCTGCTTCATATCAGTTCCTAACCGAGAAATTGATTGTATGGTGGTGAAACGCAAGGCACAAACATACTAAAACATTGCCATTTAACCATTGCTGCTCAGACTGAAAATACCAAGAGTAACTGAAATCCTTATTGTTTAAATCCTTCCACCTTGAACAGGGACTCCAAATAGTACACCCTAAAGCTATTAAGATTCTTTTGTTCATAACCTTGCTTCTATGAAATAGTTATTAGAGAAATGCCATTGGGAAGGAAGAGATCTTGCTTAGTTTTCTGGAACAGGAACTTATTCAGAAGATAAATTCAGATTATCATCTCTTCCATTTTTCTCTAGTGTGTTTACTGATGTTTTGCCCACAGGAGAAGCAGATCTTTCTTGATGAAAGAATAAGCAGTTTGAAAACAAAACAAACAAACAAAAAAGTAGATCAAAGAGAGAACAGAGAAGTGATGGAAGATGTCAGCTAAAAGAGGGGGATGAAAGGTAATGTACCACTGATTGAGGAAGCCATTTTTTGTTCAACTTCGCATGCATAAGATAAAAGTCAGGCTCACTTTCTGTGTATGTATTTATTTCACAAATTGTTTTCTGGTAGATGTTTTTCAACACACCTATTGAAGAAATAACCTCACATGTAACACATGCATTAGCCTGGTCAATGGAAAGGGAATCTCACAAGAAAACAGTCAGTAGAAATGAGTTTGCCTAGACAGAAAGACATTACAAAGCCCTCAACATCACAGACTGATTCTGAGGCAATAGCTCAAGGTAATATTGTGTTACTAGAAAATCTTTGTACTCAAAACATGAGTGTTCTCAGATCTGTATTTTTTGGCCTCGTGACAAAAACCCCATATACTGTTTTGAGTAACCATGTCTCACTCCTCATCTCTGAGCCTACCCACAGCACAGGGATGCCTCCTATTTTCAAATAGATTCAAAAAAATTCTCTTCGCCAGACTTGGGTAATTTAGTTGATTTGGATTTAAAAATATGTACATATTTCTTTCTTTCCTAGCTCCTCAGAAGAGGGACATTTTCTTCATATGTACATGAGGCATTTGGCAAGGCGTCACGAGCACTTCAAAAAAAAAAAAAAAAAGTAAAGAACAGTGAAATGTCGCTTCTGATTGTTCTCTGTGCCCAAATTGTCCTGGATATTTAGTAAGCTTAGGCTAATTATTGATGGGTCTAGTAAACATAAGTATCAGCTATGCACCATTGGCTTCTAGAGTTCCCATTATGAACTTTCAGTATAGGCCTGGATCAACTTGCATTGCAGTTGACTGAACATTGTCACCAGAACCATCACTGAGCAAAGAGAGAAGAAATTGAAATGTGGGTGCAGATGTGACTTATGAGATTTGCTCTGATTCTTTTCAGTCATGCTGGAAACAGGGAAACCAAGACAGAGTTGCTGTCTTGCTTCCTCTGGTGTTTATAGTCACAATAACTAAATAAAGCCAACTAGAAACATGAGAAGGAGAACATCCCTACAGGTTATGCTGCTCAGCTGGAGGCTACCAAGACTTGATCATGATTATCAGGCTCAATAATGAAACTGAAACTAATTATTTTTCTTTGAATCCTTGGGCCCCTGTAAAAACAGTGTTTGGATTGATCTCCTACCACAAGTTCTGTCAAAGATAACCAAGCAATTTATAAGAGTTGGAGTCACAATTTCCAAACTAAAGGAAGGATAAGAAACTACATGCAAGTAAACGGATTAGCTAGGTTCACCTACTGAGTCAGTGGAAAGCCCTATATAAACCAGTTCTCCTCACTTGAAGTAAGCTGTTCTGGTCATTGGTTTACCATTACAAACAAGGAATTAGTGGCTTCAGGTGTACGTGCAGCCACCTGTAATAGTCATGTCACAATGAAATGGACTGCATTAATATCTGACACAAAACACACACTGCCTACATTAACAGGAAGTAAAAACATTGATTTAGATATGACACAGGACAGTTCTTGGTTATGCAATCTTTCTACTTAGGGCTGCTACTGAAATATTATTTCACATCATTCACTCCTGCTAGGTGGCCTGGAAATAACTGGCTGGAAGAGGCTGGCTTAATGTGTCTTTTCTAGAGAATGAGCATTTCTTCTGAAAGAGCGGTAGCCCCAGATTTAGGCTGAGTCAAAAAGAGGGTTATATAAAACTCAGTATCAGTATATGTGCTTTCAAGAGATAGCTTTTAGATTTCTTTAGGATTTGGGCAGTACCCCCATGGACCTGCTCTAAATCTAAACAGAGTAGTGCTGCGTTACTGCAACGCATGATGCAGAACAAATGGTAACACAAACTGTCTCATCTTCTGCAACACCCAAAGTGAGATAGAAAATGGGAAAGCAGAAGATCATTATAACATCACCTCAGCCTTATGACAAAATGCCGTACTTCTCAGAGTCACTGTAATTCATGCCAGCTATGAAAGCCACCGGATTACTAGTTAGCTATAAGCTGAATATAGCAGATTCTTGTTACCATGACATAGAATCTGTGCGAGATTGTTGGATGGAGCAGAGTAAAAACTCATCATTGAATCAGGCAGTTATAAAGCAACGTAGTGATTAGTAGCAGCAGAATAAAAAACCTAAGTAAACCTTAACAGCCCAATAATCTTTTAGTTATTCTTGACTTCCTGTTCTTCTCCTACCTCATATTAGCCTCATGCTTATCTCCATTTCATGCTCATTATCATCATCAGAGACCGTAAGGTATGGACTACAGACATAGGGAAAAGTCTATCCCACATAGACCCGCTTCCACCAGAATACTGATGAGCTGTTGAATATAACTACCAGAGTACTTTGGAAAGGCAAAGCTAGAGACCGAGAGCAGCAGGAGAATGGGGAAGCAAAACCCCAGCTTTATATTTCACTCCAACCAAGAAGCTGCTTACACTCCCAAAAGGATGCCCACAACATCTGTAGGACACACACTCAGATGAGTGGTGCAGAGAGGGAGTGACACCCTTGCGACTTGAACCCAAATCCATTTCCAGACAAGAGATGGCATCACCCCTTCAGAATTTACGTTCCTGTAACCCATCCCATTAAACAACATTTTATCAGATTAACTAACAGTGGCCTCTGTTTGCCAGTGAATGCCAGCATTAACTGTAACACAAAAGGAACACAGGCCTAAGCCCTTTTTTTTTTTTTTTCAGATAGCAAATTGTCAGCTGAGTGGGAGCGTTGATGTCATTTTCAGACTCAGTGGCAGTGCCTGTTATGGGGTCACCCTACATTCCACCACCATCAGCAACCCCTATCCAAATCTCACCTATTATTTGCTCATTATCATTAGATTTTGCATGGAAGAAGGAAGGAGGAACAAGCTGACATCGCCTTCTTACTAACAAATGAGTAGAGAATGATCTCCAATAAAGCCTTGGGTGAGCAGGGAGCTGATGTTCTCTCAGGGTGCGCTCAAGAAGACAACATGTCAATGAGCAGTAACGCTTGTAAGCTCTCAGGGGAGGCAGCTGTCTACCCAGAGGCTGTTTCTGAACCCTTGAACTGAAGTTTGCTGGTCCTTTAAAGGCATGGTCACACTAAAAAAATGGCACTGAGGACAATCGGTAAGAGAGGAGTTAGTATGGAAAGGAAAGTCATTTGTGCCTGTAAAGGAAAACAACATGACTCTTTGGGGGCATGTTGTGACTGGAGCTGCAGAACACTGTCTCCCACCACGGTACCCAAAGCCAGCCGTGAGAGCAGCTGAGGGATCAGCGTGGAGCTTCCCATCCAGCTCCTGGTGATGACTCCTTCCAGCCTCCTGCTAGAGGCCTGCAGCTGGATGTACACTGCAGCAGGTGAAAAACTAGAAATATCTCATGCAATCAGCTGACCTCCTCCTCTCTGCGTGAACAATTCCTGATATGGTTTCCAACTGTTATCAGAAGCATTTGTTACTGATTTTTTGCACGTGTGTTAAAAAACCTTTGATGAAGAATTCTTTACTGCAGCTCAGTGTTAGAAGTGATTACTTCAAAGTCATATGAGAGTTTCTTCCCATTTAAGTAGTTATGTGTGACTCTTGCTCTTAGGCTTCCACAGCAAGATTCCACAGTGTTATAAGCTCAAATTAACTTACTGCAGATCAACTGCTACATTAAGTTTGCATGCATCTTTCTGGCAAATTTCCCTGACAGGATGCTAATAGCAAAAAGCAAACTCAAAGCAGCAATAATTAGAGTCCACACAAATTCATTAGAAGATGTAAATACACATTCGCATCTTTATTTCTCCTAGCTGATGGGAGGAAGCGTTAAACAAGTTTAAGTCAGTGAAAAAAAGATTCTTTCTAGTATTTCAAGGCTTCTTTAAGACATCTCCATACACATTTGTTACAGTTGGTGTTACAGCTGGAAAGATTATTGTGGTGAAAATGGAAAAAGAAACAAACAGGGAAAGAACACTCACCTGTATCCAAATATCTAGGTTTGGAGGAAAGACTCCACAGAGGAGGGATCTCCAACCAGAGATCCTTCCCCAGTGGCAGTCAGCCCTTAAACGGGGTCTAAGAGAGGTGCAGCCAGGCTCCACCCCTTCCAGTCATATAGCTGAACTGCCTTCACCTGCGCTCCCACAGCCGACTCACTCCTTTCCTCAGAAAAGCAGTCAGTGGTTCAGACCATGACTCAACAGTTCCCATACAACATTTCTTCCCATTTTTCCATTTCCATGACATGGAGATTCCAGTACAGGGCATCACAGAATCACAAGGTTGGAATGGACCTACAAGATCACCTAGTCCAACCATCCTCTGCATCCTCTCAGCAGCAGCTCTGCACTATGAAAGATGTGCTCATTTTTCTCAGAAAAGGCCAGCATATTTCAGTATTACTTCCCAAAGGAACAGACTGATTTACCCATGCATGGCCACATCAGCCATTCTTCATAAATTACCAGTACAAAAATTAAGCAGAGGACAAAGGCAGACCAGACCTTATGGCTCTGTGGTACAGTGGAGGTCTTTGCACTTGATAGCACCAATCACATCAGCACTTCTGATACAGCACAGAGCAGTGCAGCTCCTTTAGAATAACCACACACTCTAAAGCACACACTAAAACTAGAGGCTCTCAGCAGCTCTGAACCAGCAGGTTTTTTTCCTATTTCATTCTTAAAGTACCATAGATTGAGCGGTGTAGTGAGGAGGAACACTTAATAAGAAAAGAGCTTGTTTTTCTTCTGTCTTCCTCAGAGGGGTGACAACTGTCCAGAAAGCACTTACAGAACATCAATTGCAGCACATCTCTTTTATTTACCCCTCCCACTGTTGACTGCAGTTCCAAGCAGCAGCCTCCTATTCAGTGACATGATTTTCTGTTCCACATTTTCCTTGGGTGCCCATTGCTGGCAAGCGTGCTGCTGCCTCTGCTTCCAGGTCTGGCACATGATTTGCATAGCTTAAGTCTTCCAGAAAGTCATTTTCCTTTTGCTAGCTGATTAATTTGCTTGCTTTCATCTATTTTCCTTGCTTAAATTCCTCCCTGGGATTTCTACCAGCCAGTGCAGGGGCTGGGATGCTTTTTTCCAGTACAGTGAATTCTGACCTTCAGAGTGCTGCTATGCTGAGAGAGCTGGGCCATTTCCACGCTGTAAGCAGACAGAACTGCACAGAAGCGACAGTGCTACCTTACACCTCAGTCATCCTTTCTGCAGGCACCACTCACACCTCGTGCAGTGAGAAAGGACAAAAGCCACACTATGTCTCACTGTGCGCACAAGGAATTAAAATTCTTTTTCTCTACTGCAAAGAGGGACTGTTTGTATCCCCCAAAGATGGGACCTGTCTCTCTCATCCTTGGTGTGTACAGCTACAAACATTACCATGGGTCATACAATCACACATTTTCAGCTACAGTGCTCATCTCAGTAAAAAAAAAAATAAATGAAATCAAATATCAACAAACAGAGGCTGCCATGTTTGTATGGTTGCACCTATACACTGAGTATATCAAACAGGCAGCATTCTCTTCTGTCATCCATGCTGCTGCAGAAACCTGGATACAAACTGGGAAACTTGAGATCAGCACTCATACATCAGGCGAGGTGCCACAGGAAGACATGGGATGTGGGTGACGGGCTTCCCTCATATTCTCAGTTATATACAGACCAGTAAGGATGGATGGGAACTCAAGAGGGAGAATACAATAAATGATCATTCTTACCATTTGTACACCATGGCCCCATCAGAGATACCAATGTTTTACAAAATCCCAGTTCACAAGGAACTGTAATGAAAAAAAAAAACACAAAATAAATTCATTTCACTGTTTTCATATTGCTGGTGCAACACCATCTACTATACACTGGAAGTATCCAACTGTAACAGAAGATCCAAATTTGCAGACTTTGGGGATTTCACATCTAAAACTAAATTCAGAGCCGAGTGAAGGCCAAATCCAAAAAAACAAATCTGACAGATCTCTGCTCTTTGCTTCCTTGTGAATTTTTACATGGAGCAAAGCTTACATAAAACGTTCTCATCATGTAGCTTTTCACAGCTTTATTTTTAAGCTGGTAAAGTTTTATTCCACTCTAAAAGAAGCACACTGAGTAACAAGCTATCTGTTGCTTTCACTTTCCCAGAGACATGGCTCAATTTAAACTCAGCAGTACCTACAGTGACCACCACTTGCTTGGACAGCCTGTAACTCACTGACACCCAGAGCCAGGCTCCTGACTCAAACTTTGCTGCTAGCTCTTATCTCTTACAGTGGCACACATCAAAGTCTAGGGCCTAAATATCTGCAACCGTGGAGGGCTTAGATCAAGAATTATATTTGAACCATGTTATCCAGATTCACTCTTTATCAGTACTAGTTTTGAAAATCAAGACCCTCAAAGTACATTATGCTTCTCAGCAGTGATAGTGCTATTGGTTTTTCCAGATACATGGAAGAAACAGGCGTTTTGAATTGGAGGTGAGTTTAGGCAGGCAGAAAGGAAGATCAAGCCACTGCTACCCAAACATGACCATTTCAGTGTCTCAGCCTGTCCAACTGTTTCTCCCAGCCCACATCTATTTAGCAATGGACTCAGCTGCACCATGACAGTGGGAACATCCCAATGGGAAAAGTTAAAAAAAAAAAAAAAGAAGCGAGAGAGAAGAAGATGTGAACGGCAGCCACATGAAGATTTCCTTCTGCTCCTGTGGAAGACGTGACAGTTACAAAATTCAGATCAAGATTTGAATTTTGAATAGATCCTGGTTGGAAAATATTAAGGAATTTCTTCTGCCTACTGCTCAACTCAGCTAATGGATATATTACTGGTTTATAAGTCAGATGTCTTCATTTTGAACGTGCTGTCAAACAGCCACTAAGCTATTCCTTTCTTATTTACTGGGCTAAGGATCTGTTTGCACAGTAGTTCATATACTTTCATGTACATTCATTTGCTCAAGGAAGCTTTGAAATTGGCCAGACCAATTGTTTGCAGATGAGTTTTATAACACAGAATAGTTCAGAGCCTGGATGGATACAGTTCTGTCCACAAACACAGCCTCCTAGGCGTTCCAGTTTTGAAAAGAAGACTACAACAGAAGAAAAAAAGAGTACAAAGAAAAGAGCCTCACTGTCAAGCCTGTCATACGCTCAGAGCTGTTCTTGCCTCTCAGCAAACCTGCCCCCTTCCATCCTAGTTTGCTTATTAGTAGACAATTTAATTTTCAAGGAAATGTAAAACTATCAAATCCAAACTTCCATTTAGTCATTACACTGCCCCCAAAAAAACAAAGATTGAGGATGCCTATTCAACAGAATTTAAACAGAGCATTAAATTGAATGCAGAGCTCAGTTTGGTCCTACAAAGCAATGCTCCATTTGCCTGCAGGATTTTCTATTTCTGTTCTGTTTAGGATAACAACAGATGGGACCCCTAATTCAAAGGAAGATCTCAAGGCTTGAGGCAACAAAACTGGTCAAGAATGCAACAAAATAAGGTTGTTCCAAATGTAAGGGAAAATATGTATTCTCAACTGAAAAAAGGGATGGAGTCCAGATGGCAGGAGAAGGTACCCTGGATTTCTGGAACATCAAGATCCCACTGTCTTTGCTTCCCCTAGAATATGAAGAAGTCCAAGTTAACTTGAAATCCAAAGGGGTCTTTTCTAGAAGACCAAAAACTGAGCATAGTAACCAGCTCAGAGAAAGAAAACTCACTTCCATGCTACAGCACAGAGATTTGAGAATTAGATGCCAATGCCTTCCAAAGAAAAACAGTACTTTTTCTTTCTAATCATAAAATCAAAATGAAAGAATTTTTTTCTATGTCTTCTTGACCCAATTGAAACACTTCTGCTGACCCATTTGAAAACACTTCTTTTTAGGTCAATTTTCCATTAATTTCTCTCTGCCTCAGCTACGATTCTGTCTCAGAGAAGCGATAGCTCACATTCTTCTTTCTTTTTTCTTCTACCTCCTTCCTCTCTCTGTGTTCTCTGATCAGATTTCATCTGCAAATATGCCATGGGACATTGCCCCTAGCTGAAAGACTGCTATGTGCCACAGAGATTAATCCAGCCACAAATTGGCAGGGAGGCCTAAGGCACTGCTATTGATCCTCCGGATGTGGTCAATAGGAACGGAAACAAAATGCTTTGACTTTCAGAATGAAAAGAGTTTGGAACATCTGATAAATTCGTGACAAAATTAAACATCTTCACTCTTTGCTGAACCACTAGACCAAAACTATCCATTGAAATACCCATTTCCCACAGCACTAGTTTGTGAAAAAGCCTCACATGACCATCCCAGTTACTGTGCCACTCAAGACCTCTCAGCTGCTTCCTTTACTGCTTGTCCTGTCTGCAGTGCCAGTGCCTCTCCTGCCACTGACCCAGTTCACCTGCCCACGGTTGCTGTACTTTTGGAGCCAGGCAATTCCGTCACCAACAGACATGGGCAGCTGACAGGCACACTTGAATATGCAGAGTGAGGCAATTCCAGCCAAGGGTCTCTGCTGGATGGGCAGACCTCCCAGCTCAGTTAGTCCAGGTGGATGAGACCAGCACCAAGCAGCCATGAAAAGGATTTCTGCCCTACAAGTTTCAAGGAACAGGGCCAGCAGAAGAGCAGCAGGCAGCTTCTTACCTCATGGCGATGTTGTTCCTCAGGCTGCTGTGCTCTCCTGCCACCATTTTAACCTGGGTACATCAAGAAAAAGCCATCAGGGATGCTTATGAAAGAAGTGGCACACTGAAACACATCAATCCATTAGCATGAAATTAGCATCTCTGCCACAGGCTTCCTGCATGGCCTTACAAGCAACACAAAGGAGCAGCACTTTCTCAGTGTTATAGGGACTGGAGGAAAAGAAAAAAAAAGCCAACAACTATATTCCCCAGCATTCACATTTCTCACTTTCTTCATTCCTCAGTTCCCTTTCCATATGCTTGCCTGCTGCAGACACTACTTAGGGAGCATCAGGAGAGTCTTGCAGCGGGGTTAGAAAGTGGCCTGCCACAGTGTCTGTAAGGACTATCGTATCGCTCCTCAGCATTCGAGTTTTGCATATTTTTACTTCATGAATATTTGCTTGCACTGTGTCTGTTCAATTGCGAATTACCGGAGAGGCAAGAACACCCATAAGTGATATTTATTAACTGATATATTCTCATGGATGACTTAGATCCGTTCCTTTGCTGCTTGTATGTTTTTCACATTATCATCATGAGCAGAATTATCGCTTGTCAATAAGAGACAGCTGCCTCTGTGAATTTTTTAGTTCCAGGCGCATATGAAATGCATCCAGAAACACGTGTTTTACAACCGAAGTGATCGGCAAAATATTACACATTCTGACGTTCCCGAATGGCAATAAAATGCCCACTGAACAACTGGCCCTCACACAATGCGAGCTGGTGACCATCGGCACAGCAAGTTCGCAGTGCCCTCTGGAGGCGAGTTCTGGGCTTTTGGGGGGGAGAGAAAATTGAGCGCTGCTCTTGAGACAGGTTTGGGAAAGGGGAGAGAGGGCATTTTAGGAAATGGTCTGGAAACACGATGAGCTTTTAATGTCAGGGTTCACAGTGGCATCCAAGAAGGCAGAATTTCTTGTACGTGTAGTCAATAACTTGAAGAAATCCATACAGAAATTTATAGCTTTGTTTGACCTGAATCTGCTCTATTTTTTACATACTCCCAATGCAATTCTGAGAGAAACCTGTGGAAAAATATTTGAAAAAGTCTAGAGCCCTTTGGACACCAGCATTGCACTACAGACACATTTCATCCATGATGTAATGGAATTCCCACATGAAGGCTGTTTGCTTCACTGACATTTTTTAGTTTTAAGGAAAACTTCAGTTCCTGGGTTCCGGTTGGTACTGGAAGCAGATGCTCTGAAACGCTGAGAGAAATATTAAACAGTTACTGTAAGAACCCTGCTTTCAGTTTTAAGGGGCTGATTTGGCCCAGAAAGAAGTACGAACAAGAGCATCACAGGTTTTCCATCTCAGATTTGGACTGTTTGAAAATGCTTCCATCCTTGAGAGTATCCCTAGTTCTCACAAGTCAAGAGAAGCAGAAAAAGGTTCAATATACTTCAGATACAAATAGCACTGAGATTTCCAAAGGATATCTGCCAGCATCCCAAATTAAAAGCCTTCCAAGCCTAGAAAGTAACAGGACTGAAATTAAGCAGAATATAAATAAAAGCAGTTCAATAGCTGGTATTGATTCTTCCATTTGACTAAGAACACTGCAAGCAGTACGTTTTATTCCTTGCTCCTTGGAATTTCAGAAGAGAATTCTTGCTCTCTGTAACCTCACATCAGGTTTGTTGCTAGAGGTGAACAGTTAGCTGTGAGCAGAAAACCAGCCTCTAGCCAGGAGCTATATCTGGTGACTGTTCTTCACAGACACAAATTGTATTACAGCCTTCGGAAAACTGTAGGACAAAATCTCATATACAACCCTTGCTCTCTCTGACACGTCCAAGACATCATTTGTATAATCTTTAGCTTACTATATATCACATCTCTCTAATTACTATCAGATCAATGTAATACATATAAAAGGCTAAAGTAGGGATTACTGCTGTCATCAACAAGAATAGGCCATAATAAAATGCCCACACTATTCAATCATTGTATTTATAAAATCATAATAATGCCGTTTGTTTCTTTCCCCCATCTTGGACTATCCTGTCCACGTGCTTTTTTTCTGCATTTTGAACTCTAAATGTGGATCTGGAATAAGAAATACAGAAATTGAGCTGGCACCTCTGGGCTTCTTGCCACAAATGTAACAGTGGATGTTTCAGAAAACTCTGTATGTATCAGTGGAGAGCAAGAAAAAGAGAAAGAAACAGAGGAGAATGAAAGGGAAACTAGAGAAACTGTGTACTTTATCAGCCTCTACTACCCATCTTCTCCTCCTCTTGGGGCCATGGCATCAATAACCTCAGGCACCAAAGTGATCTAGAGAAACTGTCAGTTAAATAATTCATCTCCTTTCTTATTCTGATGGAAGAAATGTGAGGCAGCTGGTGATATCAGAAAAGCATCAACTTAAAATGTACATATTAACCTTTCCCTTACCAGAGCATACAGATAAGATACAGAGCTTAGCATGTTCCTTAAACCAAGACCCAGACAGTAACACAAACATTATCTAATTTACCAGCAAAGATAAAATGAGGGAAAAATGACAGTTCCCGCAAACCACAGTGTATGAAGCAACTGCCCTTCCCAGCCAAGAAACACCACCTTTCCCAGCTTAGACATACTTCAAAAGGGAGAAACAGAATTTCCAAGGCTCTGATGATCATAGATTCCGGTTCACTGATGGACTGTAGGATGCACTCAGAACCACAGGGCAAAGCCCACTATGATATAGTTCAACAGCTTCAGCCTGCCTTCTGCAAAGGGACACCTGCAGACCTTGTGATGCAGAGGAGCACAACTGCAGCAAAAAGTCTGCCTCAGAAAGCGGATTATCTGATAGCATCTATTTAACACAGCACATTTTGGTCCAAAGATTATAATATGCTCTTAAGTGGACCAGACTTACGCCCTGCAATACTTCAAGAATCTGGAAGGAGAAGAAAGATCACTTTCTAAAAGAAGCAGATTTGTCTGCTTGTGTTCTTCTGCCATCCATTCGCTGTGTGAGATAAGCACTACAGCAAAGAGGAGGAGGAAATCTGCCAAGAAAGAAACAGCGCAAAGCGTGTTTTCCAAAGTTGCACTGAACTGTTAGACCTCAAACTAAAACTTAGCAAATGCTAAGTTTTTTTAAATGCTAAGACCATAAAACATTGCATTAGGCAGCAAGATTTAAGGCCAGCAGCCAACATTTCTCCTATGTTTTATAATAGGGATTTAAAATCTTGACAAGTGTTACAAAGCCCCTTTAACTTGTGGTGCCAGAATAGGCAGGTAGGGACTGGGTGACCCAACCTGACAAAGAGCCACACCAGTGAGGTCTCCATCTCAGGATAAGAGCAAGAGCACAGTCCAGGCCAGCAGATCTGGTAGCACAGATCTTCAGGACAGCCTGCTGCCTATGTGCAAATGCGTGTGTGACAGAAGAGCACTCACTGAGCTACAGTCCACACAACCCAGTGCTATGGCAGAGGACAGCAATGCCCAGAGCATGGCAGCAAGCCCACACAGCACAGTGCAGACCTGTGCTTTTACTCAACGATTTTTAAATAGTGAAATTGAAATTGCATGTAACAACGAGTAAGGAGTTCACAGACACAGAACAAATTCGGCTCACATGAGGAAGGGGCATGTTAGTGCATTTCAAGAACTACTAATATAAAAGCAAAATACACTGCTGCATTCAAATTAATTAGTCAAATCATACGTTGTGCTTAGCACCAGGCTGGCTTGTTTGTTTTGCAGGTATCCCAGGAAGTAGCACGTATTCTGCAGCCACAGAATAAGCCATTAAACTAGTCCTAAAGTGCCACAAGGCCATGAAGTGACTGTGGGAGGCAACAGAGTTCCCTAAAACAAAACAAAACAAAAAAAAACTTCAGAAATATTTCTGTAAGCAAACATGCTTCTCTTCACAGGAGCAATAAGAGAAAAGAAGCAGGGTCTGCTGCACAGCACATATTCAGGTTGGAGAGTTTTCTAGTCTCAGACTGGACATAAAATAAAATACATACTGCATAACTGAAACCATATAAATCAGAATCAATGTTTTTCAATTTAGCAAATTAAGCTGGCTTTACAATCCATGAAGAACAATTATAGATCTAGGAAAAGCATTATGATCAAGAAAATAATGAAAGGTGGGACATAGTTTTCATTCCAGGTAATTGATGGGTTATCAAGGATAAAATGGTCCTGGAAAAACACATATTCTATGTTTAGAACAACTGCATGCCCACTGCTGCAACCCTCCAGTGGAACAGAGGTGCGAGTAACTGCGGGCCCTCTGGTTTCTCATTTCTGGAAGTGACTCATGGGTTATTCTACTTCTTAGTGGGAAAGAAGTCACCTGAAAACTGTCCCATTGTTGGGGTAGGAGGGAAACAGCATCCCTTCATTTAATTGGCTTACAATAAAGGCCGTACCCAGAGCCAGCCACTAATAAATACAGTTGCATAAATAACAACCATCCTGTATGTGAATTTCTTTGTGCTGCCAGATGAAACACTGAGTCTCGGAGTATGCAGAGTTGCTCTCTCATCTGAGCTCTGGCTTTGCAGCTGAGCACATCCTCTCCCATTGTGTACTAAAAGCTCTGACTGGGTGCAAATGAATAAGGTCCAGATGCAGTCAGGCATAAAATGCTGCTGCCCTGGTAAGATCACCAGCTAAATCTGGTTCCCGTGCCCTTGTAGGACTCCACAGAGGCTGGGCAGCACAGCAGTGGGACAGATGTTGTAAACACTGTCTGGAGGTCTCTCTGGTCACAGGGGTCCCTGGCTAAACTGAACTGACATTAGGTCTTCCATTTCCTTACCAAAATCATCAGGACGCATTCCCTGCTTCTGATAACATGTACCAGCAACGACACTAACTGACACAAGAGCAAGCAGCTCATTCTAGCTGTAGTGACTGTGGCAGAAGAGGAGGTGCAGCAATGCCACAGTTACCCAGCTCTGCTTTGGCCACTGGAAGGCTCAGGCAGAGGCCAGCACAGAACCTGCAGTACCTGCAGCCTGCCCTCTGGATACTCCTCACCTTCATGCAATGCTATAGGCTCTCAGGACTCCCTAAGCTGAACACAAACAAAACTTACTAGGCAAACATTACACTCCAGAGCTTTCTGGTGCGTTCCCATGTTATTTTAATGAAAAGTTTGACTACTGCTCGGAGCTTTGAGGAAGCTATTATACAAAAACATTTGGCCAAATATTTTTTGGCTTTTAAAGCCCTGCTTGTGTTCACAGCTGAGCCCCAGGCTTAAGCGATGAATATGTCCATCCTTACAACGGATGCTGTGGTTTTCAACAGGCTTTCCTGCTTCATGCCAAAGAGGAAAATGATATCATTTGTGAAGACTAATAGCTGGGTTTAAAATCACTAAAGTTAAGAACAGGAGAAGACAGTCTCCTCTTTAGTACTATACAGCATCAGGAAACTCATCTTGACAGTATCATCCATTCTGCATCTCATGCAAAGGAGAGAAGCTGATGTCAGAGACTGTACAGATCCATCCTGTTGGGTCTGCAGATACATTTAAACAGATGTTTGCTTATTTGAAGTTCAGCAAAATAGTTCTGTATGCACAAGGTAAGGTTGGGAGCTCCCTGCTAGGAACAGGAAAGAATCTATCCTTCTATTACACACTTGAAGCACAGTTATAATCTTCTGTGACTGCAGGTTGTTCCTCCTTTGCTCAGAATCTCTTTCCATCAGCATAAGGATTAATTCATAGTAATCTTTCTACATGTCCTCCCTTTTGTGCTGCCCTGATGGCTTTTTTTTTTCCCCCTAGGGAAACACTGGTGACTCCACCAATTGCATCTACCTCAGAAACCACACCCAGCTGCAGCAGTGCTAATGCATCTATGCCCCTTGGCCATTAGAGCATACAACAGATTCAGGTCACCAACTCATCCTTCCAGAAGGCTACATACAGCTCATGGTTTAAGCCACGCTTCAGGTTACAGACAGCCAAGAGCTTAGGCTGCTCCTTTGCTCCATCATCTGCAAGGAGAACAAACAATTCTGCAGGAGTCTTCCAAAAGACAATCCCATAGTCTTCTGCTGCTAAAAAACATTGAGACTGCAATGCCTAGGAAAATAGAGCAAATAAACACAGCATCCTTTCCAAGTAACAGGAGCATGCAGCTTTGTTGTTGTTGTTGTGGGCTTTTTGTTTTGTTTTCAAAATAGGACTAATTAAGTATGCTACACTCTAGGTAATACTGACATCCTATGTGCTTCAAAATCAGCTCTGCCCCAACTAATGTCCATACATGGAAATCACGACTGGCATTGATGACTGATCATCAGTTTTTTTGTTACAGTTATTATATACAGAATAACCTACATACATAAACGCAGTTTTGAAGAGCAAGATAAAGACTACTGAGTATTTCAAGAAGTTGGACTATGAGCTGTTTTAACCTTCATCTAGGCAAGGAGAGTAGTAAACAGTGTTGCTGAGCTAAGTCAAATAAATGGATTTTCTTTTTCTATTATCTTGCATTTCTTCCTTTTGCATTTCCTTAAATATGAAATAACAGCTATGCTTTTGAGACACTATTTGAAACTTCCAATTTATGTTACCAATATGAATTTACAGATTTTAGAATTATAAGAAACATACTTGAGTTGGGATAAACCATGCACCAAGACCAAAACCAGCTCAAGTAATACGTTCATAATATCCTCTGGCCAACAAACAGCAACTGTTCCTGACTAGCAGAGCAGCCACAGAAGTCAGGCAATCTTTACTGGAAATGGTGCACTGGCCCTAAATGGCTGCATGTAAGTGACCATATGAGAATGAAGCTTTGATACACTGGTTAGACAAACTCCTTCCATCCTGCTTTAGGATCACAAAATCTCTGAAAGGAAAGCTTAAGAAAGACATCTATAAAAACTGCTAAAAATATTTAGCCTTAAAGTCTATGACTTCAATGGTTAAAAGATTGCCTGCATTCCCTGAGGTGCAATAGAGAAAAGTATTGTATTTGGCATATAGCTTTTGACTTTTTAAAACAGTTCTGCACTAGAAAATGTCAGGGAGGAAGTCCATCAGCAATACCATAGATTTATCTGCTGTTAATAGGGCAGGGTGCTCTGATTTGCATTTTTGCAAAATGCAGTCACAAGGAAGAAAGTGTCCTAACAAAGAAATCCATGTGCAAACATTCCCAAGCATTCATTGGGAGCCAATGGTCTTAAGCACAGTAACATAACATAATGAGTAGAGCACTCCTTCAAACTATTTATTTCCAACTGGGGAAATCTGATATTAAAAATTCACACTTTTTGGAAAAGGTAAAGATAATTCCTTTCTATTTAAGGTGGGTGTGAGAAGCTAGACTGAATTCTCTAGTGAGCCCACAGGAACGTAACAGAATGCAAGACAGAAATTACCTGAACTAGAATGCATAAGTTGAGCAGGAATTTAGTTTCTGAAGAATACAGCTTTAAATATGAAAAAGGAAAAATAAGGATTTGTTGGCTTAATGGTCATTATCAACAAAGAAAATTCTGCAATAAGCCAGGTCACAAATTCTAAGCAGCTTAAGATAAACCCAGTTTACTAACATTTTCAAGAAGTAGATAAAAGCTAATTCCCTGTTGGGAAGCTAAATACTAAATTCACATTGCAAAAGCACTTCTGTGTTACTTTTTACTTGACTTGGGTTCTCTGAATCCTACAGTAAGTTTGAGGTTTCTACTGTTTGCCCTCACTTCCTATCTGTGCATTAGTAGCTGAGTTTGCACTAGAAACCCATTACAATATAGCTCAAAAATGCAAGGGGGAAAACACTTAATTTCCTCCCATCTTTAATATCTTTAATGCTATTTCATGCCGTCTATTTTATGTTATGTCTAGAGGTCTGGGTAATAGAAATGACTCATGTATCCCATGCTTAGCAAAGGAGCATGCTTTCTCTGGGTGGATAACCTGAACCATAGCAAAGCTATCTGACCCTTGCACTAAATTATAAACAGAAATTTGTTGCACAACCAGCCAGTTTTGGGTGGTCTTTGCACAGGGATAAGTTTTAAGGCTTAGCTTTGAATCTGAAAATGCATTAGATCAAGTGGTGCTTTGGGAGGAGCTTGGAATTTCAGAAAGCTTTTACAGACTTCCCAAGTGGCTGAGCAGTAGTTAAGGCACAGCCTTGCCCCCATAAAAGCTGTCTCTTTTCTCCTAGTAATGCATCTACTCTACAATAGCGAAATCCTGTGGGGTCCTTCCTTGGCAAGCATAGCTCTGAGCAGTGGCATAGTGAAAGCTGAGTTGGCTTGTTCTCTCTTGTGGCCAAGCCTGCAGGAAGAAGGAGAGGTGTGGAAAGTTTTCTAGAGATGCTTTTTAATAGCATTCCCCTTAAATATGTCCACAGGGGACAATAAGTGGGAGAAAGCTTTGCCTCCCTAAAAACTAGAAAAACTAATGGGATATACAGAAGGCTAAAGCCAGTTAGGCCTGTAGCTTAGTTCTGTCAGCTTCATGCAACCAGGAACATTTTTCACACCAGAATTCACAAGAAATTGGCCACACAGCTGCAAATGTCACCACTCTCTCAGCCAAATGCAAAACCAAAGCTGCTTCTTGAATACATAAATACAGTATGTGTATGTTTGTAATAAAGTAAGTGCTCCTCTGCATATGCATGAAGATGAGAAGGAATCCAAGTCATTCATCACCTGGTATGTTAATCCCACATAACTTAATGTGCTAGTGCACCCAGGCATCATAATGATAGCACAATCCAAAGACCAACATAAAACAAAAGACAAGAAGCCTATTTCCCTATGCAACGGTGCCTTTGTTATTTACTTACTAGAGTAACTTTTTAATAAGGGTACAAACCATCTAGATATTCATTCAGTATTTGAAGAATGAAAGTGAATGTATGCCCTAAAGATTTAAATGCTACTGCAGCTGACAGGCAACACACAATAATCTGCACTGTTATATGTTATATGTTATATGTTATATGTTATATGTTATATGTTA